>LPNX010579001.1:19709-43910 GCA_001517045.1 Pseudotsuga menziesii | reverse complement strand
TAGTTGCATGATCATATATTTATGCATAAGTATTTGCTAGTATGAATATTCCATATGAAATGTTCTAACCATACAAATGCATTTGACTTGTAGGAAAGAACGCATACATAATCGCCTACAAGCAAATAAGAATGAAGACTTGTTCCGAAGAGCAAGTGACGACATTTCAAAATGAAGAATAATATGACAAATACAATGACATCATTGATACAGAATCTTCCAGCCATGAAGAAGTAACGCAGAAGAAATGGAAGAACAATTCAAGAAGAATGATGTCTATGATGAAGTATCGAGACCTGAAGAGAAGTTCATAGTTCCATCATGCAGTAGATGGAAACATCGTGGGATACAAAGCAAGATTTGTAGCACGAGGCTTCTCACGAAAGGAAGGCCTAGAATACGAAGAGACATTTGCAGCCAGTAAGAGTTGAAACACATACATGATGAGATTGATGAAGATCTTAACCTTTGCTACAAGGTTGAAGATGCAAGTCTATACACTAGATGGTCACATAGAATATTAGTAGCATAGGAAGCTACTTGTCACTCCGGTACAGAATGCTTTCAGTGCATAAAGCATAGAAGATAGAGGGAGTATGATGCTTCGCTTCAGAGGGAGTGACTACAGAAGATCTAAGGTTCGACATGGTATGACAGGATGGGTAGATTACTAATGACTCTAGGCTTTACTGAGAGTAAAGTGGATTCCAACCTTTGCTTCAAGGTTGAAGACAGAAGACGAGTGATGCTCCTGTTATGTGTCGATGCACTATTGTTCTAGGCATGGAGGTGTGGCAGAGTACAGATGGGATCTTCCTTAGACAAGGGAAGTATGCAGTAGAGATCCTAAAGAGGTTCAGGATGATGGACTGCATGACCACACCTATGGCATCGAACATGAAGCTATAAGTGATGTTTCATCAGAGACGGTTGATGCTACGATTTATCGTTAGATGATTGGGTCCTTGATGTACTTGAGACCAAGGTTATGTTGATTCAGATTGGGCAGGCAGTGCCATCGACAGGAAAAGTACTTCAGGATGTTGCTTCAGTATGGGATCAGGTGTGATCTCTTGGTTTAGCAGGAAGCAATCCTGTGTGGCACTGAGTATAGCTGAAGCAGAGTATGTCGCAGCTTGTTCAGCTAGTTGTGAGGTAGTATGGCTATGGAAGCTACTGTCTGATATATTTGATCTCCAGCTTGATGCTACTTGTACACATTGTGACAACCAGAGTTGCGTGAAGTTGTCAGAGAATCCAGTGTTCCATGACAAGTCGAAGCATATCGAGATCAAGTATCACTATATCAGGGATATGGTGCAGAGAGGAGCAGTGAAGCTCCAGTATGTTGCGATGGAGGACCAGATAGCTGATGTATTGATGAAGCCATTGGCTAGGCTGAAGTTTGAGAACTTCAGAGAGAGACTTGGTGTTCTCCAGATCGAGGTTCCCTCCAAGAGAAAGTGATGAGACCCATAGCCATTCTAACATGGTGAGAGGATTGGTTCCTTCCATGGTCAGTTGTAAGGGCTGAGCCATTCTGTCATGGTGAGAGGATTTAGTTCCTTCCATGTCAGATATGAGTGCTAGAGATCCAAATCCATTCTGACGAGCAGGTCAGATGTAAGGGCTGAGCCATTCTGTCATGGTGAGGGGATTTGGTTCCTTCCATGTTAGATATGAGTGTTGAATGCCATTCTGGGAATGGAGGAACCTGGTCAGTTACCAGGAACACTCAGTCAGGGATTGAGAGAGCCATTCTGACGAGTAGGTCAGATGTAAGGGCTGATCCATTCTGTTCATGGCTAAAGGATTAAGTTCCTTCCATGATAGATATGAGTGCTGGACATTCTGTCGAGTAGGACAGATATAAGGACAACTGCCACTCTCCAGGAGAGTGGAGGTGCCTGGTCTGTTACCAGGTAGCTCAGTCAAGGACTGGGGGCCATTCTGACGAGGGTGTAGGATTCAGTTCCTACCAGGTCAGATGTGAGTGCACAAATCTCTCATCATTGTGGTAGGAGGGGCTACGGCCTGGGTGAGAGTCTTTCATCATTGTGGTAGGATGTGTTATGGCCTGGGTGAATGTGTAAAAATCTTTCATCATTGTGGTAGGAGGGGCTCTGGCCTGGGTGAAATTCATTCATCACTGTGGTAGGATGTGTTCCGGCCTGGGTGAATGTGCCATTTTGACGAGTAGGTTAGATATAAGTGCAGAGCCATTTCACAGATGTTAGTGATGTGATGTTCCTACCATACTGGTGAATGTGAGTGCTGGGCCTTTCTGATGTGATTGTAGTTTAATACATGATCAGATGTGAGTGTTGGGCATGCATTTCTGACGAGTAGGTCAGATGTAAGTGTTGGGCGAAGACCTACATGTGGGATAGGTCTACAACCAGCATGAAAAAGGGCTGGCTCTGTAGAACTTCCTATGACGAGATAGTACACACATGATGATGACCATATATGATCCAGATCGAGCTATGATCCAGATCCAGTTATGATGACTCTATGATGATCCATATCGAGTGATGATCTAGATCCAGTGATCATGATCTAGATCCTATGATGATGTTCTATGATGATCCAGATCCAGTTCTATGATGATCCAGATCCAGATGACTTGAAGTTGAAGATGACTTGAAGACAAAGATGTTCCAGTTGATACAGAGAAGAATACTAGTGCTGAAAATCGTGTCGAAAGAATACCTTCCTAGTTAAGAGGGAGTGTTGATGTATATGTAACTTCGGAATGCATTCTTCTATGTATTTTATATATTGTAACCCGATGTTTATTCCGGGATGTTTCTATTATGTATTTGAGTCATGTTGTCATACCCTGATGTTTCGATCGGGAGGATTGATAATGTAAACAAGTATTATCAAGTCATTAGGTAAGTCCCCACAGTTTTGGGGCACTTGAGTTATTATACACTAATTAAGGTGTAGGCTCGAGTAAGTAATTGTTAGGTTGAGCCTACATGAGAAAATGCACTTCAAGTGAATGGATGAATATAAATAGAGAGTGAGAGTCTCTCTATTTATCACTTGTACATCACACCACTTACTCTCTCAAGTGTGGCACACTAGTGAAGAAGGAAATATACTGGGACTAGAAGACTACTGCTGTCAGGAGTGCATCTTAATGTTTTGGGGCCTTACATCTTGTGGTGATTCTATCTTTGAGGAAGTTGCGGGGTTTTCTCCATTTATGGTTTCCCCGATCAAAACTCTTTGTGTCTCTTGTCTCTTGTGATGTGCTTATGTTTTATTGATGTGCTTGTTATTCTCTCAGTGAAAAGATCCTAACATAATGCTAGCTTAAATGTTGAAAAGCTAACACTTTACCACCCCCCATCTCACTAATGTAGGATTTCAAATATATATTAGAAAATCTAAAATTAGATAACATTAATACTCTATCTCAAAAAATATGGAAGCGATCCTTGAAACTGGAGCTTTGATTGCCACATGCAGTCAAATTGGAACTAATCTTTGGGTTATTTGAATATGTTTTGCCACTTGTAAAAGCTGAGATGTTAGAAATCCGCTGCCACCTATAAAATCTAGAGCAACCATCCATGAAAATCTGGAAGTGATTTTCCTCATCTTGTGTACAATTCATTTTTTTGGATGAATGCCCTGTTGATGTTTGAAACTTGACACTTGTGATACTTGATCGCAATTGTATCAGAATATTTTGCAAATATTGGTGTTGAGAAGTGCCTGAACCACTTGTTAGAAGCTTGAGAAATTCATAAATTTTCCTCTGAAGTGGGACCAATGGAGCCAATACTGTAACCTCAGATAGTGCTGGCAATGTCAGAATGCTCTTTAAATTTAAACTGTTGATTAACTTTTCCCTATTGCCTCCTTACCAATCTGTTGGAGAATGGAGCCGAGGGTAATCACATGACACGCTTTCCTTTTCTTAACTTTGCATAAATAGCAATTACACTACTCATTTTGTGGCTTGTTTCTCTACAAATCAAATTTACTTTTTCACAATGCCAACAGTGGAATGATCCACATATTCTGAGTAGAATACATCCTTTTAAATTTCTCTGGGAGAGAGTTACAGCTGCAGATTATTTCAAGAGATGTTGATATGTTGATCAAGACTTATTTTCCTTGTTTATCTGGGCCCTCCAAAAACTTTGCACTAAAACCATTTAACACATTGTGTACCATATGCAACATTAGTTCAACTATGTCTTCATCATTTAGTAAAGTTGGCTCATTTAAGAAATATTGTATTAGTATTGAAGCATATGATAGATCATGTTCCAAATATTTTGAGCTGACAACCTCATTCAGAACTTCAAAAGATTGCATGACTTGCAATACATTGTCCAATGAAGAAATTTCTCCAATTTTCTCTTCATACAATGGTTGCATTGTGTTGATATTTAATGACTGGTGGAGATTGAAAAAGCTTCCGCAAGATGTCACCCATGAGCCTCATTAAAGATTTTGCACTGCTGCAAAATGTTCCTCGACTCTTACTGAGCCATCAAGATGCTCATAAGAATACTATCACAGTTCTAAATAATCTATAGAATGTAGCTTGACCATGTAGCTTCTCAAGCAAAATGTCCATAATGATGAGCTTTCCACTTTCCTGAATCAAATGTTCACCTTCTTCAAATGGCTCTGTCTCCATACCATTGAACAAGTAAGGATGGCTACATGCCTTCAACTAATCCTTTTGCATAATATCCTTTTGGAGTCGCTAGGTAAATCTTCAATGTTCCCATATGCTTCAACATACTTTCGAAATGCATCCTTTGTAACAGAAGGATGAATTCTTGCCACAAATATCTGTGTCATCTTCTTAGAAGGAGATTTTATTTCCTCCTTGGGCATTGCCACTTTAAATTCCAATGCACAATCATTAAGAACATGTTCACTATAAAGTGCTTCTAAAGAAAATGTAGCATACCCAAATCCATGAGAACAATCAGTTGCATGATCCGGCATTACAATCTTATCATCCAGGTCTCCAAATCTTGCTTGGTGTATTTTTTGCATTTTAGTGTGAAGGCTTCAAAATATGGCTTTAAGACCTGGAAGTTGGGATGCTTGGTACCAAATAGAATGCACATCATGGCTAAGAAAACTTGAATCCTTGATATTCATCTGCTACTATTAATGAAATATCAAACACATGTAAGAAAATCATAACTCCCAGAACTCTGCTGAATCGCTATTATTCAAGGTGTTGTCCTGAATTTCCAAATTGACAATGTGTCAATATACCATGCGAGCTTGTAAAAATTTACAAAATAAAAGCGTTGTTGGGAAATTTCTTCATAGAAAATGGCAGAGCAGTTTTTATTTGGTGATCTCTTTTCCTAGAGATTGTATTTGGTGAATGAAAACTTTACATCCCAACATAAGAAGAAGACTAAAGTTTGTAATCCAAAAATGTACAAATAAAATATACCATGACATTAATAAGAGACGTTGCATTCCACAACGCATAAACAGAGACATTACATTCCACCATCGTTCCTCTGTCACCTGCATACTTTGATGTTGTCATTTAATTTTGGATGAGCAAACTTCATTGACATCCACAAAACTTAACTTAAGACCCGTGAACTCAGTCTCAGGAACTTTTGCACCTGTAGCTCAAGCTTATAGGGTTTCAAACATTTGTAATAATCTTTCCATCTATCTTCATTTCATTTATATACCAATGCAATCTAGCAGCGGCGTCATTTCTTACATTTTTCAATGCAAGCTCAATTTCCTTCACATCCTTGATCTCAAATATGTCAATCAAAAAGAGAGTTGTAATTAAGCAAACAATGATGCTCATTGAACTAATGAGAAAGCACATGGGAGTAAAGTCATGAGAGTCTCAACATGCTACCAAAATCAGAAAAATTTGTAGGAATGATATGGAACCAACAAAACCCTTAAAATGTTTGGAATGTGGAAAGCCACATTATTTTAAAGACAGTACAATCAGAAATAAAAAAAATTAATGTTCACTCCATTCAGGAATTTGTTACATTTGGATAAATGGAGGGGATCATGTTGAGAATTAGTGCAGCGTTGGAGAATCGACAAGTAGACCATCAAACTTCAAAGGTCGAGATCAAATGTGTGATTAAAAGTCAACCTATTTCCATATTAATTGATCTAGGTACAAGTTTGATTTATGTATCACCTAGAATCATTGAATTATATAAATTAGTACAAAAAACGTTTGAGAAGTCATGGCCAGTATAGTTAGCCACATGTACTAAACGTAAAGTCACTAGTTATGTAAAAGGCTATGAAATATTAATGAAAGATTTCAATACGCATGTTGATCTAAATATTTTACCATTAGGCTCCTATGATATGTTGATAGGAATGGATTGCCTAGAAAAACACAGAGTATTGATGAATTGTTTTGAAAAAACCTTTACATGCATAGATGATACTAGAAACACAATTAAAGTGAGAGGAATTACTAGAAAAGTTACGATCAGAAAAATATCTTCTCTACAAATGAAAATATCAGTACGTAAGGGATGTAAAGTATTCGTTGTTTATATAATGGATGATAAAAATAACGATAATAAACTTAAAATAGAAGATATAGCTATCTTAAGCGATTTTAAAGAGATCTTTCTGGAAGAAGTCCCCAGACTACCTCCAAAGAGAAACATAGACTTTACAATCGATTTGATACTTGGAGCAGTATCAACATCAAAATATCCTTACTGAATGAGCATAATACAGCTTACATAACTCAAATCACAATTACAAGAATTGTTTGACAAAATGTATATTCGACCTAGCATTTCCCCTTGGGGAGCACTGCTCTTGTTTGTCAAGAAGAAGGACAGAACCTTAATATTGTGTATAGACTATCGCAAATTGAATAAAGTGACTATTAAAAATAGATATCATTTACCCCACATAGATAATCCATTCAATCAGTTCCACGATGAAACAATCTTCTCTAAAATAGACTTAAGGTCTAGATACCATCAGGTGTGAATCAAAGATGAAGACATATTTAAAACCACTTTTAGGACCCATTATAGTCATTACAAATTTGTCATAATTTCTTTTGGGTTGAAAAATGCACCTGCAGCCTTTATGTGCTCACTGAATAGTATTCTAAATAACTATCTAGATAAATTTGTAGTCGTCTTCATGGACGACATACTGATTTACTCGAAGAATAAATAAGAACATGAAGAACATATAAAGATAATTTTTGTTGGAGTAGGGTCCCGCAGCTACAAAAGAAGCTGTTGTTTTGGTGGATAGAAAGTTTTGGTGGAGATAAAGAGATAAGGTAAAGCTACGACGCCGTAGCATGTTTCTAGCTACAGATCAGAGCCGGAAACCGTGACCATTGGGAGAGAAAAGCAAAGAAGACGATAGTACCTGAGCGGCCAAGAAGAGAGAGCTCACCCACTGCAATGAAGGAAGCGGCAAAGACAGGAGGGCTCAGCTACCCTCATAAAGGAAAAGGAGCGACGAGGCCGAGGTATTGAAGATGAAGGAAAGAAAAAAGGGAAGCAGCGCCGGTACCCATGGTCAGCACTGGGAAGCATGGAAGACTGCAGAGGAGCTATGGTGAAGGGAAGCAGTGCATAGTACCCATGATCAGTGCGGAGAAGCATGGAAGACTCCATAGGAGCTGTGGTGTGATGGAAAGTGGCTACTTCAAGTACAGATATGTCGACTGTCACTAGTTAGGGTTTGGGGATTACTGTTGGGACAGGCCCACAGTGTTGTAATGGCGAGACCTTCGGGCCGCCTATAAAGGGATATATTTTGTATTGTAAAAGGGTTGGATAGCTAGTTGGTTGGTTGTTGGCATTTTAGGAATTTTGAGCATCTTAAGCCATCCGACCAGTTAAGCTTTACAGACTACTTTGTAACGATCCAGACCCTTAGTTAGTCTGAGATTCGTCGAGTCTATATGTAACAATCCGCAGGGATTGACAGAGAGGGAGGAGTATATTGTAGAGAGACAATATAGAGATAGAGAAGAGATCTAAGAGAGAAGGGCTCTAGGATGTGTGTGGAGTTACCCAGAAGATCTCGAGCTGCATATGCGGTGCAGCAGAACTGTGTATACTTCCCTCGAGTTATAATAGAGAAACAGAGTTCTGTGGACGTAGCTTCTACCCTGGAAGTGAACCACGTAAAACCTGCGTGTTATGTGGTGAATGCATGTGATTGTATTTGTTTACTGTTATTTGTTATTGTGCACATGAACTTTTCTTACAGTACAAGTATATATGTTTCCATTGAGTTTCCAGCGTTGTAGAAGGATAATTATAAGTGAAGTCTTTAAGTATTCTGTATAAGAGTTGTGGATGTTTCAGTCAAGCCAAGTAGTGATCACAGTGTTGAACAACCTTGTATGTTGAGTCCTGTCAGTTGAAAACAAGTAACGCTAAGTACGCTGAGATGTCGTGGTAGGATATCGCAGAGAGGCGATATCGCATTGACAGAGAAGCTGTGGTGCGTGGAACCATAGGTTGGGAATCTAGCGTAGGAGGACGTTGCGTGTTGACTGGAGTGCGGCGATGCGATAAGGATAGAATCATTGCGAGTAGAGGAGATCACATGATGTGGGTAGAGAAGATTGCGTGACGCGGAGAGAGAGACCTCGCGGCTAGAAGAGCTGCGAGTCACAAGCAGGATGCCACAGAACCTGGTCCAAGACACTTGAGTCTTTTTCCAACCCATTAGAATCAATTCAGGTGATACTTCAGGCTGCTCTGCAGTCTGTCGCCGAAAGGGCCAGTGAGCTAGGGGTGTTGTTAGTACAATTATAGTAAACTCAGGTCTTCCCATAGCGACCAACAAATGGTTTCGTTGCTGGTTTTGAACAAACAGAGCACTGATGTTCTAGTGGCGTCCCACTAGAGACGAACTCAACCAGTGGGTTGGGTCTAAAGAGAAAGAGTTTGCTGAACGCGAGAACAAGAGTCCTAGACTGAGCACAGAGGGATAGTTACAAAAACATATCTATACAGACTTGCATACGATATTTTTTGCGACCTTTGGAGACGCGCTCTACGACTGGTTATCAAAGTTGACTGATACGAGCATATTCAAGAAGAAAAGAAACATTGTCTAGACACCGGAGCTGATTCAAACCATGAAGAACCTTGATAATCCCATTGTGAGGACAGTAGACTTCTGGCTTGCAAGTGTGCTAGGAGGCTTCGTCATAGAGTTTGCAGTTGAACAGAGGAAAAGCTTCAGCGAGGCTGAACGGTACTTCTTCAAAGGCTATCGCGGTAAGTACCTCAAATCTTTAAGCTTGTCCATTAAGATGTTATTACATGAAAAAGGAACAATGGATCTAGTTTCAGATGAATAAGTAAAGATAGTAATGTCACAAGAGTTTGAAAGTGATTTTGATGACATTGGACGAACACGTAGTGGAAAGAAATTCAAAGTAGATTTCAGATCTCCCATATTTGAAGACAACTCAGATAATACTAGACAACAGAGTTATAGTACCACAAAAAGAATAGGAGGGGGTATCCCTTACCACCCTTATACCCCACAGTAATAGACCGGGACTCAGAACAATCCTGTAGGAACTCCATCCAGTAGCTCGAAGACAGTACATACTACCGCTACATCACCTCCACCTACACCGCCGAGTGGTAGTAACTCAGCCAGTCAGCATCCACCGCGTAGAAATAGAATGGGGGATGATATGAAGTTACCTACCTTTAAGGGTACAGGAGTAGAGGACCCAGAACAACATTGGTTTCTATGTGAAGCCATGTGGACCATTAAAGGAATTCATGATGATAATATTAAACTTGTACAGTTAGTCACCACACTAAGAGAATGAGCCTTAACATGGTACATGAAGTATGCCGCCACACCCAGAACACTTGTCTAGGTTAGGACCACCATGATTAAAGAGTTTAAGAAACCTAAGTCTGAGTCACAGTGCATTACAGAGCTCAAAGACATCAAACAATTACCTACAGAGTCAGTGTGGGACTTCGATCAGAAATTCAAAACCCTTATAGACCAAGTCAGCTTTGAGTTTGCGACGGAGCAGCATAAGGAATGGTTTATTGCAGTGCTGCTCCCTCACATCAGACTGCTGTTAATGCAGCAGAAACTCCATATGTAGGATGACGCGTTGGAGATGGCGATGAAACTAGAGGCTTCACCTCTAGCGGAGACTAGTACAGGCATGACAACTATACAAAACCAGTTGGCTAATCTCACATTACATTTGCATGAGCTTAAGAAAGGGAAAGAGGTTGCGCAAGACATATGGTGCATAAGGTGTAAAGCACAAGGCCATATTAAAGACAACTGTCCAGTCTTTGTAGAATATCTAGCAAGCGGGGCTCCTAACCCCCTACCACAGACTCACGGCCCGTGGTGTGAAATATGCAAAACGTGAGGACATCCACCTCAGCAATGCCCTCTACTTTAGAAGTACATGCAGACACCCAAGAACTTATACTATGTCTTCTGCAAGTCCGTAGGCCATGATGAACATGATTGTAGAGCCTATGATCTCATGTTAGATAAAAAACAGGATATGTACAGAGTCCAATCAGAGACATAGGGTCCAGCAGCAGGACCACTGCACGATCCAGCTCATGGTGGCCATGGCGGAGGATTCAGAGGATGAGGACATGGAGGAGGCTTTGGTCGTGGTCGCGGACCAGTCACTTGTTACAACTATGGAGTTTTAGGAAATTATGATAGGGACTGTCAGAGCCCTACCACCACATGTAGCTACTGCAAAAATTACGATCACGCTATAGAAGAATGTCCTACCTTAATAGCTAATATCTGAGAACCTAAGCCAGCAGTGCACCAGAACATTCAAATTATTGCTACTGAGCAGGTAGAGCCAAAACCAAGAGTAAACATTGTGACTCGTAGCGGTGCTTCCACCAGTGGGACATCGCAGGGTATTGAAAAGAACACAGGTCAGGAGTGGGTGCACAAAGCTCCTAACAAAGCAACACCACTTGACCTGTAGAAGAACAAACAGGCATTTTAGGAAGCTAATACTTTCTTTGATTACCCTATGAAATTAGGATCGCATGTACCGCCATCTAGGGGCATACCGTAGCAAGCACCTTGTGGCGTTAGCCCTGTACAGATATTGCAGGCTACCACATCGGGCACATGTGATGAGGACGAGTTGACAGGAAGTGTACAATCCTTCCTGCGTAGTTGTTTAAAACTCGCGAGAAATGAGCAAGCGATTGGATAACTGCAGCGCATCATAGAGTAGTATTAGCCATCTTCTTCCATGAACAGTACACAGCGTGCTATTCATAATACTATGGGACATACAAGAACATGAAGAGAGATGCGACTCACAGCACAGGTTGGAGAATTTGAAATGGATGAGGTAATTCTAGATCTAGGATCAGACGTAAATGTTCTGACTAAGCAGACATGGGAACAGATGGGTAGCCCTAAGTTAGTCAGATCGCTTATCCATCTGAGATTAGCTAATCAGTAGCGAGTATTACCCCTGGGTTGATTACCATAGGTACCAGTTGACATTGACGGATTTCAAAGCTCTGCGGACTTTGAAGTTATAGAAATCATGGGTGATATTCGACCATATCCAGCATTGCTAGGAATTGATTGGGCGATCAGTAACATGGCCGTTATCGACCTAAAGAGAACACAAATGACCTTTGAGGATGCACAGATACGGGTCATCGCACTGCTGGATCCTCTTCATGGTCCTAGATACATTGAACCGATCCGAGCAGAGGAAGAGGCATGTAACATGGAGAGTCTCTATCATATGACTGCGAACCAGAGCGACTACATCAATCCAACCGCAGAAGGGAACATTAGTTGGCGATGCGACAGCTCATGCGCGTCGGATTCAGATGTTGGTTTAGAGAACTAGCATAACAGACTTTATGAAGTCTGTGCATAGATGTGCATACATAACTAAGTCACTGCGATGGATTGGCGCAGAGATCAGCCAGATTCCATCATTTCACTGTCTCACAGACATCCAGGACTTTCTCACGCAATTCAAGCAACAAATCCCTCATGAATAGAGGATCGCAGCTATGGATCTTGCAGTACAAGCCACACCTGCAAGATGGTGGTATGCGCATAAAGAGAATATCGCATCATGGGATGATCTTAAAAGGTTGATGGCGATCAGATTCTCTACCAATAGAGAGTATGTCCAGCAGAAATACATAGGAGAAAGTGACCCTAGGATACATATTCAGGCATGTGAACAGAATTGGTCAGACATTCCCAAGGATGAATGGGTTCACCGATTCGTTCACACTTTGGATACAGTTCCAAAGAACTGGTACACAGAGACTGAATTGCGCAAGGGAACGACTACATGGCCGCTTATGATAGATAACTTTCTACTCACCTTCGCTTTTGAATCTAAGTATCCAAGTATTGATCAGGCCTTAGATGTAATAAAGATTAAGATATTTGAGGATTGTACCCTATCAGTACGTACTCCACCGGAGTGGGCCATCCAGTTAGTAGATGCGCTTGAGTGCTATAACTTCGCAGCAGAACTAGAGGATGAAGATGACGACCCTCGCAGCGCCAACATTCCAGAGTTAGAAGGGACTCGTGATGTTGATGGACCGAAGTTAGAAATTCCAGCAATCACAGAGCCCATTAAGACTAAAAAGATCAATATTGGCACAGACATAGAACCAAAGTTTGCCTCTATTGGAGACTATTGGGATGACAAAATAGTAGGACAGATTGCAAATTTGATACATGAATATCAGGACCTATTTCTCACCAAGTTCACAGATATGAAGGGAATAGTTGGAGACCTCGGAGTAATGAGGATACCATTGAAGGAGGATGCTAGACCAGTCAAGCAGCGTCTTTACAGATTAAATCCGTGCTATAAAGAAAAAGTTAAGGATGAGATCGATAAGATTCTAGCAGCAGGCATCATTGAGCCCGTAGAAGAAAGCGAATGGGTTAGTCCCATGGTCGTACAAGAAAAGAAAACCAAAGGTGACATCAGGATCTGTGTCGATCTGCGTAAACTCAATGATGCATCGCTTCATGATCCATTTTCGACACCCTTCACTGACGAAGTATTAGACAATGTGGGAGGACAGGAGGCCTACTCCTTCACTGATGGCTTTTCAGGCTACCATCAGATCAGAATCCATCCAGAAGACCGATCTAAGACCACCTTTGCAACAGAATGGGGCTCATTCCAGTATACGGTAATGCCCTTTGGTATTAAGAATGCACCAGCTATCTTTTCTAGAGTAGTAGTTGCTGTATTTAAAGAATACATCCATAAATTTCTAGAAGTTTATTTGGATGATTGGACTGTATTTGGATTAATTGACAAGCACATAGGAGATTTAAGACTGATGTTAGAGAAATGTAGGCAGTATTAGATTTCTCTAAACTTGAAAAAGTGTATATTCTGTGCGCCATTCGGTATTTTGTTGGGTCACATTGTTTGTAGGCAAGGATTGATGGTAGATCCAGCAAAGATTGCCATCATTGTAAATATTCCAGCACCCAACTCAGTCAAACAATTGAGAACAATACTTGGTCATATCGGGTACTACAGAAAATTTATCAAGGGCTACGCAAAGATTACAGCGCCGATGGAAAAACTATTAAAGAAAGATGTAAATTTCATATGGAATGAGGAATGCCAGCAAAGCCTAGACACACTTAAAGAGAATATGGTTACAACACCCATCTTAGTCTTTCCAGACTAGACTAAGCCATTTCATGTACATGTGGATGCATCTGGCATCGCACTAGGGGTTGTTTTAACACAACCAGGAGAAGGAGGTATCGATCATCCTATCGCATACTCCAGCAGAAAGCTATCGACGGTAGAAAAGAACTACACCATGACAAAAAGGGAAGGCTTAGCTATAGTGTATGCTCTACAAAAGTTTAGGCACTACCTGTTGGGTGCCTCCTTCAAGATGTTTACTGACCATTCCGCGTTGAAGTATCTGGTCAATAAGCCAGTGTTAGGGGGAAGAATCTGCAGATGGTTACTCTTATTTTAGGAGTATGATTTTGAAATCATTGTGAAACCAGGAAGATTGAACTCCATACCTGATCATCTATCCTAGATAGATTCAGAAGAAGAGCCAAGTAACCTAGAGGACAATTTGCTAGATGCGCAGTTGTTTTCTATCGAGATCACAGACGACTACTATACTAATATCATTCATTTTCTCACCACAGGATTGGCACCTGCTGAGTTTACTAAGCATCAAAAGAAGCAGTTGGTTGTTAAAGCAGTAGACTTCACCCTGATCGCAGGACAACTATACAAGTTAGGTCCAGATGAAGTCCTGTGCAGATGTGTGATGCCGCACGAAAAATAAGCTATTATCAAAGAGGCACATTTAGGTACCGCAGGAGTCATTTCGCAGGAAAATCGACTGCGCAGAAAATCCTAGCTGTAGGATTATGGTGGCCTACATTGCACAAAGACACTAAAGACTTTTGCAAATGCTGTGATATCTGCCAGAGGGTAGGAAAACCGTCGCGACATGATGAAATGCCGCTGCGACCGTAGATTACGCTGTGCGCATTTGACAAGTGGGCTATAGAATTTGTGGGTCTGGTCAACCCACTAGGAAAACAAACTGGTGTGAGATATATCATCATCGAAATAGAGTACCTCACCAGGTGGGAAGAGGTTGAAGCAGTAAGAAATTGTGATGCTGCCACAGCTACAGAGTTCCTTTTTGAAAACATCATCAGTAGATTTGGATGCCCAGTAATTTTGATGAGTGATCAAGGCACACATTTCTTGAATCACACCATTGAATCTTTGACAGAAGAATTTCAGATACAACACCATAAGAGCACTCCCTACCACCCAGAAGCTAATGGTACGGTGGAGGCCTTTAACAAGATTTTAGAAAATGCTCTTACTAAGATCTGCAATAGCCAAAGGAATGATTGGGACCTCCGAGTTAACGTTGTATTATGGGCATATATGACTACATGAAAGAAACTTACAGGACACACACCTTTCATCTTGGTGTATGGACAAGAGGCTGTTATGCCTATGGATTATATTCTTCCTAGCTTAAGAATTGATCAGATCACCGGGATGACTGATACAGACACAGTGCAGGAAAGGCTAGCGCAGCTGCTTGCCTTAGAGGAAGACAGATTCATTGCCGGATTCCATCAGAAAGTGCAGAAGGCATGAGGAAAAGCTTGGCATGATAGACACATTAAGAGTAAGACTCTTCAGATCGGAGACCTAGTACTCCTCAATGACAGTAAGTTTATTAAGTTTCCAGGGAAGTTCAAGACGCATTGGTTGGGGCCATATAAGATATAGCAAGCTACAGAGGGAGGTGCCGTTCAACTCAGTAAACTAAATGGGGAGCTTCTTCCTACATTGATTAATGGCAGTAGGATCAAGCCCTATAGTGATAGCCACTCCACCTCTCAGACCTAGCATAGACAGTGCAGGTGTGTAGATGTCCAGTGTAGTTGAAAGGAGGCATCGCACCGGGAATTAGTCTACACCGACAGGTATTCTAAGTAGCAGGAATCGCATAAGGACGGTTCATTTTGTGCAAGTTATCAGCAGCTTGCGGCAAAAAAAAAAAAAAAAGTGCATAAGTTGTTTTGAGTAAGTGATGCGGTGTGGCATCACAGCCATGCGATGTTTCTCCGTGCCACGTACCCAGTTTGCAACCGACAGAGGGCCAGTCAAGTCGCCTTCTAACAGGCATTTAATGAAGAAATGACCGGTATACCTTACCATAGATTTGGCAACAACATAATTAAGTTTCCAGATTTGGCAAATCTTCGACGAGACCGGCACCTACACACACACGATTCGAGGGAAACGTGATCGGATTTTAGCAATTATTGAGGATCGGGATGGCGGTTGCTGTCTCATCCATGCAATTAATACGACTGACGGGTTCAGCCTAGATGACCGTTGCATTCGGTATTGTTGCCTTCGGCATAAAAACATAAATTATTCATTTGGGAGGGTTACATTTGCAAAGAGCGGAGAGATATAGAGTAAGTTGTCGAGTTTTCCCTGTGCAGAGCTAATTCCATTACACAGTGCTGTGATTTATAGATTTTGAAGCCATTTCCCATCCAGCGTATTCCACCTAGTGGGTTCTATCCGAGGAGGAACCTATAGAAGCCATTTTAGAAAGGTTCGAGCGTGGTGGGCTTGTAGCCGCTATGACGACACCACCTAAGGGTGTCCAGCCAGGTTCATCACAGACCAGACATCCGCCAAACACGAGGAGTCAATCTCAACTAATAGACAAATCCAGTTCGGAGCAGGAGGAATAAGTTCATAGCACAATAGACTACATTATACCACGAGTTGAAGGCGCACCAGAAGTAAAAATTCCCAAGAGTGGTAAGTTTCCTGTTCCCATACCACAGATTGATTCTTGAGTAAAGGAAGATGGAGACCTATTAGGATATGCAGCTGTTGCTAAATTCATAGATTATAACCTGGGTGATGGTAAGACATATCCCCAGTTTCGGTTGGATCAGTACCTTACAATTCAGAAGAACCCTAGGACAGGTGCAGATGAATATGTTCCCATGGAACATGTCCAGATTCTTGAGCGCTCAGGTCTACTCAATCTGTTAAGAATACCACACTTTGGACGAGGTGCAGAGGTTAATGTCATGGTGTGCATCCTACTTTATTTTGTACATGGAGATTACCTTTGGCTTGGTAACAAGATCGACCTGAATATCGACCTGATACACCACATCATAGGGCTGTCCAAGACTGGTGCATACCCGAAGATAAATATAACAGGAAAGACCAAGGATTCCAAGCTATCACTAGAACTAGTCGCAAAGTATAAACTACAGAGAGGAGGTCGGGATTATGACATCACAAGCTTGGCAGATGACACACTCAGATTTACAGCTAGTATGCTTGCAAGCATACTATTAACCAAGGTCCGCTTTAAGGAAGTTACAGGATCGGTAACTAACCTTGCTATACAAGTTGCAGAGGGGGAACAGTTCAATTGGTCTCTATTTTTGTTAAATATGTTTTAGGCAGATTGTTTGGCAGCTCAGGATGAGGGGAGCCACCCCTTCCATTTTTCATGGTTGATCATACTCTGTGAATTCATCGGGTGGAAGGAGCCACCCCATACCCAATTTCAGCAGCTAGCAAGTGGCGAGCCCAGAGGTACACGCTATACAAACTTATGGGAGACTAGCAACCCAGACAAGAAAAAGCTCAATATGATAGTATTCTATGAATACTATACGTTGCTGAGGAAATTCGTCCAGGAAACACCGTGGCTCAGCAAGGAGATTGTGGACACATACAAGAATTGGCTTGATTTTATGGTGGATCACCATAGAATCTACCTGAGGCCAAAAAGGATTCAAAGGGATGATTGGGCTCCTGGTTGGTTCAGGATGACAGCAAAGGATATCTAAGGCACCATCACAGCCTTTGATGACCAATGGAAGCATGAGTTCGAAGATACCACACCAATACCATCAGGTACCACATAGACAAGGGAAAAGACAGAGTAGAAACCCAGACACAGGACACAGAACACCCACCATGGGAGGAAACCAAGAAGAAAAAACAAAAGGTTACAAAGCCAAGTGTGGAGATTAAACTGACAGCTGAAGACTATGACCAAATCCCAGTAAGAATAAGGGATGAAATGAGTGACACATTTCAGGCGATGCAGGCATCGCAGGGAAAGATACAGGGGGCGATAGATTAGCAGCTTGGCGAGTTGAAAACAATAACTGAGAAGACTACCATAATCCACACTCAGTTAAACAAGAGGCCTGCAGTAGAAAGTTCATCACAGTCGATTTCCTGTGAGGAAATCATGGCAAAAGATTGCATCAACACAGTCTTGATTCCACCAGGGAGCATCCGATTCCTTATGTCAGCGATGGACGTACCCATACATATTAGGCAACCTGTCGAGGTTAACCTTGTAGAGTTTCACATTGATCAGTTGCAGATGATCCAGTAGCAGTTAAGTGCAGAGCTCAGAGGTAGAGAGCTTGCGACTTATAAACACAACACACAGCTGAAACAAAAGAATGCAGCACTCACCACTAGCTTTTAGCAAAAGGCAGATGAGCTAAGAGCATATGAAGAAAGAGAGTAGGATCTCTCTCAATTCCTATAGAGCATCGCATTGGAACTGCCCCAATGTAACATTGAGTTCGCCTTACCGCTCCCACAGAAGATAAGAAAAGTGGCAGACATAGCAAAGGCTCTGGAGGAAACAGTAACCAGGATGGAAGAAACAGTGGCCAAGATGGAGGAAGACCACAAAGGGCAGATCTCTGAGCTAGAGGCTTGACCACCTGGCACCCCCTAGGAAGACAAGGAAGCGAGAGTAGAAGCCTTTCGACTTGCTTCCGCACAGATGAAATCTTGCATCGACGATGCACTATCAGTACTAACTGAGGCGACGCACACATGGTCCAAGTTATATGAGCCTCCTGAGAAAGTAGAAATCCAGCAAAGTATTCAGCAGATAGAGAATACCACAGTGGCAATGAAAGAAGAAATTAAGAGCTTAGCAACTCTTTAGAAGATGAGAAAGATGAAGGAAATGAACCGCTTGTAGCAGGAAGCACAGCGGTTAAGGACAAAGGAGATACACATCAATGACTTTCTTCAACCATATCAGGAACAAATCACTGAGCTAGTCGATACGGTTGAGCAAAAAGTGAGGGAGTTCACTACCACCAGAGAGGAAATTGATGCAACAGAAGACTCCAGTATTAGTCAAGCTTTGCTTGACTCGGGACAAGAGCGTGTCGAAGTGATGCAGAATGAAATCAAAAGACTTCGGGACAAGCTCCAATAGACTTCGCAGGAAGCCAAGGACAAGCTACAGCAGGAGAAGTCCGCTGGTAGTGGCTCAGGGACGAGCCATAAGTAAGTGTTAGGGGACTATTGGAGTTGGGTCCTGCAGCTACAGAAGAAGCTGCTGTTTTGGTGAATAGACAGTTTTGGCGGAGATAAAGAGATAAGGTAAAGCTACGATGCTATAGCATGTTTCTAGCTACAGATCAGAGCCGGAAACCATGAACGTTGGGACAGAGAAGTCAAAGAAGACGATAGTACCTGAGCGGTCGAGAAGAGAGAGCTCACCCACTGCATTGAAGGCAGTGGAGAATATAGGAGGGCTCAACTACCCTCATAAAGGAAAATGAGTGACGAGGCCGAGGTATTGAAGATGAAGGACAAAGAAAAGGGAAGCAGCGCTGGTACCCATGGTCAGCGCTAGGAAGCATGGAAGACTGCAGAGGAGTTGTGGTGAAGGGAAGCGGTGCATAGTACCCATGATCAGCTCCAGGAAGCATGGAAGACTGTAGAGGAGCTGTGGTGTGACGAAAAGCAGCTACTTCAAGTACAGATATGTCAACTGTCACTAGTTAGGGTTTGGGGATTACTGTTGGGACATGCCCACAGTGTTGTAATGGTGAGACCTTCGGGCCACCTATAAAGGGATATATTTTGTATTTTGAAAGGGTTGGTTAACTAGTTGGTTGGTTGTTGGCATTTTAGGAATTTTGAGCATCTTAAGCCATCCAACCAGTTAAGCTTTACAGACCATTTTGTAATGATCCAGACCCTTAGTCAGTCTGAGAGTCTGAGAGTCTGTATGTAACAATTCGTAGGGATTGCAGAGAGGGAGGAGTATATTGTAGAGAGAAAATATAGATATAGAGAAGAGATCTAAGAGAGAAGGGCTCTAGGCTGTGTGTGGAGTTACCCAGAAGATCTCGAGCTGCATATGCAATGTAGCAGAACTGTGTATACTTCCCTTGAGTTATAATAGAGAAACACAGTTTTGTGGACGTAGCTTCTACCCTGGAAGTGAAGCACGTAAAACCTGCGTGTTATGTGGTGAATGCATGTGATTGTATTTGTTTACTGTTATCTGTTATTGTGCACATGAACTTTGCTTACAGTACAAGTATATATGTTTCCATTGAGTTGCCAGTGTTGTAGAAGGATAATTATAAGTGAATTCTTTAAGTATTCTGTATAAGAGTTGTGGATGTTTCAGTAAAGACAAGTAGTGATCGCAGTGTTGAACAGCCTTGTATGTTGAATCCTGTCAGTCGAACACAAGTAACACTGAGTACGTTGAGATGCCGCTGTAGGATATCGCAGAGAGGCGATATCGCATTGGTAGAGAAGCTGTGGTGCGTGGAACCGCAGGTTGGGAATCTAGCGTAGGAGGAAGTTACGTGTTGACTGGAGTGCGACGATGTGATAAGGCTAGATTCATCATGAGTAGAGGAGATCGCGCGATGCAGGTAGAGAATATTGCGCGACGCGGAGAGAGATACCTCGCGGCTAGAAGAGCTGCGAGTCGCAAGCAGGACGCCACAGAACCTGGTCCAAGACACTTGATTCTTTGGCCAACCCATTAGAATCACTTTGGGTGAGACTTCAGGCCACTCCGCGGTTTGTCGCCGAAAGGGCCAGTGAGCTAGGGTGTTGTTGGTACAATTATAGTAAACCCGGGTCTACCCATAGCGACCAACAAGTTTACAAGTATTAAGAGAACAATAGTTGTATGCTAAGTTCAAAAAATGCGACTTCTTTAAAGACATAATTCAATATCTAGGACACGTGGTGTCCAATGATGGAATCTCTTTCGATCCTGAAAAAATTAAGGCTATCACTGAATGGCCAATTCCTAAAAATGTAACATACATAATATCATGCATGGGGATTACTGGTTATAATTGAAATTTCATAGAAGGATTTTCTAAGATAGCCTACCCCATAAATTCACTGCAGAAGAAAGGTAAAAGGTTTGAGTGGACTGAAAATTTCATGGAAAGATTTAATAAATTAAAACATTTGTTAACTATAGCCCCTATCCTAAAAATTACCAATCCTTTTAAGTATTTCGTCGTATGCAAGGACACTTGTAAGGAAAGATTAGGTGGGGTATTAATACAAGAGAATTACGTCGTGGCTTATGAATCTAGAAAATTGAAGGAACATGAAAAGAATTATTCTACGCGTGACTTAGAACTTGATACAACTATTCATGTATTAAATATGTGGTGACATTACCTCATTAGAAGAAAATTTATGCTAATGTCAGATAACATAAGTTAAAAATATTTATTTGACTGGCAAAATATAAATGCTAGACAGGAGAGACGGTTGTCTTACTTAAGTGAATATGAATTTGAAATAAAACACAGAAAAGGAAAAGAAAAAAGTTACAAATGCTTTGATTCATCACATAAATTTACTATTTTCAAGCAACCATTATGAATCAGATATGGAAAATCATATCTTAAGTGGAGAAAAATCTGATAAAGAATACAAAATTTTAAAAGAAAAGTCTATTGAAAATGAAAAGAACTAGATAAAAACATATGTTATCCTGAATATAAGAGGATCACTGTTGCATGAAAATAGGTTGTACATACCAAATATAGCAAAAATAAATTTAACAGTCATGGATGAGTTACATAAACAACCTTATTTAGGACATCCTGGATATCAGAAGATGATCACCTTGATCATAAAGGACTTCTTTTGGCCCAACATGAAGAAAGAGGTAGCAGAGTACTTATCTCGTTGCATCGAATGCCAACAAGTCAAGGCAGAACACCAACATCCAGCAGGGTTATTGCAATAGCTACCCATTCTAGAATGGAAGTGGGAAATAATTAGCATGGATTTTATAACAGGCCTACCAAAAAATTTAGGCAGTATAACTCAATCATGGTCATAGTTGATAAGTTAAGTAAAGCAACTCATTTTATTCATGTAAAATATACCTATAAGGATGTTAACATTGGATATATTTTTATGAAAGATATTTTCAGGTTACATGGTGTACCAAACGTAATAATCTCAGATATAGATGCAAAATTTACAGGAAATTTATGGAAATCTTTGTTTAAAGGGTTAGGCAAACAATTGAACTTCAGTACTGTGTATCATCCATAAATGGATGGGCAGATTGAAAGGTTAAACCAAGTCCTAGAATACACGCTAAGAATGCATTTAATGGACAAACTAGGTAAGTGGGAAGACTACCTATACTTAGTAGAATTTGCTTACAATAATAATTTTCAAGTATTAATAGGTATGTGTCGTTTTGAAATTTTGTATGGAAACAAATGTAATACTCCAATTTCTTGGAGCAGTCAAGTTGATAGGTTAATGTTAGGGCTTGAATTGTTAAGGATATGGAACTAACCATGAAATAGGTGCAACAAAACTTGAAGGCTGCCCAAGACAGGAAAAAACTGTTATGTTGACCTAAAAAGAACTCCTAGAGAGTTCTAGGTGGGTGAGCATGTGTACATAAAGGTAAATCCCAAGAAAATATCTTTCATATTGGGAAAGTATTCAAATTTGGCACCAAGATATTGTGGTCCATTTTAAATTTTGGCTAAAGTGGGGTCGGTTGCATACTAGTTAGCCCTAACAACCTACTGTTAGACTACATAATGGTTTTCACGTTTCCATTTTAAATAAATATATTCATTATGCTACTCATGTGATCGATTGGAATGTTGTACAGGTGGAAGCCGAAGGAGAGTTCCAGGTGGGACTGTGTCACATGCCCCAATTTGAAAAACAATTTTATGTTATTGAGGAACATTATGTTATATTTTATGTAAAAGTTTGTAATTAATGACCAAGTGGGGTCAACAATAATTTAATGTATTGCAGAATATTTTGTTAATAAATAAATAAAAATATGAGACAATAGCTTAGGGAAGCTGTTAAATGAGTGTTTAATGGTCACTTGGTGGAGGAGACTGGGTTGAGAGCATGTTGACAAGTGGCAACATCCTCAAACTACTTCTAGCTATTGCAGGTGGAAACTTCCCTATATTTGTGGTCAAGATTCCCCAAGAAAGTGGAACAGGAGCAGGTGGCTCATTACGTAGAAATTGACCCAAAAGACCTAGGCATGCTAATAAAACTTCCCATTGAAGACAATTGAGGCTGCTCATTCTGAAGTGGTGATCATTCCGAGTGAAAGAAGTGCACATGAGAAATTCGATGGAGGGGACTAGATGAAGTGAGTTTGAGGGGATAAGTGCTGAATATTGAAGTTGTGTAGCTATTCTAAGCTGAAGTTCTTACTGTTGTAAGTAGGACTGAGTTACTATTGAATACTTCGTAGAATTGCATAGGATCTCAAGATTTCATCTCTCACCCGGTACTCTACCAGGAGACAGGCTTGGGGGTCCTGAGAAATTATAGACTAGATTTTCTCCAGGAGTTGGTTGGGAGGAACAACCTCCTTAAGCTGTTGTCACCTCATCTATTTCAAAGGTTCTACTAGTTTAGGTTTAGTTATTATTTTATTTATTGTTTCAGAAAATTTTAAGAGTTTATCAATATTAGTATAGGGTTATTTTATTATTGTTAATGAAAAAGAAAGAACATTTGTTTTTACTGAGAAAGTTAGTAATTTAGTAGATTATGATTAAACAATAGAGATATTTCTAAGTTAAATGATAGATAGGAAAATTACCAAACTGTATTTTTCCATGCCTTTTACAAGGCAGTACTCTAGTACAATAGGTATGCTTATTTTAGATAAGTGGATTTCATTAACTTTGAATTGCAGATGTAAATAATTACTTATACAGTTTTATGTAATTTATTTACAGAAATATAGTTGTACTTGTACTGTCTACTGAAAGTACCTGCCATATCTATTACAGGTAAGAACAAATTTAAATAATAAGCACCAGTATGTATAATATTTACAAAATTAAAACTAGTAATAACACCTAATATAAATACAATAAATAAATTTAAATAAATAAGTATAAGAACAGTAAAATATTTACTTAGGGTTTAACCTAGTACATAATATTATTTAGGTTATTTAAGTACCTAGTCAGTCTTACATTTAAGCTAGGTTTACTATAAACAAAGGTATTAACATTGCAAACCCCTAGAAACATCTAGGACTTGCAAGAGATAAGTATTATCACTCTAGGAAATAAAATTTACATTTATGTTATAATACAAAAACCTAGCAGAGCTTTTCCATATTTAACTACAACAATAAATAATTTTACTCAAAGCAAAAAAAAAAAATNGGAAATAAAATTTACATTTATGTTATAATACAAAAACCTAGCAGAGCTTTTCCATATTTAACTACAACAATAAATAATTTTACTCAAAGCAAAAAAAAAAAT
>LPNX010579001.1:6603-19626 GCA_001517045.1 Pseudotsuga menziesii | reverse complement strand
ACAGAGCTTTAGATTATTCAAATATAATCTTTAATGAGAAACATAATATCTTATTTATCTAGTAACGCTGTACAAAGTAAATAACAAAATTTTCCGTAAACCATTTACACCTAAATTTAAATCTAAATTAAAATAATGCTATAAACAACACTAAGCTGAAACGAATTTGAATAAGTATAGTGGCCTATGGCCTTTTATATTAACTGTCGAGGCTTTAAAGCCTGACCAAAATGAATTCTTCAAGTTTAAATAGAAGTCGTAAAACAAAAAATACTACAACTATAAATTACAACAGTGGAAACCCTTCATCTGTTTAGAGAAATGTTAAAAGTACGGGCATTTTCTTTTCTGTAAAAAACAAGTTACATATTCAAGAAACCACCCAGTGGTTGGACAATATAGTCACGGCTTAAAGTTGAATATTAAAATTTAATATCATCGACATCTTTCCAGGCCGTGAATGCTCAAATAAAAACCATGAAGTCACACCTGCAAAAGTCTTAACATTTCCATACAACAACCCTAGGGATTTAAAAATTTCATAAAGCAAAAGAACATTAAAATAACTATTAACCTTAGCTGAGCCATCTATCATCAAGACGGTGCTTCTTTTTCCTCCCACCATAATTTCTATGCGGGAAAAACCCTCAGATGTCACCGAGGCTTACCAGGAGAGAGTGTTGCTGAAGACCGAGTGTAGTTTAAACATATAGCTTCAAATCCAAGTCTGGAGAAACCTACACATCATAACATTGTTAGTTATTTTCTTAAAAACGTAATGATAACTCTGTAATTTAATAAACTGTAACCAATTTCAGGATTTTACCTCGTAAAGCTCGTAGTGGTGAAATGGTGGAAGCCACCTGAGCCTAGCTTAATGGCACCTCGGACAAAGTAAGCCTGGGAACTGTGTATGCACAGAGTGCAGCAAAAACCCTAAGCCATCAATTGAATGGGATAAAAACCACGAGTAGGGAGAAAACCAGTAAGAGGTGATGCAACTCTTCACCCTAGAAATTTTTTCCACTGTGCACAGTAAACAACCCACAGAGTCACCCAAGAGAGCGGCGAAATCAGACCCAAAGCTCAAATTCCTCTTCAATAGTCAACGGGACTCTACACCAAAGTATACTATCACCCTACACAAGCTGGCAGAGGGATGGAGGATGGGTGTTTATCTCTTTGGAGGTTAACAAAAAACCATGGTGGCCACAAGCTCCCAGTGTAACATCCCCGCTAAACAGTACATCAAAAATTTCTAATTAATCAAAGAAACAGAAACAATGTGTTTGTTTTGACTGTCAAGATATTTTATTGATCATGCAAAAAAACATAAGTCAAGCCTAAATATATGAGAAACTAAATCAGATCTACTTACTTGAATCCAGGGGAAACACACTTGGAGAATCAACTCCTCCCAACCATAGGAGGCAACAACTCAATGGTTTGCTCTGCTCCACCCCCGAGCTAGATCACCAACCATGCACCAGAACAGTAAGTAACTTCCTCGCGGCACTCAATCCTCAGAGTCCGTAACAAGCTACAACAAGAAAGCTTCCACGCGGCACTCTCTCTCAGAGTCCGTAACAAGCTACAACAAGAAAGCTTCCACGCGGCACTCTCTCTCAGAGTCCGTAACAAGCTAAGCGATGGACTTATGAAACGGGAGAAACCCTCAACATATGCATTCATAGCAAAGTTTCTCCATGCACAACACGACGTCCCGTGCTATTCTAGTGCACTCATATATATAGCTTTTGCCCAAGTCTTATTCCATCCCAATCAAATCTCCAATCAGATCTCTAAATCCCTATGATTTAGGATCTTGTCTGGTAGTTGAGTTTTGGATTGGATTTGATTGGTATCAATCAGTCTAGCTTGCTTACACATGTTCTTTGGTGCCATGGTTGGTGTCCCCTCATGTAGTTGAGTTCTCCAAGTGTCATTTTCTTTATTAATAAATACATAAAATGTTTGTTTGTGCAAATGTTATTTCAGTCTTTGAGTTTTTATAACTCATTAAAAATAATGATTTTTCAAAACATGAAAAATAAAAGTAATGTCATGGGGGTATTACATTTCTCCCCCCGTTATTTTTAACACCGTCCTCGGTGTTCTTTTTATTTTGAGCTCCCCTGCTCATTCTAGAACATGGAGGGATATGCTTCCCGCATTTTATCCTCCATTTCCAAAGTTGCCTCTTCAGGGATGAAGTGCTTCCATTGCACTTTTAATTGAATGATGGCTCGATTCCAGAGCATACGTTCCTTCCTGTCTAGAATGTGGAAAGGTTCGGTTCAGAGCTTGCCATTGAGTTCTACCTGAATCACATCCCAGTAAATTATATGAGTAGCATCATGTATATATATATTTTTTTAACAATGAAACATGAAATACATCGTGCACTTTTATAGTAGGCGGAAGTGCAAGTTGATAGGCTATCGGCCCTATCTTAGCTAACACTTCAAAATGTCCACAATACCTTGTCGCAAGTTTGGAACACCTTCCCAACTCAAGGAACTCTTCTTCAACTTTACCTTTAGATATACGTGATCACCGAACGTTGAACTCTCTTGGAGTTCTTTTTAAATCTGTGTAATGTTTTTGCCGATCCTGGGAAACTTTTAAATTTGGTTGCACTTTCTTGACAATATTTTTGGGTAGTGCAATCAAGCAATGCTTCAATGCATACATGTTTTCTTGTAACCATACTTTTTCCTCTTCCACATACAAGAATATAAACATGTCAATCATTATCTGAATATTCCAAACATTTTACATATCACCCCAATTAGATATCGGCATCTTACCAATATCAAGAACATGCTTATTATTTCTTCTTCATATCATTATAGGTTCCAACTACAACTCAGTTAAGTATTATTACAATGTCCGTTTCAATTACATGTTACAAGACTTCACTAGTTATTACCATGTTTAACCCTTATATATTGGGAGGTAAAAAACAAATATATCACATTTCCTATCTTCAAATACAACTCCACTTTTCATGCATTTATTTAAGCATTTATAATTATGTAAAGTAGCTTACATGCATTTAAACATATATGAATCTACTAATACTAGTTTGTGTACCTCGACGATCATGCTATTTAAACTATAAGCTATACATAAACACAAAATTTTGTATTCAAATAATCAATACTTCACATAGTAGAACATACATGTGTGTAAAATGATGTTTAACTATATTTGCATCATATTCCCAATTACGTGAATCACAAAAAGAGTATTTGCTAATGAATGCAAAGTCCTCATGTATCGAATCAAATCTTTGTAATTTATATAAACCCCAACATGTAAAATAACTCACAGCTTTATACATTACAATACATATAAAGTTATGTTATTTAAACTTGAGCATAATATCACGATATAATAATCGCAACTCTCTATATCCATATTAAATAAATAGATATAGCACTACATAATAATCACAACTCTCTATATCCATATTGAATAAATGGATATTATGGAAACACCATTGCAACAATCATCAAATACTCTTTTAATGGAGTCATATAAAAATGTAATTTCTATAAGTGCATTCTCTTTTCAATCTTATAAAAAGTGGTATTTTCTTTTCATCAAATCTAAAGTGGGTAAAATGCAGTCCCTTTAAAAATAGAAAATCCATTCCTTTTCTTTATTTATATATATATATATAATTTAAAATAAAACATTTTCCAAAAATAAAATGAACAATCCTTTACATTAACATTTTCTAAAACTATTTCTCATTTATTTAACTCTTGAATTGTTTGAAAAAGATAAGAATAAATTATTGCAATCCAAGTACATGTATATAGAATCTTTTGATACATATTTTCCATATAAATAAGTCATATGAACTTTTACAACTATAAGCATACCCAAATAAATACACACTCATTCTAACTAATGAAGATTTTACAATTTTTAATTTAAACAACTACTGGAATATCTATATTTCTTTTTAATTACGGTGAAAGCTATGAAAGCTACATTCCTAAAGGAGACTATACAATTTCCATTCGACATAATTCTAAACAATGAACTACATCTCAATTTCACATTTAAATTGGTTATATTTAATCTCTAATTAATACTATATTCTAACTTTAATTTTTTCATTTCAATCAAAATATATATATATATATATATATATATAATTGGATCGACATATCCTACTTTATTGAACCAATGTAATTCCCTACAAATACAAATAAGTGAACCCATAAGTAATTTCCCACTTCAATATTTTTATACTTATTACAAATAAAATGGTAACTCTAATTTACAATTCCCAAGATCTATATAAACAGTAAAAACTTAAGCAGAGGTTTATGGAAAACCGCCATGCTAAAAAGAAAACTGACTATAATTTCCACATCCTAGTATCACCGATACACAAATTCAAAACATATACGAGCATCATTATACATCATATATTCTTCGTCTTAAAACTCAGGTTAATTGATGAGTCTATATGGAACTTTTGTTACCAATTTTGAATGCAAAAATTAAATCAAGTTAATTATCAACGACCTCATAGATACAAATGCAATGCATGTTGTAATATATATATATGAGTGAGTCTAATAAATATATTTTCGATCAAGATTAAGTTTATAGTACACTTATGATTTACAACTTCTCACGGCCTTCCATGCTTAGAAGAATCAGAGGGAGGGTTCCCATTTGGATTGTCTTTTGCTCGGAAAGGGGATGGACAACCATTTAATGAACACACAGGATTTTTTTTTTAACACAATCATTGAGAATCCTAAAAATAAGAAAGTCTAAAAGTTGGGTTGTCCACAGACTGGAAAACGTGTTTTATTACCGCATGCATAAGTAAAACACCATGCAATGGGCCAAGAAAAAAAAACCCGTTTTTCAAAGTGTGGTCTATCAAATGCAGATAAAAGCATACCAGGACATTTCTGTAAATGCACACTGAGTTAGAAATCCACTCAAAGGAAGGATCTATCATCCAACGCCGATAAAATCATGCCAGGACAGATTGTCATTAAAAATCAAATGCAGACTGGGCTAGGATTTCAATACTGTCCATCTACTGTCGTTCACACAAAGGATTAAAATAAATTATCCCTTCATAATGCATGCAACTGTCAAACATAGACCATGGAAACGTAGCAGAGGTTCAGATCTATAACCGAATCAAAACATAATCAAAACACATACCAGATCATACGCACTCCAACGATCAAGGCAATCAAATGGCGAAACACATACCAGGGAAGATCTATAGAACGCAGAGGTTCCTAGATCTGGATAGATCTGTAAAAAGCATAGGTTCTTGGATTGAGGTTAAACTCTAAAGATTTCTTTTGAAAAAGGTTCAGGAATAGCGTTCCCGCCCAAATCCCTGAAATGGATTTTTGTTTTTTCCCCAAGATCACAGTTCCCTCCCTTCAAGAAAATCGTTGGCTCCCAAAGAAAAGAAAAAAAGGGTTTCCCCCTCATAGATTCATAAAACACTAAATAAAACTCCTATATACTCTAACACTGGAGATAAATATTACAGAAAACAACTTCTGTGCAGGTAGATACTCACCCGATTATAAGGGCAATTATTTAGAACTTTGTACACATTTACATGAATACAAATTTTCCATTACCAATTTCTTTCATCTATCAAGCTTCAATCTTTGCATTACTTCTGGACTGAAGTAGATCCAATGCTTTGATTAACATCCTCCTGAATCGAGCAAGTGCAATTTCACATTCTGATTGTCCATGTATCCCTTCTTTGTGGCCTCCCACCCTTTACGATGAACATAGACTTTGGATCCCTCAAATACAGATGATCCTTGGGATATATTCATAATACCACGAGCTTTCATGCCACGGAATTTGATATTCAAAGTATTCGACAGTATCCATCTTCATGGCCAGCTCTCTAAAGAAAGTCTGAGCGACCCACTCTATCCAGAGGAACCACTTGTACAAAGACGCCCCCCGACGGAAGAAACAGAAAAAAAATACATATGTACTATAGGAATGCATTGAATGTTGTAACTTGTGATTCTTGTGATAGATTGTTTGTTATAAAATAGTAAAGCATATTGATCGATACCCTAGAGTTCCATAGTATTGTTGCAGTAGCTCTAATATATACAAGCTCTAGGTATTTTGTGTTTTTGTTTTTGTTTTTTTAAGAAGTACCTATTGAATTTCAACATAAATGTGGGAGAATGCATCCTAAAATGCACTGAAACTTTAGATGGTATTTGAGAGTGCATTCAGAGGCAAAAATTTCAGAGATTTGGATCTAATTGTCATTATCGAACATGTTCCCGCCAATCAAAACATTGATGGTAATTCATATGCAGAGATTGAATCTAATCACAATGGAACTTCCAAATCTGTAAATCAAGTTAACATTGCAGGTAAAAGAAAAGGTGAAATCGCAAACAGAGAAAGGATCTAGATGTAGACAATTGGATTCCATGCCCAAAATGCAACTCAAAATTGAATGCAAACAAGTCAAATACATAGATTTGGGATCTGAGTTTTTTTTTTTATCGAACATATTCTTTACGGATTGCTTACCACCGAAGCAATGAAAACATATGCAGAGAATGGAATTCGATTGTAATTATCCATTTTTCTAAAACAATCATGATATACACAAAATCATAAACAAATCTCATAGATTTAGAACACATGTGAAGAGCTTTAAGGCCGAGTGTTCGAACCTGGGCTCTGATACCATATGTAACATCCCCAGCATAAACAATACATCAGGAAAGATTCTAATTAATCAAAAGAGACACAAACAAAGGGTTTATTTTGACTGTCAAGATATTTTATTGATCATGCAAATAACCCTAAGTCAAGCCGAAGTATATGAGAAACTAAATCAGATCTACTTACTTGAATCCAGGGGAAACACACTTGGAGAATCAACTCCTCCCAACCATAGGAGGTAGCAACTCAATGGTTTGCTTCGCTCCACCCCTGAGCTAGATCACCAACCATGCACCAGAACAGCAAGTAACTTCCTCGCGGCACTCAATCCTCGAGTCTGTAACAAGCTACAACAAGAAAGCTTCCACGCGGCACTCTCTCTCAAAGTCCGTAACAAGCTAAGTGATGGACTTATGAAACTGGAGAAACACTCAACATATGCATTCACAGCAAAGTTTCTCCATGCACAACACGGCGTCCCATGCTATTCCAGTGCACCCATATATATAGCTTTTGCCCAGGTCTTATGCCATCCCAATCAAATCTCCAATCAAATCTCTAAATCTGTATGATTTAGGATCTTGTCTGGTTGTTGAGTTTTGGATTGGATTTGATTAGTATCAATTAGTCTAGCTTGCTTACACATGTTCTTTGGTGCCATGGTTGGTGTCCCCTCATGTAGTTGAGTTCTCCAAGTGTTATTTTCTTAATTTTAAAAAAATAAAAATGTTTGTTTGTGCAAAAGTCATTTGAGTTTTTTTCTTGAGTTTCATAACTCATTACATAATAAAAATTATTTTCAAAACATGAAAATAAAAGCAATGTCATGGGGGTATTACAGTGTTCTTCTTCTTACTTTCCTTTAGTGGCAATGGATTCCCAATTTGGCTTTGGTGGGGACCCCAATTTTGGCTAAATATGAATAAAATGAAAGGGATAAGTCAACATGCAAGGAAGGTGAATGTGTGTTTAAAGGAAAAAATGTGCTCAAGTGGTGAACAATGTGGTTTGCAAGTGTCCTTTCCAATAGTAACAAAAAAAATGGTTTTGGTGACAAAAAAGAGGAAAAATAATTGCAACCTTGATGACAATGTCAAGGTTCAAGCAAACAACGAATTAGTAACTAGACATTTCCATTGTCTCAACTGCTCTTATGAAATCCATAAATGAACACGAGTGAAGGTATGATAGAAACAATTATAGTGAAGCACTCAACGACTACTATCTCAAGTGCCTCTATAATCCCACGAAAGCCACCCTCTGAGAAACCTAAAATCTTGGCCAGTAGGATAACTGAAATTTTAAATTGATTAATGTGAATATTTTGATCATTAAACACACTCATTTCATTTGTAACCACTATAAATCTTAAAACTAGCTATTTACAGATCCCAAACCACTCAAATTAAGAAGAAACATATGGATCCTCAAAAAAATTAACTTAACAAGTGTTTAGATTATTCCACAGTCTACTCTTTATTGATAACTCAAATCAATGCATTCCTCACACTAAACCCATGTTTTATTAAAAAAATAATGAATTTCCACATTTCTTGAACATAAATTTTTATTTAGTCACTCAACAAAACGCTATAACAAAGACTCAAATTTTGTATAACCATCCTAGATCCAAATCCTAGACCGTATCAAGCGCCCAGAGGGATCAAATATATTGATCTAGGATTGAAAATTGTTTAAAAGGAATGGTTTCAAAACCATGGGTTGTTTAGGAGGTCCTTGCACATGGTTTTAAAACCATTTGCAAGGCCCTCCTAAACCATATACAATAAAACCATGAGTTGATTTGGAGCAACGCTTTTTTGCAAATAATTAATTTTTTATTTTTTATTATTTTGTTAGGGGGTGACATTTGTTTTGGCGAATAATTAAAATTTATTTTTATTATTTTGTTAAGTATGAACGTTACATCTCCCCCATACTAGGTTGTATAGCGCCTATTGTTATTATAGTATAGTATATTGAATGAGACTAACTTTACCTTCATTTTCAAAGCCTTAATAAAAGTACTTTTTATTTTTATACTTAACAGATTTAATCTATTTACTTTGGTGAAAGATTACAACATCCATCTCAATGTAGAGGCTACAAAACTCTTCTCATTTAAAGTACGGTACAAATCCAACAATTACAACAAATCCAACGAGAGACAACAAATCGGTTGCAATGAGTCACTTACAACAAATCCAACGAGAGACAGATTGTTTGCTGGACTATATTTCTATGCAGTGGGGTTTATGAGAACAGATCTCACATACCTAAAAGCCAACATGATTTCAAAATTAATCCACTATCACTTATGGTTGTGTTTGCATTGAAGTTGAGTTACATATTAAGTCCAACGTTAGAAAGTGAAACCCACTTTTAAGAGAATCCCTATGAACAACCGGTGCCTTAACCGTGGTATTTGCAACGTTAAGAGAAAGCAATACTCGTTTCATTAACGACTCCTATATTCACGCTTAGTGCAATATGGCAAACCCGATTTTAATTATCTATTTAGTACCAACTTAATTAATTAATTTAATTACCATTTCGTTCTGGATTCTGAGCCTCACTCACAACCTTGAATTGAGCGAGACATTCGAAATTTGGCATAAATGTAATTAGACCTACCCGAACTAAAGAAAACTTATTAACATAATAATTACTTTATGTTACTTGAAAATTAATTAACATTAGTCACTTTATGTTACTTGAAAATTAATCAACATAATAGTTACCTTATGTTATTACCTGAATACAGCTTTGTTTTGGGTTGTGGGCCTCGCGTCTCAAAGCGAGCGAGAGGCTTCCAAAAATAGGCGTATGCCGCTAAGAGTGGCCAACACACGGTATTCTTTAGTAAAAGGCGAAAGAATAGTTCGCTTTGTGTTGACCACACGGCTCCGTGGTTTGAAACAGAAAATTTCCACATATTTATAGTCTCCTCCTCGTAGATCAAAAACAGCACAATAAATGTGGGATAAACTAACAGCAACATTTGAGGCGACAGTCTTTATATTCAGAGAAAATGAGCTCATGCAATCTCTCTCATAACACAACACAGGAAACGTATTATTCCTGAAGCTCTCTTTCTATGAGAATCTGAAACTTACTGTTCTGCATCCCGATTCCCATTTTGATGCGCTACAGAACATACAACTGAATTACCATTTTCCTTGTTAATAGCATTATGACTGTAAATCCCGATCCTCTGTTGCAAATAAGTAGTCACAGAGAATTAACTGTGTAAAAAAATTTGTAAACTTCGTTGAGAACATGATGGCCATGAGCTCTCCCAAATCAAAATCAAATCTGCGTTTTGAATTAATAAATCTCAAAATCAAATTCGACCATATTTTGGAGCAAATCCCAACATAAAATTCAAGTTTCTTTTTTTATTAGAGAATCCTGAATTATTATTGAAATAGAAACTAGCTACATTTGAACATGGATTGCATGAATTATAACAAAAGGCTTTTACCATTTAATTTCAAATCAAAATTACCTGTTTCAACTAAATGATTTTAGGTCAAAACGATTTGTCCAAATTTAATTTATCAATGATATGAAAGCAATTGTTACTGACACAATTTTAATTTATCAATGACAAATCAACGTAGAAGGTGCATTAAGAACTGCTCTTTCTGTAATATCTCATGCAGAGAAAGGTAATAAGCAGAAAAAGGAACATGCAGCCATATAATTATGATCTCTGAATTTCGTTACAGATAAAAATTGGAGAAAAACATCTCTTAACCTATAAACATGCATTGCTACTGATGAATTGAATTTGCTTATTTGAAAAATGTGAGGGGAAGGCATCAAAAATTGAAAAGAAACTAGCCTTTTCTCAATTCCAAATATTGTATCTCCATGTCTTCCTGGTATTTTATAAACTCTCGAGAAGGAAATTACATTGTGATTAACATGGTGCAAAGACTTTGATGGAAAAATAACGAGCATGAATCTTCCTTCCCCGTCTGTAATTTGTATTTATCTTTTTTACTTTTGTCTTTTGTAAATTTCAAAAGAGTCAATATGTTATTATAAGGAGACATGGCCATATGCAATTAAGCATTTCAAAATCTGTGGGATTGTGATGGCATTTAGAGGCAACAACGGTGGGCACATGGGGTAGGTTTCTTTGGAATGAATGGATAATTTTAAATGCCACTGGAGCTTTGGCCCATGAATGGAGTGAAGTATGAGTTTAATGACATAATGAGAAGATGAGCATAAGACCAAAAGCCATTACTCAAGAGTTTGGTGATAGAGGCCAATAAGGACAAGAGTTTGGTGATAGAGGCCAATAAGGAGAAGAATGAAGCATGAGGCTCTTTTCGTAGAGGGGAGTAGATAGGCTCCCAATCCTAAGGGGAAATGGGCAAAATGGGTGCTAAAATGTGAAAGGAGCTAAATGAGGGCAACCATTAAAGGTCAAGGATTATGATGCTACTCTTTTGGACAAGGTGAAACCTATGGCATATTCTAAAGGTGGAGAAAAATAAAATGCAATGATGGGAAAAGACATGCCTATACCAAAATGTAGAGAATATTCCTATAAGGAGACCACCAAAGATGAATGAAAAATGGATGCCTTTGGCCATAACCTAACCTTTATTTAATGAAAAATGGATGCCTTTGTCCATAACCTTTATTTAGTTATTTATTTTATTTTATTTGCGTTAAATATTTTAATTTATTCTATTTAGTTATTTTTTTTCTTAATTCAATTTGATAACAACTGTTATTTAGTTATTTATTTTATTTGCGTTAATTATTTTAATTTATTCTATCTAGTTAATTTCTGTTATTTAGTTATTTATTTTATTTGCGTTAATTATTTTAAATGTGAGACTTTTTTCTTAATTCAACTTGGCAGGTTAAATGAGTTCATTATTTTCATTTATCGTATCAAATAAGTAAAATAGAATATGAGTTAGATCTTTTCTTAATTCAAGTTGATTTGAGTTGAAGTTTTTTATCTTCATTTACTTTTATCAAATTCATTTGCGCTACATATTCTTGATTCAACTTGATTTGAGCTCATTATTTTCATTTTCATTTATTCTATCAAAGTTTTTCATAACTCGAATTGTTTTAATATAGTTAATGGAATTTAAGGTTCTTTTAATTCAATTTGATTTCGAGTAGTGAGCCCCACGTCTCAAAGTGAGCGTGAGGCTTCCAAAAATAGGCGTATGCCGCTGAGAGTGGCCAACGCACGGTATTCTTTAGTAAAAGGCGAAAGAATAGTCCGCTATGTGTTGACCACACGGCTCCGTGGTTTAAAACGAAAATTTTCCACATATTTATGTTTTCCTCCTTGTAAAGTGAAAATAGTACAATTAATGTGGGATAAACTAACAGCAGGATTCCAGGTTTCTGCAACAATCTTTATATCGAGAGAAGAATGAGCTCATGCAATCTCTCTCATAACACAACACATGAAACATATTATTCTTGAAGCTCTCTTTCTATGAGAATCTGAAACTTATTATTCCTGAAGCTCTCTTTCTATGAGAATCTGAAACTTACTGTTCTGCATCCCGATTCCCATTTGATGCGCTACACAACATACAACTGAATTACCATTTTCCTTCCCAAATAACGATGGAGCAACCGGGAGAACGGCAAGAAATACTCAGTCGCTGGAGCAAAATCTGTGTGAATCCATCCAGCAGGGTGACCAAGAGGCCAATGCTAATGATGGCAGCCATTAAATTTCTTTACTGCGTGGAAGAAGTCATCAAAGTCAAGGTGTTGTGTAGGCTGGAACGCAAGCTGGAATGCCTTTCCGAGGAGAGGTAAACATGGTTATAAGGAAGATGGTGACAGCTACAGCAAGTGGCCATTAAAGTCTACTCCCACCTCCCTCCACCTCGCAATGCTTCGGGACACCCCTGAGAAATTAACTTAGGAGCCGTCTAAACAAAATTTATAATTTTAGCCGGAATTCATTATTTTCATTTATTCTATCAAATCAATAGAATTTTAGTAAAGTTTTCTTAGTTTAAGATTGCATTCAACTTGGAATGTTAAATGAGTTCATTGTTTTCATTTATTCTATCAAATAAATAAATAAAATGTGAGTTGGGTTTTTCTTAATTCAAACTTATTTGAGTTCATTACTTTCATTTATTCTATCAAATAAGTTTTAAGTTTCTCTTAATTCAACTTCTTAGATTTCATTTATTCTATCAAATAAGTTTTAAGTTTCTTCTTGATTTCATAGAATTTGTGTTACTTTTTTTTATTTTGAGTTAGGTTTTTCTTAATTCAACTTGATTTGAGTTCATTGCG
>LPNX010578944.1:0-114434 GCA_001517045.1 Pseudotsuga menziesii | reverse complement strand
AGAAATGTTGGGCATAACACCACGTCTTTGCAGTTCTTCCCAGAATGCCAAAGCCTCAGGTCACAACATTGAATGCCAGACCCTTCTTCACCATCTGGCCCCATAGCGCCGCAACAGCTTCCACATTACCTTGCTTGCAAAACGCATCAATGATGGATGAATATGTGAAAATGCAAGGACAAGAAGGATGACATTGCTGTGCAAAATCTTGACTCTGAACCAACTGAGAGTGAGATGCCTGTCCAATATAAAACTAGGAAGCAACATGTGCCATTACAAAGACCAACCTTGACATAAATCGTAACATATGGAAATGGTATGCTTACCACAGGGTAATCAGGCACAATGAACTAATGAGGCAAGACAATTTATGAAGCTAAATCAGATAATCAGATATAATTACATATAGGAGCACACATGATTGACACAAATATTTGGGAAAAATATAGTACTGGAATTTCATTTAACTAAGAAGTTTGTGCAATAATGATACGAACATTATGAAGCTTTGCAACATAGCTATCTGTCTATCAACCGACTATGACTAACACCATGAACTGATGAAGCCCATTGCAATTTTAAATCTAGGTATAAACAATATAGTTTGAGGAAATACGAAGTGTTTCACATCTGGTCTATTTGTATGACAATCTGGTATGATCATTGAACTTCCACTTGAAACCATAAGCTGAGTAGTCTATCCACCCCACTGTAGTATGCAACACCATTAGATGCACTTGACTTCTTGTTGCACTTGCACCTAAGTAATTTGCATAGCTGAACTTGTCACACTAATGGACTCTAAAGTTACCCCTACCATGTGCACTGTGTCCATGGCACAACTTGACTTGACACTCTAATGGACTCTAAAGATACCGCTATAATGTGCATGCCCATACTCAGACAAGTATTCTAGGTTCAACTTCCTTTAGTGTGACTGCTTTCATCATGGACTTTATTGATCTTTGTCTCTTTCCTGGTTCAGTGGTGCTAGAAAGTTTACTCAGAAAATGAGCACTATATAGGTGTATGGTAGAACATAATTGCATTATAAACAACGTATCTGCAATATTGGTGAAAATCTGTGCCCAAGGTATCAAAAATTTGCATAGAAACTGAGCACAATATATAGAAAATTGTATTATGAAAAATCTCTAGTGGAAATCTGTGCCCATATGCTCGAATATTGGTTAGAAAATTAGTACAATTTCTATTCCCTAACCTACAGATAATATGCTTAGAAGATGAACACAAAATCTGTGCCATTGATGCTACATGAAGGTCTAAAAATTTGCTGCAAGATGTGCAAAAAATGGGTAAGATTGGAGATTTCTTGGTTTACATAGGCATGCGGGTGAGTGGACCTGGTTACAGCTTGTCATGTTTGCATAGATTGTCAAGTTTCACAAGTTTTGACTTAAGTCTGATGTAGCAAGCCAATGCTGCCTTGTTTTGGATTCGGGTTGAGTTAAACTGGCAATTTTGGGTATAACAGAGCAGGGATTTCTTTGCTTTACTCTTCTTCTTTGTCATTTTATTTGTTTAACCTACAATTAACATGTTCTTGAATTGTATGAATACCAGCCTCCAGGGCATTTAGGAGTAGATATTACTTTTGTAATGCTTTATCATGTGCTGTAGCGTTTTATCTGAACGAGGCATATACTACTAGGGGAAGATTTTGATTAGATACAAAGTTATAGCTTGCATGGCAGCATGTTAGATTCAAACACTTTAATTTGTGATCACTTGATGTGCGAAACCTTGTTGTTTGTTTTCAATCACTTTGTTTAGAATTTTTAAGAAAATGAGCTGCATTGGCTGTGTTCCCATTGTCTTAATTTGTGCTTTGCACCATTTGTAGAGCATCCTGCCATGCTAGGGCAACTTCCCCCTATATAATTGGTTGGGTCTTTTCATATGATAAGGGTTTAAAAAGGAGACTATGCAGCCACAATCTTTCTTGGTAGAAGGCACATGGAAGATGTAAAGGGCTTTTCATTATAGTTATTCATCTTTTCTTTGGGGTCATTGTAGACGAGCACCAACCGTTGCATATAAATATATCAAGTGTAAGTTCTTGACTTTGAATGTAGACATATTGTATTCAAGGAAGCCATAGTATGGTAATGTAGATGATGGGGTTGCTGCAAATAACGTGGGAGGTGCAGGTTTTGTGACTTATCTGAATGATAACCATTTTTGTAGTTTCTCTATGGGCTGTGGTTGCAGTACGAATAGCAGAGCTGAGTTATTATCTCTATGGGCTGCTCTAAGAGTCAGCTTAATTATGGGATTTCCCATTCACTTGATACTTGGTGACTCTTTGGTTGTTATCTCATGGATCAATAGACTTTCTGCCCTTGATATTCCTATTTTGAGGCACTGGTGCGAAGATATTAGAGATATGCTTCATCATGTCCCTTCGGTGATTTTCAAGCACATATACCGGGAGCACAACTCGCTGGCAGACGGTCTCTCTAAATCAGCTCCGAATTTGGATATGGGATACGGAAAATTCACTGAAACATTGGATGGTTTGGTAATAGCACAGGATCTTTTTGTGCTCTTTTAGATGCTGTTTGCCTTGATATATCATCATTGATTGTATTTTCTCTTTTTGTCACGATTGAGACTTTATGTCAGCTAGCTCTGCTTAGGAATATTTGCTTGAGATCACCTCCGGTTCACTCTATTTTCTGACCTGATTTATCAGGGATGATGACAAAAGTCTGCAATGATCAGACTTTCTTTGTTTCTCAGTTTCAGGCTGGATATGGTTGGCATGATCATAGTATATTGCTGATTGTTTAATATTTGTATTCTGTTGTTAAGTCAGAATTATGTAAACGATGTCTTTTGATTCTATGAATAACAAAGGCTGGTATTTTTTCCTCTGAAAGAAAAAAAAATGTAGATGATTGGGTTTGCTTGATCCCCAAATGTAGACCATCAAGTTGGGAACTGTTCATTTTACTTGCTCAAGTTTTCTTATTAGCCATCATGGTAGATTAGCACCAACCATTGCCTTGACATGATAGTGATAATTTATTGACTCTGAATCTAAACATTGTGTAGTTTGAGAAGCTAGAGTATGATAATGATTGGAGTGCAGGACAATAATACTTCGATATTGAGGAGCCAAAATGAGTGATGCAATCATCCTTGACATGAAAAAATGTGGTAAGCAGAAGCCTTTCATATCAAGAACTAAGTTCAGGGTTTCAGTTATACATCATTAAAATTTAATATTGATGGAACACATATCACGAATTGGCTTTGTGTTTAACAATTGTTCTATGAACATTCAAATCAAACACCTTAACTCAAAAAACCTTTAGATTTTTCTTTGCCAAATTTATGTTTTTTAAAGAACACTTCATGGGATTCCACTCTCTTCCCCAGAATATCTGAATGGAAGATGTTGTCAACCATGTGGCTGGTAACCTGATGGATTAGATTGGATTTGGACCTGTGACCTAGGCCCTCCTCATTGGCAACATGCCTTTGACAGATTATTCAGCCGAAAGAGCTAACCCTCGGGTTACTCCTAGAATATTGAGACATACATGATTATTTTCTATATGTTTTTGTTGTCGTCTTATATATGTTCCCAACAACATTCGCTTTATTGTAGTAATTTCACAATCTATACAAACATCGAGGTGTGTCTCCAGTAATCTGGCCCTTTCTTGTGTTTAGTTTTTTTTTTCCTTAGGTAGAAATATAAAGGGGTATAAAAAATGCAAATGAAAAAATGGATACATGCAATATATAGGGAAAATAGGGGTTTTTAAAAATTGGAAAGGCATATTGGGAGGGGGTTAAAAAAAATGATTTTGGGAGGTATTTTCCAATATTTTTTGAAAATAGGGGTATTGTTTCATATGCCACGAACGAACGTGCTATGGCATGGTTTCACTAAGTGAAGACCCCGTGTTTCAACTATACTTGATTCTGGGATTAATAATTGATTTGCCAAATTGTCTCTAATGATATTTTCTTTTTTGGTAGGACAAATAGCAACACATATACCTTTTCCTTGAATAGATCCTTCAAGTTCCAGGATGTTAACGACTACTTCTGAGTGGGTCTTAGGGAACCTTTCTTGATTTTCATCATAAGACTCCATTTTTTGCTAACCTTTGTTAGACAATAGTGATTATTAATTTAATTAATTTGTAATAATAATATTATTAATGTTATATAAACTATATATATAGTTTAATATATAAAATTTCACAATAAATAATTATTATTATAAAATCAAAATAATAATAATAATTATTATAAAATCTATTTTTTAAGTTTTGAAAATATAATGATAATTATATTTTCCAAAATAGTGGTCTCTTTTATTTGAAATGGATTATTTAAGAACTTAAATAACCTTTCATATAAAACTTTAGTTTCTTTTAAAAAATCTTTTTAAAAAAAGAGTAATTATTATTATAAAATCAAAATAATTTAATAATAATTATTATAAAATCTATTTTTTAAGTTTTGAAAATATAATGATAATTATATTTTCGAAAATAGTGGTCTCTTTTAATTGAAATGGATTATTTAAGAACTTAAATAACCTTTCATATAAAACTTTAGTTTCTTTTAAAAAATATTTTTAAATTACTTCCTTTATCTTCTTAGTAAATCCTTTCAATATAATAATGAGTAAGAATACTCCCGTAACTTTTTAAATTACTTCCTTTATCTTCTTAGTAAAACCTTTCAATATAGTAATGAGTAAAAATACTCCTGTAATGTTTTAAATTACTTCATTTATCTTCTTAGTAAATCCTTTCAATATAATAATGAATAAGAATGTTCCTGTAACTTTTTTAATTACTTCCTTTATCTTCTTAGTAAATCCTTTCAATAAGAATACTCTCGTAATTTTTTAAGTAATCAACCCTTTCCTAAAATGTAAGATAGGTTATCACTTGTATTGTTATGTATTTGATATATAATTTTGCACAGAGTGGAGCGGTGGAGAAATGGAGTGTAAGCAAGCACGTGAGAGTTTTTTAACGGAGTGGGATGGTATACAGTAGTGTGGGGAGGTGGAAGTTTGAATGACCAATGGCCAAAAATCTGGTCAATGACCAATTGGCTCAGAAATTCTAAGACGACAACTACTAGCTGGTGATCAATGAAGCTCGTGGAAAGGTTGCTTTGATACCACTGAAACAGTAAAATACTGTTTTATAGAAAAATCCAACATAAATAGGATAGAAACTCCATAAATGGATAAATATATGAATAATAGATAAGTGATGATATTACAATGAGAAGGTTGATTGTATAAATACCCATGATGGGTTCCCTTTCATAAAGAGACACAACATTTCATCAAGGCGTTTCTTCATTAAGAATAAGTTATTTAATTATTAGTAGTTATTAATGTTTATTTAATATATATTTTTGGTGCATTACATCCTCTCCAATAGATTAACAAAGCTTAATCTCCCTTTAAGTGAGTAAAAGCATATAAATTTGAAAGACATCACTTGGATTATTGCATTTTCTACGAGCATAGATCCAAATCCTAGGCTTTATCAAGCATCGAGAGGGATCAAATATCAGGTATTGCACTCAAGGACCTATTAGAGGAGAGGTTTGCACCTCTGGAGATTTGATTCCTCTGGGTGCTTGATAGAGCTTGCGATTTGGATCTAGGCTGGTAGTCATAATAGTTGCTCTAATTTAATTTAAACTTGATAGATTTAGAATTAAAGGTTATAATTTAATTTAAAATTAGTAGATTTACAATGAAATGTTATATGTTATGAGTGAAAACTAATATTATGTTATTTTTCAGCATAAATTAAATACTTCTATTACCATGCAAACAAGTTATATAAATGTTTAAGACCATAAATTAAAAAGATTACTCTTAATAACATAAAACAAATAAATAGAAAGATTTTAGAACATAATACCCATAGTATATAAATGTTTAAAACCATAAAATAGGTAAATTGTTCCTCAATAAAATAGATCAAATAAATGAATCTTAGAACATAGCACCCATAAAGGATGATAACACCCATAAATGGAAGATTGAATTATTCAATATTTTTTTATAATTTAAATTAAACTTGATAAATTTACAATTAAATAAATGGTAGAGTTTTAGAACATGGGAGGCATGAAGAATGATAGCACCCATCAATGGAAGATTGAATTATTCAATCTTTTGTTATAATTTAATTTAAACTTGATAAATTTACAATTAAATAAATTGAAGAGTTTTAGAACACTTATGAAGGATGATAGCACCCTAAATGGAAGATTGAATTATTCAATCTTTTGTTAAAATTTAATTTAAACTTGATAAATTTACAATTATATAAATAGAAGAGTTTTGGAACATAGTACTCATAAAGAATGATAGCACTCAAATGGAAGATTGAATTACTCAATCTTTTGTTAAAATTTAAATGTTATATGTTATAGATGAAAATTAATATTATGTTATTCTTTAGCATAAATTATACTTCTCCAAAAATGTAAATAGCTTAGATAAATGTTTTAGACCATAAAATAGATACCAACAACTTAGATAAATGTTTAAGACCATAAAATAGAAATAATGTTATTGAATAAAATATTTCAAATAATTAGAAAAGTTTTGGAACATGCTGCACTTGAGATGAAAGTTAAAAGATGGAAAACAATATAATAACATAATAAAATAAAATCTATAATTTTTGATAGATAATTTACCAAAAAGCTTAACATGCTGAAAAAGTAAAATGTCAATTGTATTGGATAAATATATTCCAATATGATTTGTAAAGAGCATTGGATATAAGAATAGAAGGCTTATCTGAATAAATCTCAAACTTATTACAAAGACAACGAGCTTAAGGTGAATTGCGAAGAGCTTTTGCTCAATTTACCAGGATTTTGCTTATAGAAAATAAAGCACGTCATACAGATTCTTTAAACCACTGTAAAATAGTATAAAACTATAGTACAAAAGACACACATGGAATACCAAAGAATACAATATTGACCCCAGATAAACCCCGTAAGGATAAAACTTCCAGCAAAATAAAGAACTGTGCTACAGAACCATGGCAATAACGAATAAAAATGTCACTGAGACACGGTGTTCAAGAATGTGAAAATGAGAAATCCAAGTATATATATATATATAAAGTGTATATGCAACATAGTGGTCTATGTCTCCGTTGATTTCTAAAAATGTCAGTGAGACACGGTGTTCAAGAATGTGAAAATGAGAAACCCAAGTATATATATATAAAGTGTATATGTCTCCGTTGATTTCAAAGAAGCCATGAGTGTTACAACATAACAAAGATGAAGAGAATAACCTACTAATATCCTTCGATAGATCACATGAATGCAAAGAGAAACAGAACCTGCAGGCAGTTTTAATGCATGGATTACATGCAACATTTCACGCCAATAATGAGAGTTTATACTTCCAAATTATTTCAAGCCATTTGAGTGCACACCCGAAGATTACGAATGGGATTTCTCCGCGTTAGTTTGCGGGCTTCTGCGTGTTAGTTTGTGGAGTTCTAGATCTCACGGAGAATGATGGGTGGTTCAGATCTCCTGGCTGCTGCGAGGGTAACTTGGGGCAGAAGCTCACCTTCCTTGTAGTTGTGACCACTTGAATTTGTTTTCTGGTGTAATTTAGAGCACACACAAAGTTAAAGTAGTCATCAAATCCCATATTATAGACGAGACCGGGATCCACTAGGCTATATTTTTTTTTATGTTTATAAGGAAAATTGTTTGTTTACTTTTAGAATCTTTTGTTGCGAAATGCACCTTAAATTTTGTTATTAGATAGAAATGTACATAAAAAATGATTCATCAAATGCAAAAAAAAACTCCTTCAATAATTGTTTTAATTGTTTCCATTGCAAAAAAATATTGCTTAAGTTGGTGGCAATGTCGAGGACATTGCAACCACATGGCTCTTGTTTATATAGAGAAAAAAATATATTAATCTTTTCATAAGGGTTCTTCTTGGTGATATAATTACTAAAGATGCATTTCCTTATCGCAAGGATTATTAATTTAAAAGTCTTAATATCCCATCATTCATGAAAATGCTATTTTCATTTTTTTGCTTATTATAATGAAACAAATGAATTTTTCTTTGTAGGGAATGCAACAACCTTTACACAATTGAAATGTATATGAGCACAATTTCCAATGTTCACTACATAATGAAGATATGGTCAACTAGTCTTGGGAAGATACCTATTAACATCAAGATCATACAAGGTGCTTAGCACATAATCTATCTTCTTCAAATGTGAAATATAAATTTCCATTTATGCAAGATCATGCACAAAATTATGAATGGATACCTATTAACATCAAGATCATACAAGGTGCTTAGCACACAATCCATCTTCTTAAAACGTGAAATATATATTTCCATTTATGCAAGATCATGCACAAAATTCTGAATTGATTTCGTAATTCTATCACAATTTTATGTAGGCGAATTGAGTCTTTAGAGGAGTTTGTGCCAATGTAATTTTCTATTATATCACTCTATATAAAACTTACAAAATGAAATGATTTCATTTCAAGGAAGTGGAATTTAATCATATCTTATTGCAACATAAGGATTTGTGAATTCATTATTATATACAATGTTTATATTTATATTCTTACCAATTTGTTCTAAAAGTTTTTATATATTTTCCAATGTTTTGTTGTGATTAGGGGAGACGGATGAACATTCCCATACAATTGAGGATTTTGCATGCTACTCAAGCATTGGTCTCTAGGAGTCCAAAATTCTATACTTTGATATTTTGTAGGCTACTAGTTGGGATGAAGATAATGCATTTCCTTGGGACAAATAATAAGGCAATGCATTGAATAAAGTTCATGAAGGACCATAGATAATGCACATCATTTTCTTTTCATTGAAAAAGAGACAATTCAAGGATGCATAACCCCACATTTCATAATTGTAACATTCATTACTTATCAATGATGATTTTTAGAACCTTGATCTTTATTTGAGTTTTGATTTAGAGTGTGTATGTCAATTTGATTTCTATTTTGGTTAGTCTAGAGCCAGTGTAAATGCTTCGTTTAGAGGAGTGACATATGATTTCCAAGTATTGGGTATTGACTAAATGGATATGGATGATTTCCATATTATATTGTAGTAATGGCTAATGATTAGATGGATAAGATTATGGTTTGATAATGAAATTAGGAGTTAATGATACTAAGAGATATACTATTTTTTTTAATTTCTAGTTTAGCAATACATTTCTTAAGAGACATATGTCCGACATGACTAATATTCCATCGATGTTTGGTTAACGTCGATAACATAATAGTCGCATCGGACATACGCCTCTTAAGCAATGTATTGTTGAACCACTTTTCAAAATACTTTATCATTACATATTTTATTTTTATCTTTAAATATGTACAAGGTATCAAATATTTTTATGGTTTACAAGGAACCACATAAGTACATGGAAAACGAAAAAGACATAGTTGATGGTTCAAAAAATTTGGCTTATAAATTGGACACCAATAGTATTAAAGGTTATTATACTTTTTTGTGAAGGAGATTTTAGTGTGATGAGTTTAATTCCAAGAGTACTAACCAAGGACTAATTCAAAAATATTCATTATGATTTGGATTTTCCTTTAGTTTATTCAATTTTTACTACTTATGCTAAGAACATGGTCACATATGGTGAATCCCACAACATGTCATATTATAAGTATCATCAAAGTATATTGATGCTTTGTTTATTTTAGGAATTATTTAGCATCATTCTCATGCATATTTTTTTCATTGAATAAAGGACTTGGTATTTTAAGATATGATTATTTGTCTTATTACTTTATACAATATGATTTTAGAAAAAGTGGAAGTTGGCGGTGTTTCCATTGCTTATATTCACAATACTATTGATGTAAACAAGGTTTCTCTTTAGTCATCCATTTAATATATTTATTACATTAATAATTGTTAAGGAGAGATACATTGAGTAATATTTGTTACAATTCCATATCATATTAATCTTGAACTTCATCTAAGTCAACATCTGAGTCTTTAAGATCAGAATTTGTATCAACCCTTTGGAATCATTGTAGGGATTGTGCAATACAAATTTTGCAACATCTAGCAATAAGTCATCATCGAGATGCGAGTCAATGAATGTCTGGTTAACTTGATTCCCCCCTTAGTCTATGTTCACTTCTTCCTCCATATCTCCAACTACATCTTCTTATTCTTAATCATAAACAACTTGATCTTCAAGAAAAGTATACTTTATGGGCCATTCCCTTGGATAAAATCTAACAACAAATGACCAACCTGCCCTACCTAGTACCTCTTAAAAAAATACCTACTCACATTGACTTGGAATTACATAGGGATATGTATTTAGCTCGTTCCTATTAGTATTAATAACCGAGTAAATCCATTGTCATTATTAATTATTGTCCTTTCATCACCTTGCAATAAAAATCTTTACCACCTTACCTTAAAGAGAACCACTATGAAGGATTTAAAGTCTATATCCAATATTTCTTCGAAATATCCATAGTACCTCAAATATGACGTGACCAGATGTCTATCACCTTTGTGGGAAATATCAATAACTTGGAAAATTGCAATTATACCACTATCACATGTTTTCCTCCTATCATCCAACTGTTTGGTGCGATATTTTCTGCCATTGTACCACATATCCTTATGATACTTCACCTGCATTCTCAACATGTTATTAAAGGATTGCTAGGAATTGGTACTTATATGTATAAGATAATTTTGGAGAACAAAAATTATGGGATTTGAAATATAAAAAAGAAAGTTATATATTGGTTACATTTGTATCTTTTGCACCATATGCTATATCAATTTCTTTTTTATTCAAATATGCATCATGATCCAAATTAGATTTTTTGATCAACTCTGCCACCTTATTCCATGATAAGTCACCATAAAATTGTTGAAATTTTTCTATCCATATCTTCATCCAATCAAGACTATTTTCAACACATAAATTATGTGCATCCCACTCTATACTACCTAAAACAATGACAATTTTTTTAAGTTAAACAACCAAGCTACTAAACAATCTACCATAAGCATGTATGGAGATATTAAATACAATACAATATGTTACCTTTCACTTTTCTCCATCTACCTCTTCCCAACAACACCTTCCCTTTAAACTTGTTGGTGGAATTGGCATCCCAAAAAAGCAACACATCCATATCACCCACTAGTTGGAGTAAGTACTCTCCAAAATATAGTGTATTGATATAACATGTATCCTTCAACCATCGAGCCTTATGGATATGATATTTGTGTAAACAAGGCTTTCAATGTTTTTAAGTGCCTCTCCATCAACCACATTGACCTTGTGTGTATGCGTCCACATATTTCAATCTCTTCCACTAGGTGTATGAGATAGTGTTCATGTGCATTGAAATTTATCGTTTCCAATACTTGGTATATTCCTTATGTATTTCTTTAGATGACAACCGAATACAAGTGCAAATAAATTTTATGTGTCTACATTAAAATATATACGGAAAGAAAAATAAGTAATGACAGTGTATACAATCAATAATTCAACTACGAATTTATACATGTTGAAATATTGTAACTTCTAAGAATATTCTATATGTATCTTTTGTGGTCCCCGATGCTACCGGGAGAACCACTTGTATTATCTTGTACCCCGATTCTTCTAATCGGAAGAACTAATAAGAGTCATGAGGTTATCCCCTCTATTTGTAAAGGTGGGTCATTAGTACCCCAATGTGGTTACTTGAGCCTACATGTCGGATGAGTTAATTCAAGTGAACGGATGAATATAAATAGAGGTGTGGTGCTCCTCATTTGAGACACACACACTCTCACTTGTGTAGCGCATTAGTGGAGAAGAGAAGTAGCTAAAAAAGGAGGAGGATTAGGCATTGATCTCCTTGTTGGTTTTATCTTTTATCTTTTTGGGGCATCTATATTGAGGATGGTTTTGCTGGGTTTTTCCCTTTAGGGTTTTCCCAGGATAAATCTTTGTGTTCCTTTTGTATGGTTGTGCTTGTCTATCTTTCAGTGATCCTGTTTATATGCTTTTGTTATGAAAAATGAAATGAAATACTGATGTCTTAGCTAATCATATGAAAATTTAACAATACATACCTCATGTACTTGATAAGATCATAAATAGCCTTGTTTATGTTGTTGTCAAAGTTATTAGGAAGTTCTATATGTAGAACATACTAAAAAATAAGGTATATATCATTACATATAATTCCAATATAGATAAACATGAATTACTAACACATAATGTATATATAATAGGATAATGAAGGTTACGAAACATTGAACCTTGATAAATGTATGCCAATCATTAGTTTTAGCCCCACCAAAATCACCTTACTTTGTTAATATATTATTTATGTTTGAAGCAAAACCAATGGGAAATTTAATCCTTCGTACAACCTATTTTACAACAATGCTCTCTTGCTCTCTTAATAACCATGGAAGATTGGTGGAATGTCCACTACCAGAGAAATGATTCAAATGTTGCAATGAGTTGGATTCCTAAATGTCACTAATAACTTTTCAATTTTTTCCTTTGTTATTCATCCCATCTATAATTTTCCACAAGCACTCTATGACATTCTTTCCAATATGCATTGTGTCAAACAAATGAGTTACTTATAGGTGATCATAGCATGACATCTGACTGAATTGTGTAGGGTATCATTTCAAACCTCGTGGAAGATGACCATGATGACCTTTGAGAAGTATCATTGAAATATTATTTTTTTAATAATTAAGGTAGGTATCAAAATCTTAAAATAAATACAAATGGAAAAGAATGAAGTAACTACAAACAAATATTGCTTACCATTGATCTTCTAAAATTCATTTTTTATAGTTGAGGCATCATTCTTCATAGCTTTTTTCCACTCTCTCCCTTCCTATTAAATTCATTTTTTTTTCCAGTAGTTCGATACCTATGGTTCTTATGGAGAAAATGGCTAAACTCATTGTACACCTCCTTTCCTAAACTTATTGAATGTCTATATATTGTCCTTGGACCGCATACTAAACATGCATATTTTCCCTTTGTTTGAATCCCTACAAGTTATGGAATAGTGTTAACATATAGAATTCCATAAATTATAAAAATAGGTTCAATAATAAATCAGGCATAGAGATACACGAGAAAATTACATACCACAAAAATGTGTAAGATTGGGTGCATCATGAATTGTTCATGTAAGTATTCCATGGAACTGAAATTGTTTTTGGCATATAGGTTTGGATATTTCATACAAACTGATGTCAACCCATAATTTTAAAAGTTTCATTTATAGGAGGGTCAAGATATACATCCATATCATTAGCATGGTGCTTACCTATTAGTTATTTGAAAACAAACATACATAATGAATAAGTTCTTGTACATGCAATCATGAAAAAAAGGATTGCTTATAAGGTGTTAACATTCGTAAAAATAAGTACCTAGAACAATTAATGCCAACATGAAGTGCAACCTTTTTATTTCCATCCATAGAGGAAAGTTATTGTTTATAACAAAAACTGATCAAATTGAGTAATTGGTTCTAAGATCTCCAAATGGTTTTCCACCATTGACTACCAATGAAAGTCTAACATTATGTGGTTCTTCTTTAAAATATGGCCATATTTCGTCAATGTCTCTTAATATAGAACCAGCTCCAGGCATTCACATGAAATCATCTTCACTTGTATGACATGCATAGTAATCCATAAATTCTGCAATGTTTTTACACTTGAACAATAATTTAAAATGTGGAATTATAGGGATATGGTGAGGAACGTTTCAGGGAACTTTATTTGTTACCTGATCAGTATGATATCAATTAATTCCACATTCAGGGAACTCACTCTTTGATATGCATGTTTTCTGTAATATATGATATGGTCATTAGGACATGCATCAATTGTGTTATAATCCATTCCTAAATCTTCCAGAACAACACACATTTCTATGTATGTGCGAGGTAAACTATTTGGTGGTGGTAGATGAGTATCATCTAACAATCCAAAAAAAATAATTAATGGAAAATTTGTAATTATTGGCTTATATATGACAATGATAAATAAAAATAAAACAATTGCAATTAGGAATAGAAAAGTCATGCATACCTTAACAACTGCATCATTCCTGTGTTTGAAATACCATTCATGACCTTCAAGTTGACTAAAAAAAATAGAGCAGAGAGAAGACTTGTCTTTGAGTATTTGTATAACACTTTTTTTCCCTTATCAATGAGAGGTATGTCATGAATATTTTTGTAGATCTCATTCGCAAGTGCATTCTCATCCATGGAAACAAATGTGTCATGAATCAACCTATTTATTTGTTCATTCTCAATAATATTATGGTCATTTTATTCCATTGTATCAACATCAATGTCACCACTCTTTCCATCTCTAGTGTGAGTTGTAGCAAGTGGATTTCCAAGGATTGGTGGTCTTGTCTATGCAATAATTATGAAAAAATATATCCAATTAGTATTGAAATAGACATAGAAAATAATATTATTGCAAAATGAGAAAAAAAACATTCTTTTCATATCTTACCAGGGGATGATATTATTTTCCACCTTCCAAGTGCCCATGCTCTAAGCAATGTTTCCTGGATGTTTCCCTAAAAGGTCTTCTTATTTTTATCATTTTGCATTGCGTACAAGAGAAATAACATTTTCCATCACCAATTATATCTTCAACATTAAAGTATTGATTATGATAATTTGTATTACCATGGTTTCTTCTGTCACCGTATACATAAGTGATAATTGTCTGCGTAGTAGCAACTCGTTCACACCTACTGGCAAATCGACGGACATGATTGTCTAAAATTACATCAATATCAAATTTAAGAATAGCATTTTAAGGCAGATGATGCATATGCCATATGGAATCTAGTCAATGAAAAGTTAATCGAGAAAAATAACAACATAGAATAAAACTGACAGGCTCACCTAATTTTTAAGTGACAAACAAGAATGTGAAGAAGCACATTGGATCTGTCACATTGGAGGCCTTTGTAACTATTTTCAAAGCAGTTATTAGTAGAATGTCACAATCATCTCACTGAATTGATGTAAGATAATAAATCATAAACGGCCACATGCCTTTGTATCTCATAACAAAATTATTAAACACAACTCTGTGGAAAGTGGAAACATGTGCAGTTCATGGTGGTGAACACATGTATACCATACCAAAGCAATGACAAGTATATGACTGAATTTTTCTCAAACCCCAAAACGTAAACATAGATGACTAAGTGCCATAGCACATCCAAAAAAAGAAGGAGTTGAAGTCACAAGCAAGGAGCCGTGAGGATAAGACTGGAATTAATTAATAGCACAATATAATCAGATATTCAATAATTAAAGAAGAAAATAAAATACATAGAGTTTGAAGCATGGAAAAGCATGAACAAGTTTCTCATGCATAGACACCCAAGACACGAGACCTTAAATTCCAATCTACACAAGGAATATATATCAAATTTATAGAGCTCGAGTTGTTTTCCATATTGATCTCCACTACCCTAACCGATGGTAAGGGGAAGGGAAACATACATCATTATTTAGAATTTCAGACCTCACCTTTAATATGAGTTAGCACAAACATGACCTTTGCAATATTAGCAGACTTTTACCACCAATGATGGTTTATTACAAGTTTATAAAGTCTAAAGATCTCATAACTTACGAACTTGGATCTTCTTCTACAATTGTTGTCCAAGCTTGGAGAAAGCTTCATGTTACAATGAAAATACATTGCCAAGGTAAAGGATGACTAGGAAATTAGGAATGAGAAAGCTTCATGTTACAAAGAATATACATTGGTGAAATTAAGGATGAGGCAAAGGATGGCTAGGACAAGAAAAATATCTTCAAAACAATGTTAAGCTGTGTCAAATGATGATTTGGTGAATGTAGAAAAGGTTCAAAAGTTGATCTTGATGTGCATTCCTTAATGATATCCTCCTCTAGAAGGCTTCACATTTAAAAATATTTCACGTTTTAAAACAATATTTTTATAGGGTAGATTGACTAAGTATAGGGTATATTGACTAAATACCTAGGGATAAATGTCATTTTTAGGAGGATCTTAGCATTTTGATTATAATGTTATTAATAATGGTGACACTAACAAATATAAATTACATGCAAATGGTAGGGGTTAAACCATGGGTTTTCAAGACGGGGGCTAGGGAACAAGTTTCTATGACAGCTGGAAGTTCCCCTCAAATTTTAGGGGATGGAAAAATGGGGGCAACACAAATATTAAAAATATGAAAATTCTTTTTTCATAGATGCTTTCAGTCAACATGTGCAAGCAAAACCTTCCAACATGGTATATTAGAATGAATCTATCCTTCAGTTAAGATGTTGTGACTCGGGGGTATATGCTATATATACCACCAAAGTCGCTAGGACTTGACCCTGTACCCAAACACATTTGAATGTCTCTAGGGTTATTTGAATCTTGGTGGGGGAAGAACAACAACCCCACTTCTCCAACCAACAATGCCACCAATCACAAGAAAATGAGATTCTTAAAATAAAACCAAGAAATAGTCAAAACTCTCAAAATACACTACCTAGGAGTTTCAAAAATAAAGTATAATACATCATACATACTAATCATTGTTTCAACCTTCCATAAATAATAATATTAAAATATTTAAAAAAAAAGAGTTTATTACATAAAAGCAGTTATGAATAATCCAAAATGGGAAAATGCCTAAATTAGTATATAATGACTTGTCCAAACTCGCAGTCCACTTCAAATCTCCACCACATGCCTTTAAATATCCAAAACATGAATCTTCATAACTGGAAGCTAAGAACACTCCAAAGACCAAATAATGTGAACATATCCCTTTCTTGTTTGTTTTTGCACTTGGTAGGCCAACTACAATTCTCTTCCTGCTTCCAAAACATGTCAAATGGTTAAAAAAATGGCGAGGGTGCATTTTTCTATTGTTGGCCTTGGGAGGTTAGATTTTTTTCCTTTTAGATTTTTTTTTCTTCATTTTCTAAGTTAGGCCCATAAGGAATCACACCCTTCTCCAAGTAGGCACTAAAACAGCCCCGTTACAGACCTGTTTTAGTGCATGTTATAGCCTAGTAGACTAGAGGATAACCGGACATCCCTCGGACATCCCCATTTCTGGTAGCCAACCCTCCAGGGACACTGGGGACATTTCCAATGTACCCAAGGTTGTCCCGAGTCAAAAAGAGATATCTCCTTCCCATCCCTAGGAACTCAGGGACATGGGAACCCCAAGGATGGATCCCCCAAGTGTATATTCATCTTAACTCCAAATCAATTAAGCACCAAGATGCATCAAAAAGATATTTTGATGAAAATATTTTGATGAAAATATTTTGATGCTTAAGAGAGCTCAAGTTAAGATGGAACTACACTAATGTGTGTTAATGATTGGTATTATTATCTTAATTTGGATTTTTACATTATATTTTTTTATATATCGACTAAGCACAGATGTTACACATCTCTTCCATACCAAGAAAACACATTAAGTTTTTTTAAAGTATTATATTGGGCCTACTTATGCCACATGTCACATCAGCATTAGGAAAACATTACAAATCTCCCTCATACTGGACTGTAGAACTCACCTCACTTTTCTCGGTGCAATAAATACAAAATTTACCTGGAAGACCACCATCTTTTAGAGGAATCATATATCATATCAGCTTCATACTAGGTCAAAAAATACCTAATTAAGCAAAAAAAAAGATTGAGCCCATTTGAAAACAAAGAAATCACAGCAAACTAATGATCTATTAAAGAAAGGACAAAATAGAGGAAACTGAATGTGTCAAACACACAGACTATTGGCCCCAAGAAATATCACAAATGGAAAGTTGCATTGATTTTTAAACTCTCAATAATATCAAAATTAAATATCATTTTACTTACCAAACATGGATGATAAAGTTGGAATGTTTGTCTAATTCAAAATGTTTTCATATAGTTTCTTTCGGAAGTGTCTATCAAATATCCCCAAGGGTTAGCTTAAGTGATAACGATACAGACGTGAAACCTTTTCCCCCAATGTAAGGAAGGTCACATGTTTGACTCTCTTCAATTCCTTCAAGGCAAGGTGCTTGGAACTTTGCCACTGCCATCTTTAAAATGGGTACCATCCTTGGAATGAAGAGAAGTGCCCAGGAGTTTCATGGGGAGTTATTTTTCAAATTGCAATAGAAAAAAGTGGCTATCCAAGAACATGATAAATAGGAGACCATATATATGACGTAACAAGAATTGTGCAAATGGTTGGTTATTCCCTTTGGCATTTCACAAAGGCACCTACTATGTTTATGCATTTAATTAATTGGGAAATCAGGAAATTTATGGGCAAATGTCATTATGCCCCTTGAATATTTTGTTGCTTAGTTAAAATTCAGAATGGAAGGAATCGTTTGATGCATTTATGTATTGTATTTTGATGTTTTATGCAAGGAAAATTTGTATGCCAAATCTAGAAAAGGAAAAATTTTCCATGGCATGCTACCTATGAATCCCTTGTGATTTATTTAAGTGTTTTGAGTATAGAGAAAGTGAAGGTAAAAAATATCCTTAAATGGCCAGTAGCAAAAAAATGCATCACTCAAATGAGTTTCCATGGCTTAAGGTAGGTTGAAAAAAAATTGTCATTTTTTGAGCCCCTCATGCATGCTACAACAAGGGGAAGTACTGACAAACAAACAAAACCAAAAGATCCAAAAGATCAAGCCTAAAATATTTTTGTAGATGAAAAATCTTATACTAAATGCTTTGATAATGAGAAGAAGTCAGTTAAGGGAAATGAGGAATGTGTCTATGAGAAATGATGAATGTGTCAAAGTAGACACATTGATCCAAAAAGAAGCAATAGAAACAGGACGTAGTAAGAAATCTGTGGTGTCTTCATATTCATAGCAATCCTTTGCTAAATGGGTAGAGGAGAAGCAAATGGATCCATGGTTTGAATATTTAATGTCCTCTAAGCATATAGATAAATGGAAAATTGGAGATAAGGATGACAGGAGTGCACATGCTAAAATGTCTACTGAATCATTCACTAATTCAAAAATGGAAGAACAAAAGCTATAGAATGTGACTGCACCAGTGTTTCCTTCTCCAAAGAAGCAAGATGTTTCAAATTTAGCTTCAAGGCAAGTCAATTCAATCAGCACACCTCCTATCAAGGCTTATGTTGCAAAAAAGGGTGAGGTTGAGCAATATGAATACAAGTCAAAGGGCAACATGGTGAATAAATCTTGTGCGACCCCAGCAAAGAAAAATAGCAGAGGCCTTAAGAAATATCATGGGAAGTCTGGCTCAGATAAGTTTAACCAAGGGAAATTAGCTAAGCAGTAGTCTGTTCGCAAGCATGAGCAAGGTTCCCCTATAAAATATGGCACTGAACCTTCATAAAAAAAAGGTGACAAGTTCATCAAAATTTAAGGTGAAGATAAATGGTACTATGGAAATGAAATTGGATGGTGTGTCACTATCTACATAGTTGCATTTAGAAAAAGAAAACAAGCTTAGACAAGTGTAACTCTTATATTAATTCAGTTGTGTTTCAAATTATAGTTTTTTTCCTTTTGTTGGATGATACATCAAGTCATAATTTCATTAAAGTGTACAAAAATATCTATGCTAATCACATGTAAGTGCTAACTTTAAAAATACAAAAGGGATGAAAGGGCACCTACAACCAACCATCACCAAAACTTCAAATCACTTTCTATAATGATGGCTACCTTCAAACCTCTCTTTTCTATGAGTCTTATCAAGTGTAGCATAAGCCTCAGCCCATGCATGCCTTCTTTCTGGAGGCATATAGTCTGAACTACCTGGGATTTTATTTGAGCTGATATTTTCCTTTATTTAGTGCATAATGTATGTTATCCATATTTAAGATAATTTGGGCATGTGAAACTTGTGTCAAATCAACCTAACTTATATCTGAAAAATGCATGCCATCTGTATCACAAAAATTACACAGCAGTAGACAACCCAATCGTTGAAAATTATAGTTTTTATATTATTTCCAAAAGAAAATGGTCATAAATAGGATACAGTGTAAAGACTCTAGGAATACTACCTTTGAGTTATAGTACTTAGTTGCAACCTTCTTCTCTTCAATGGGATTGACGGGATTTCTGAAATCTACTGTTAGTCCTTCAATTGAGCAAATAACAAAACCAATTGCCCTGTTAAATATCACATTATAAGAAAAGGCATCAATAAAGTTGTTATCTGAAAATATAATAGTAGTAAAGACATTCAACAAGACATCTAAACTCCAAAAACATATTTGATTGCAATATTAGTTGTGTGACCGTCCACATAAAACAATATTACAGGGACATTCTTAAAAAAATGGATTATCAACGATCCAAGCCTCAACTTGAATTCACTTCTTTATTCAACAGAGTCTGGAGATCACATACCTCAGATATTGTGGAACATATGTCCATGCATAGTGAACAGAGTGCTTGAAAGTCTTCCTGCATGCTGAGACAATCTATTGAATAGCGTGCATATGCAACCACCATCTTTCTGCCTGACTAATAACTATACCTCCAGGCCATATCTAGATGTGTCATATCCAAAATGAAATATAAAAACTAGAATACGTATTCTCATCCATATCATGTTTGTGTTCTGGTAACTACATCTCAAAACCTACATAAGTTCCATATGGTAAACAAGTAATATCTGGCATAAAAGGGAAAATAGCACTAATTCTTAGATCAGGGACATGAGAATTAGATGTGTCATTAAAGGAAAAGAGAAAATTATAAAGTAAGCTTCCTATACTTTTCAACAAAACCAATCAAGGATAAACATGAAATCCAAATAACAAAAACCGTAAAAACCAAGCAAGGAATATGCCATGTACATGTATCCAAAGTACTTGATGTTGAAGTGTAAGGGTTAGAGGAGTTTTTAATTTAAGTATTAAACCTTAATGCATGAACATACAAAATCATATTCAGAACAGTACTGTTGTAATGAAATTTGAACTGTAATAAACAAACATAATTTTCATCTCTTTCAACTTAACGCTCCATTAGTCACTACGTTAAAGTTGGTTCTCGTGAATCATCAAATTCCATGTACAGTAACAACAAGATAAAATAATGTACATTCCACACAAGTCTGAACGCATAATTATCATCTCTTTCAACATTAACGCTACCAAAAGTCCACATTCGGGAGTGTTTAAGTTGAAAGAGATGAAAGTTATGCTTTAAACTTATATTGTATGTGTCTTGTCTCACTCTTGTACATCATTTTATGAAATTATACATTACAATTATATCACAAATAAAATAGGAGCAAGGTAATACTCTAGATTATGTTGTTAAAGGGTCAAGAAATATAAAATTTTGGAAAACATAGAATACCTGGTGAGATTAATTCATGAACATATAAAATCAAATTCAGAACAATACTGCTATAATAAAATTTGAACTATAATAAAAAAACATAATTTTCATCTCTTTCAACTTAATGCTCCACTATTCACTACGTTAAAGTTGGTCCTCGAGAATCATCAAATGCCATGTACAATAACAACATGATAAAATAATTTATAGTAGATATCAATAGTAAATAATCATAACCAATATTTGAATCAACCATATACTCAAATTTTTCAGATTTGATCTTGTCACCGAAGGGATAGGTCAATCTAGACAAACAACTTGTGTACCTTGAGAGAGATCCAGAGAGGGTTAAAGCATAAGCATACTGACCACATACTGACCCAAACTTCTTAGTCAATAAGCACATTCATACCCAGTACCGTCATGCTGACAAATGACACATAGTAATGCTGGGTAAGGATGTAGTCACATACTGCAGAGACACACAGGCATACTTTGCACAGTCATGCTTGAAAAAACACAGTCCACCCATAAAGTGAAACTTAATGTCACGCTGGGGAAGACCCCACAGTCCACATAAGAAAACAAGCTCATGGTCACCTCATGGTCACGCTATGGAAGGACCCATAGTCCACCCGAGAAAACAGATCATTGTCATGTTGGGGAAGGACACACAGTTAACTAAGAAAACAGATCACGGTCACGTTGGGGAAGGACCCACAGTCCACTGAAGAAAACAGATCACATTCATGCTGGTGAAGGACCCATGGTCCACCAATAAATAGATCACGGTCACACTGGTGAAGGACCAACATTCCACCCAAGAAAATAGATCACGGTCATGCTGGAGAAGGACCTCTCAAGGTATCACCAAGGAACAGGTTTTTGGCCTTGTTGAAGAACCCACAGTCCACCAATAAAGTGCAAAGAAAAAAATCATGGTCACGCTGGTGAAGGACCCACATTCCACCAAGAAACGGACTCGCAGTTACACTGTGGAAGAACCCACATTCCACCCAAGAAACAAGCCACGGTCATGCTGGGGAAGGACCCACAATCCAACATAATCATGGTCACATTGGTGCAAACTGACCACGTGGAAGGTGTAACAAGGAAAGCCCATTCAAGGGGGTGGTGTAGAAAGAGATCACATAGAGAAGAAACAAAGATCGTGCAAAGATCACGCTAAGGGAGATAGCTCATTCATGCTGAGAAGCAGACCACGAATAGATTCGTCTCTCATGTTAAATTAAAAATTTAATTTATAATTTAGATACTCCTTAATATAAGGTATCAAAACATTGATAAACATGACCTATGGACCAAGTAAGATAAAGGATCATGAGTCAACTAAGGGGGGCACAACAAAACAAACCACAAACCGAAAAGGTCAAGGTGAACTATATAAGGTGGACATGCAACTCCTTTATAGGACCAACAAGACCAATAATATTTTCTCTCTCTCAAGGTACATTGTTTTATATATTTTTCTCATCAATGTATAAGATTCATTAGTTATAGAAAGTAGAACCAAATAAACAACTTATACAAGGAAGAGAAGTGAAATCCATAAAAAATAGTTAGCTTGGAAACTACAACTGCAAGTGAAATACATAAATGCGCATCAAAGAAACTGCAAACCATCTCAAACAGACATAAACCATGACAAACAATGACAAAATAGTATTAGAAACAAACTAGTGTCGTTTTAACTAAACAAGATAAGTTTAAAGCATAATTTTCATCTCTTTCAACTTTAACACTCCCCAAGGTCCCTGTGTTAAAGTTGAAAATCATACAAAGACAATAAATAATAGCAGTAGTAAATATATCCCATGTCTAACACAAAGTACAAAGAAAACAAATAATAACCCACTAGGAGAGTTGAAACGTGGTTGAAACCTTCCTTATACTCAGCAATATTTTTTTAGATCAGACCTTGTCTATTAAGAGACAAGTCACTACAGGAACAAAGGACATACCTGAGAGATAATAAATTCAATTACCTAGTCGACAAGCAAGGAATCCCTAATTACTGGAGCAACAGAGAAACGAATCCCTGTGGTTTAAGTGGACTAAGATCTTTGTTTCACTATATGAGTGTTTGGGTTTTCTTAAAGTGAACCGTAATGAAACCCCAAATACTGGAGCAGCAGAACCAAATACAACAATCTATAAAATAGTAGGTAATGATGAAATTTCATAGACAAAACGTGCACAAACCAGATCTTTGTTTGTATCCCATACAAATCCCATGGCTTTCTTATAACTTAGAACACTCAAACAGTGCAACAAATATATTAGACCACTCAATTATGAAACCATGGGGGTGTCACTAATGGACCAATACCATATCACGTGCGTTCAAATTGGGGGCTTCATAATTATTAAAAAAAACATTATATTGGGGTCATATTAAGGGTTTAGGGTTTTTTTTATGAGTTTAAAATAATTATAATATGTTGGAGATTTTATTATAAAAGTGCATGGAGCAGCAGCACTAGCGGGGTGTAGAGAAGCATCGCAAGAATAGCAAAAGCAAGGGAGCACTAGCATAAATACCAATCAAGGGTCAAACTGGTGTTTTTAGCCATGTTGGAGCATTGGGGTTCCAGCCTCAGACTGTGTAGTGGGTCAACATAAGATCAAGAGTCAACAAGAGGGGTCAAGAAGACAAAGGTGTCAAACTTGTGGTCAAACTATTATATTATCTCTTAAGGTATCACCAAGGTATATAGTCCATAACTTATAAGTGTTCCAAACCACAGTGGTAAGTTTTAATATCACCATATTAGGAAGGTCCATACCCACTCCATACCACAACAAATGCACAGCAATGAGTTTTATAACAAGAGATTTCCACACCCTATCCATATTTCGAATCAACAACAGTCACAATTTCCTAATGAGTTAATATGCACTCCACACAAACATGACGAAATTAAAGAACATGATATTCCATTTAAGAAAACATTTAGAAAACAATTTCAAGAAACACACATTAAGCAATATTCCATTTAAGTATTGAAGTAGCAAAAGAAAGCATATGAAAACTCTAACATGGGCATGGGCACCAAAATTTGACAAACAAAAACTTGTTTCATCCTTTTAAAAGTAATATTAAACATAATTGTTGAACTAGCCAACAGTTCAATGAGCCTCAAGAACCATGCTTCAAGAACGTATAAAGAAATATTTGACAAATGATAACTCCACATAGAGTTATCCCAACCGTTCATCATCTGAACCATTCACTGCACCTGAAGATAAGAGAAATTAAAATGAGTATAAAATGAGTATGAAATTGATACAAACGAATCAATGATAATACAAAAATTAATACTTTATAAATAAGCTATAAGATAGTAGTACAAAAGATAAGATAAATTCTATGGTCATTTTCTGTGATTTGAAAACTTCACCCATTTTAATTTTTTAATGAAATCCTCAAAAATTTGGTGGTCTCTTTCTTCTAACTTGTATGTGTCATTCTTGATATTGTATGATAGGTTTTCTGTTGCTATAACATATTCAAGTTATATGAATAGATGATCTGTCAAATCATACTTGTACATGCGTTGCCCCTTTATTCTATTGTACCAACAACATTGAAGCTCAACACCTTCAGGCCTATCCAAAAGGTCAATGTCATTATGGTAATCAAACACCATATTACCATCCTTCTTTCTTATTCTTTGAAATCTTCCAATGTATCAAGTCCTAGAAGAGATGTTGTGCTTTGTGCTTTGAGATACACATTTTCTTGTAGTACATTCAACTATAGCTATAGACTTGCTCTCAACGACTGCACAATATGATCCAATATCAAAACCAATTGCAACACCCTTTTTGGTGGCCCTCTCATCTCGCCTGAAGTATACTCCATTTTTGACTTTAGTCAATCTATATTTCGATAATGTTGGGTTTCCATTCAATTGACTATCCAAACAAGATTTTTACATGTCATTTCCATTGTACCAAGAACGTTGAATATCAACACCTTCAAGCCTATCCAAAAGATCAATGTCATTATGGTAATCAAACACCCTATTACCATCCTTCTTTCTTATTCTTTGAACTCTTCCAATGTACCAAGTCCCAAAAGAAACGTTGTGCTTTGAGATACACATTTTCTTGTAGTACGTTCAACTACATCTATAGAATCGCTCTCAAACAACACCACACAATCTGATCCAATCTCAAAACCAATTGCAACACCCTTTTTTGGGGCCCTCTCATCTCACCTGAAGTATACTCCATTCCTCACTTTAGTCAATTTATATTTCAATAATGTCGGGTTTCCATTCAATTAACTAACCAAACAAGATTTGTATATGTCCTTTCCATTGAGCTCCACCACTGGTTTGGTAGTTATGTTTACATTTTCATCAACGTAATCTAAAATTCCATCCAACTCGTGCCTCCACTCACTTTCCATCGTTTGCAATTCACTATCATTGAGTACCATAAAAAAAGAAGAATAGAATATGGATGTGGAAATACCCAGTGGAGAATTATCATCTACTTCATCCACATCTTCGACTGTTGGAACATTGTGATCCTCTATCCATGGTTTAAACCACCAAGAATCTTCTGTGTGTATTTTTTGTTTCATGCCGAGACCTTGTAAAATTCCCTGTGCATCCTCCAATCCTATCTTGAGAGCTTCTATAATTATATTATCTGTGGATATTGAATCATATTGTGACAAGACATGCATTAGAGGAAATTTCAACTCAAAATGGGCCTCCTAAAAAAAATTAATAAAATAATAGTTAAAATAATAAAATAATATTTATTAATTTTGGAGGAAGAAAAGAAAAAAACTACTTTTTGTTTGTATTTTTGACATATCTCTCCATGTTTTTATTTAAATTTCGATTGGGAGAGCTTGTTGGATGCGGAATTAAATTCCACATCCAACGAGTACCCACTCGATATACTTTTGACGGACCCCACTACCCCAAAAACAAGAAATACATGAAAAAATATGATGATGACTTCTGCATCCAACGAGATCTCCCGATCGAAATTTGAGTAAAAACACGGGGAGATATGTTGAAAATACAAACAAAAAAAGTAATTTTGTTTATGATACCTATCCCCAAATTTATATTAAAAATGTGCTTAAGACCTATACGGTATTTCAAATTTAAAGCAATTTCATTGGTTAACACATGATGACATGGAATTTGAGTTAAAGTTAAAAGGCTCATTTTGAGTTGAAATTTCCTCTAATGACCTTCATCTACTGTTTGTTGATGCAATTTATTCCAGATACTCATTTGTTTCTTATGAGATTTATTGAAACGAAACCCTTGGGAATTCGATTCTTCCTCAACAACTCTATTAAGGATTCCAATAGCATGAAGTAAGTCAGCGAAATCATATGCCATCTCTACTCCAACCATGCCACTGACTTTGCTAAACAAGTTCTCACATACATCTGACCCAGTCAGGTGCAATGCACATGGCAAGTTAGAGTATTGATCATGAAATAATCTCATCAACAAAACCGCAAAGTAGCAAGAATTTTTCACATCTTGATATGCCTCTCTACTAATGAAATTAATGTTGACATTAGTATTTTCTTGTTTTCTGGCCCAACATACCCATAACGTGAATAAATGATGGACTCTTGAATAATTTCACACTCTTTCCCAAAGAGTCAAACGAGGAGACAAAAAAAATCAATATAGTCAGCAACAATTTCTAGATAGGTCTTTGTACCCGATGTCCTCTCTGTCCTACCACCTGTACTTCTCATTTCCTTCAAGCACCTCTAGACATGCCTTGAAGTAATGTATTGTGTTGAACCCCAATTTTGGCGACCAATCCTCTCTATATCCTTAATTTTAAGCTTTTGGTCATCCACTTTAAAATTGTTATAAAGCATTCTTACATGGTTAAAACCAATAAACTCTTCTCCAATAATTAGATTTCGTCGACCACTAAACAAAGGATTCACTAGATTTTTTCCATTGTGGATGTAATCCTGATCATGAATTCTTGTTACTTTAAAGCCATCATACAACCCGGTTAGCTTCCACACTTCCCAGGGAATTTGATATCTCATGCCTGTCGTTGAGTAATAATCCTTCAGAATAAGCATTCTTCTCCTACTATCCTCATCTGAGGAATGACCAATAGTAGGTCCTAAAAAATGTTCTACATGTTTCTTCCATAGGTCTTCTACTTTTTCCCATTGTCGATGGAAAAAATTTGCATCAAACCTGTTGTACATTGGATGAACAACCACAACCAAAAGAGGATTCTTATCATGTAAAGGGTTTGTAATAATAACACGTGCATAATGGCCAATCACACAATTCTTGAAGGCATCTGTAATAATCTCATAGCCTGCAGCACCCTCACCAACTGTCACCAAGAAATGTGACTGGCACTTATGTTCTTCTTTCTTAACACAAAAACCCACCAATGTATCACTTTTTTCTACCCACCTAACATATTTTTTCACAACAGTTTCATTTTCAGCAAGGAATATGGGAATTGGGCCCTCTATACCATGTTTGGATTTATAGGAAGCATAAGCTTTTCCGATTGTCTAAAAAATGTACTCTTGCTCCCATGGGAAATATGTCAAGGATTTTCTAACTTTCCTTAAAGTCGTAGATATCGAAGAGCCATCTAGATTCAAGCTAATAAAGCTATGTAATCTAAGACCTCCCCATAACTTAATCATCTCATAAATGGATTGAGTGGATGCACTATAACTTCTACCTGACTTTGAACGAACTAGGTTGTGAAATAAATCTTGAACAAATTCCCAAACTACATCTTTACCTTGTAATTTCTTTTCTTATGAGCCTCACACACATCCTTGCAAAACTTGGACACATCCTTCCTTCCTGCAGATCAAACAACGTTTCCCTTAGAGACCTTGTTCTAATAGACAGTGTAGCAACATTTGTCCTCTCCCACCAAAGAGATCACATTGTTAACCTGTGTGTAGAATTTGTGTCCCTTGCAACAATTTTGAGTTTAGTTTGAGTCAAATGGTCCAACCTTCTCCCTTTCCCTATATGTCTCCCATGTCTTTTCATGTTTCTCCTTGATTCATGATATAAACGCATTCGAAATTCATCACAATTAGTTATCATCTTACAAAAATCGCATGTCAATGAATCAAAAGGTATTCATGTTTTAGAAACCCTCTTGCAATGAATATGTATGTATGTACCATTAATACGACATTTGGTACCATGATAATATAGTGTTCTCTTGGTATGTTTCTCTATGGCCCACATTTTTCCACCATGTTGGTCATCCATTAGAACCTTTGTGTCCAATATCTCCCCTCTTCTCTGAAGATAGGGATCCTAATACCCCCAACATAATAATATCGGGGGAGGTATTTTTCCTAAAACAAGATGAAAAAACACATTGGTTAATGATCTACTAACTACTACTAACAAGTAATAACAAATAAATTATTGTGCATATTCAAATTCAAATTAAATTAAAACTTGGGTAATTAACACACCTGAAGTAAAAGCATCTGAACTTGTAGAAGCCCGATGTAATGGTGATAGTAGTGATGGGATCAAGAACTTAGTCAAACTTTGTTGGGACTTTTCATTGGTAGGCTTCTTCGGTCTTCCAACAGTTCCACTTCTCAACACAACTGTATCATGTGAAGCCTCAACTGTAGTAGTAGTAGTGTGATTCTTTGATTTCATGTGTTCTGTTGAGCTGCAAAAAGACCACATTTTATTCACCTTTCACATACCATTTATTACCTTATTCCTATCTTATCCTTCCATAAAACCATTAATATCCACCATTTTCATGAATAAGTATGGGTTACCTTGTTATTTTCCAACTCTTTTGTTTTTTGAGTATTTTGAGTGAATTTGTGGTTAATTATTGAGAAAAATAATATATATTCATTATACTTTAAAGTTGGGTGAGTTTGGTGATGTTTACAGGTGTATTTGAAGACTTTAACAACCTCAAAAGTGACAACCTAGCCTCATATTCGAATTTCACCTTCTAGATGTGAGCTAACTTCAAGGAGAAGATCATGAAAATGTGGAGAGAATATCTCATCCAATATTTGTTGATAATTTAAAGGGATGATTTGTAGATTTGTGGAGGATTTTGAGGGATAAGTTGAGAGAATAGTGGATCTGTAATTATGATCAGTTATCTTGAGTTCATGTATAAATAGGAGGGCTCTTTCCTCATTTTGGTTAGAGGCCTCTCTAGTGGTTTGGAAGTAGATAATAGTTTTAGAGTTAGTCATAGAATGGATTTCTGATTGTAATGGAGATTATGCTTTGATGCAAATCATGTACTCTTGCATGTTAATATATATTTTCAGCACTTTCTTTGTTACAAGTTGTTATGTTTTGCTTATGAATTATTAGTATAGATTTACCGTGAGATCACAAGTTAATTTCGATTGCTTTATACCAGTTTATTTCATACAATTTCAGTCTTTCTTTATCAAGTTAATTTATGCAATTTCCTTTTTTCTGCAATTAGATTTATTTTTATGTCATTTCCTGTTTTCATAACTTAGATTCAATTTCAGTTATAGATTAAGTTCAATGACACTCTGCCCCTGCATATATTTTGTATGTACCTCACAAGTCTACGCTCTCTTCGGGTTGACAATTGAATCGTTGGATATCTGTTATAATTTGTTTAATGTTTTTACCCAACATTTTGGCGTCATTGCCGAGGAGGTGCTAAAAGGGATCAGAGTTTAGACAAGTAGATAGTTCATTTTTTTATTACATAGAAAGGTGGAGGGGATACAGTAAGATGCAAGGACGACTTCACTATGGGATTTTCGTGGTGTAACAGCCAGACGCATCCACTTTAGTGGGTCACCCCAAAGCCTTGATTGTTGTTTCTGTAAGTGCTTTCTTTTTCTGCAATTACGAGTTTGTTTTTATGCAAATTTCCCTTTTGATTTTCAGTTTGGATTGTTTTCATTTTTGGCGCCTTTATTTTATACTAACTTGTTTGTTTCATTTTTGTTTCGTACATATTTCTGTGCACCTTTTATTCCTGTTTTTGAATTTGTTTTGTACTAACCCGTTTCGTACTGTTTTTATGCATTTGTCACATACTTGTTTTTCTTTTTTTTAAGCATTTGATTTGATGAGTGTAAGTTTGGAATTACTCACTGAGATCCTTGCAAAAGCTGAGATCTTCTCTTCTCAAGAAGAGGAGATCTTGAATGCAATTAAAAATGCAACCACTCCTTCAAAAGCAAAGGAAGAGTTAACATCTGAAGAGTTCGATACATCTGATAAGGAACAAGCGTGCGAGAAGGAAATTGAGGAGGATGAAGAAGGGATCTCGAGTGATCATCATGCGAACGAGAGCTGCATCGAACAATGTTTTCAAGTAATCATTAAGTTAGATCAGTTTTGTTTTTGTTTCATTTATTTACATTTACAGTCTCTAATTTCTCATACTTGTGAATATATTAGATTCCATTTTATAAAATCGTATGTAAATATTCTTTACTGCTTTTAAATGTATGGTTCCACTGGAAATTTCACTATACGTAAATGATTGTAAATTTTAATTAAAGTAAATTAGGTAGGCTTTAGTTTTATTTCCAGTTTAAAATTAGCATGCTTTAATTTGCTGTAATGTTTTTCGTTAATTTTTTTTATTTTTAATAGTCTCAATTACTAGTTTTTATTTTTTGTTAGGAATTAAAAAAATAATTTTGATATTTTAAATCTAAAAGTTTATGAAATCTTTTATTTCTTTCCATTTTTTTAAAATTTTCTAATTATATTAGGAATAAAAATAGATTAGGTTTCTTCTATGAATCAGTCAAAAATAAAATAAAATAATAAACAAACAACACAAATATATAGACTAGTTTTTTTTCTATATAATTCTTTTATGCTTCTTTGATTGTTTTAGTTTTTAAAAAACAAAATAAAAAAATTAATTAAATCTGAATAAAATAGAAGTTTTACGTTTTGATCAACACCCCTTTAATTTTGTTAGGAATAAAAAAAAATCTAGTTTGAATTTAGGATAAATTTAAAAAAATGAAAAAGAATATCCACTAAAAGATTAAATATAATATCTCTCTATTTTTAATTAATTTTCTAAAAATTAGTTTTCTAGTTTAATTTAACAAAACCTAATGATATTAAATTGAAATAAACCAATATTTCTCTGTTAAGGTTTTTAGCTTTTTATTTAAACCTGCAATTATAAACATGTTTTTTATTAAAACTTGCAATCATAAATATTGAAACGTTAGTATATATATATTAAAACAACATCATCTTTGAAATATTAATATAAATATTAAAAAAGAAAAAATTATTAAAAAAGTTAAAATAAATAAAATAGACTGTTCAGCCCTCAATATGAAACCTACAAGCAGTCTATTTTATGGAACCTGTAAACAACAGAACCTTTCAGCCATCCATATGCAGCCTGCAAACATTAAAAAAAAAAAGACTAATAAATTATAAAATTATAAAATAAAATAAATCACAAAAATATAAAACTTATATATATAGATATTTTCTGAAACCTGTCTTGCATGTATATTTCAACCTAAACCTGCAATACAAACAGAGGACATAGTAAGAATAAAATTACAAGAAAAATTATAAACCAAACTGTTCGTATTTATCGAACCTGCAGAGCTTGACAATCTCCATCGCCTCCAATCGCGTTTTTTTGTATCTTTGTCCTATAGCGATGTCTATAGGGTAAGTGGATATCTGGCCATATCATGGAGGGAAATGAGAAGTGAGTTGATGCACGAAGGGTTTACAGTCATCTTGGGTAATGTTAACTGTGAGTTGTGGCTGATAAACGGAAGGATCTCGCCTCCCTTGTTGTAGCAGACGTGAAAATCTTAACCGTACCATATCTTAACGTCAATCTATTCCCAATCACGGATTTTGTGCAATATTTTAGGAAAAATAGATTTCTTTGAAAGCTTTGGTTACGCGATCAGGCCATGGTCATAGAAACCCTCAGCTGCCACCCTAACTTCTAGATCGAATGATGATCTTCATTTGCGGGATTTTGTTTTAATTTGAAATTTGGTGATAGCTGGTTTGACATAGCGACTAATAGAAAGTGTTTTCTGTTATTGATAAATGCCATCCCAATAAATTCTTTAATTTCGTCTATCCCAAACGTCTTTATCCGAAATCTGGAGCATGGTTTTCATGTATTCTGGTGGGATCTCAAGACCTGGAGCAACCGTGTAGTTTCTAGAAAATATATCTCTAGTTAATTAACGAAACTGCCAGCTTTTAGTATCCACGTAGGTTCTTGCTGGATTAACTTATTGAGATTTCTCGTTAGCAAACACACATTGGTAGCATAATCTTGGATTGTAAATTCAATCTATAACCTACTAATGATCCCAGTACATCTCTAGTGCCCCCTAGCCAAGTCCCATTATCATCTTATGCCTCATGGGGTTTTACAGTCGATGAAAAAAAAGGCGTCAATTTTATAGTGGTGGGCTCAAAATTTGAAGTCTAGCTATAAGTTTGAAGTTAGTACCAATAAACAAGTCAATGAGTCTTGAAGTTTTATCCATAATTAGCACATAAGTTTTTGCGTCGGATCAGTCTCCGTAGTCGTGATGAAATTTATATTTGGCATTCAATTGAAATTAGAGTATTGAATGTAATGATTTGGGACAAACGCAATTACTGTTCAATGAATTGTTTGGAAAATTAGGATAGAAGTAAGGTGCCGACCATTTTGTTCCATTTCATCGCTTACAGTAGTGCCAATCCTAATATCCACCTCCACGGTTCTTCCATAAGAAGAATGAGAATATAGTTCCTGCTACTCGTACTGGTGCTACGGGTGGTGTTGTTGGTCATGGGCCTGGATCTAGTTCTCTAACCGGGTCTCGCTTTCGAAATCCTACCTCCCTATCACGATCTTGATTACGAACTGGATCTCACCCTTTGACTGAAACTAGACGACCGAAAATATTGACATAGCATTGCTCCATTATTCTTTCAATTATACAAAAATTACACATTGAAATGATACATCATTATTAAAAATACACTGATAATGTACAATATATACAATTGAAATAACACTCCCCCAACTGGGCTCATAATGTGATTTCAGAGATAGCTTGCTGCCTGAAAATTTCCACCTAATGGTGTAATCAATAAAGCATAAAGAGTTGAAATAATTGCCAAATCACACTGTGAAACCCTTTTGTTCCATCCGATCATTCTAGTTCAAACAACGTATCAGACTCCAAAACCAACCACCAGTTTGGTCGGATTTATTTATAGTTGGAAGACGATGCATGGTGAAATGAAGTACCCCGGTTAGAGCAATGAAATAATGGCTCTTCTATTACTGCAAGTCGGGTGGTATAGTGGGCAGAAGCCCTTACCTCTCACTCATTTCCCTACGGGCGAAGCCCATAAGAATGCATAGTGCAATCGAGCCTTATTATAGTCACAACAATATTTCTTCTAGTTATTCAGAGCATAATTACACCAAGAAGTCTAATAGAGTAGATTCTGAAGCATGGATGGACGGTGTAGAGATTAAACTTGTACAGTTAACTCAAACTGTCGGTCAGGAAGCAGAGGCAAGAATAAAATCACCTTTATCTATTACAGAAGGCATTAATAATCGACACGAAGTATTCAAATTGCAGAAGTCAAAATACCAGTATATGGAAGATGTTAGAAGATGCCTCCAGCACATCAAATATGGGAAAGCTATAAGTTATGCATGACAACACAATTATGGAAGTGAATTGGTGTAATAGACGTCCTTTGCCTTTATCTCAATTTGAGGGAGGAAAACCCTGCACCTTATGTAGCATGGTTTAACTTTGGAAAGGGGGATATGTGTATCTGTTCTTCTTCACCAGAGAGGTTCTTACGTTTAGATCAGAATGGCATATTGGAAGCCAAACCTATAAAAGGAACTGTGCCTCATGGAAATTCATAGGTAGATGATGAGAAATTGCGATCTCAACTGCATTTCATCCAGTCTTCCTGTGCAAGTGGTTTTATGATGCAAAAAAGGGAAAATTTCCACTCTGTTCGATATTGATGCAGTTGATGCTTGTCTTCAGATTTCTCTTTAAAGTTGTAATATACATTAGGGGATGATTGCAAGGTCTTAATATCTACAGCCAGGCAGTTTGTACTCTAGACACCTGGATCATTTAATTGAGATGTGATGAATACCACTGCTTAGTGAAAAATTCAGTGATGTGCTTCATTATGTCTAGTGTATCCTATAATTTCTTATACGTGCACCTTTTGTATCCTTAATACAAGCAACCTCTCTTGAGAAGGCAATTTACTGTAAGTTATTCCTATTGTCTCACATCCAAGCTCTAATTTTTTTGATGGAATATATCAATTACTTACCACATTCTGAAGTAAAAAGGCAGTGAAGGCTGCGGTCTCATGGCGCAAAGCTGATCATGCGGCCATCAAGCGCTCACTGCATGTTATCGTAGATTTTGTGAAACGATACGAGGATATTGATATTCTGGTCGACGATGGAGCTGTACGCAGACGGTACAGATAATGATTCGAAAAAAACTTACTAAGACTTTTCTATTGGGATCTCTATTTGGGATTTGGTGTCTATTCAATATCTTTTTCAACATCTATAATGAGCAGGTTCTGAAAGTTGTTTTTCCTGGCCAATTACAATCACAAATTTTCAGTTTGTTGATGGAACTGTGGTTGTATTGTTGATGTGGTCTACTAGAATGTATAAGAGTCCTAAAATAACAAGTTCACAGCTTTTGGCAAATTCGCGGCCGCCGTGTGTTCACCCTCTAGAAAATCTTTTCACTAACATGAGTCTTGGAAAAATTTACCTCACATCTCGGAGATACAAATGGGGTCATGGTTTTCTACACAGAGTCCGGCCTGAGCATAGCCAATTAGGTACCGTTATGCTGCAATGAACTGGCGAGCCTCTTCCCTGGACAAAATCCAGGCATCTATTACATCTCAGTGAGGTGGAGAATAAAACGAATAAGAGAATTAAAGGTGGTATTTTCCTAAAGAAAACTACAAATCACCTCAGAGACAGCGTATTTAGGATGTACTAAGCTCTAAAAAATTATCGAAATACAATTTTCATGAGTTTTTGAGAGATCGGTATATCTCGGTCTCAAGGTAGAACTCTCGGTATAGCGTGAAGCTCCTACAGATTTGGTTAAGTAATAAAGGTTCTTCCAAATAATAGAAGCAGGGCGTAGTCATACTTCTTCCCATAATATGCAATAACCAAGACCTAATTATACATCAGTGTTGTTTAGAAAACTAAAAGTAATTCATTGATATGACTCATGAGCTAACGCTTGGGAATGGAAACGTTCTATGAGCTATCAATTTACATATTTATTGCTCTAATTCTTAAATTGAGTATATTTATAAAGTGAAATAAATTCAAGGAACCACAATATTTTGGATCTATTAAAACCCTTAGCATTTCTTAAATATGTTGGAGATCCTCTGACTGGAAATGGACAACTTACATGCGATAACAGCTTATTGATTCAATGTTAAGTCCATTAATCTAATATGCTCTACTACAATACTTTTCCCTTGGATTCTCTGCACAACATCCACGTGTGAATTATGAGGCCACACTTACTTATTTAGTGATCTTGCTTATTGGTATTATTTTGTTAAGCTTTTAACCTCCTTTGTTTGTAGTGGAATTGAGAAACAAACAAATAAAAGTGAATAAAAAATAAAAATAAAAACAAATGTATATATAATGTTTTTTTATGTATATTTTAAATTTTTAATTGTTATTTTATTAAAATTAATAATAATAATAATAAAACATTAATATTAAAAAAAATTGGTGTATTTTTTCTACTTATATTTAGCTATATAAAAAATAATTTATTTTAATAATTAGTATGTATATAGTTAATATTTATAGATTAGTATTATATATATATTAAAAAAAATGAAAGAACATACAAATATGTTTTTTGTTCTTTTTGTAAATAAATAAAATATATATATATAAACAATAATAAAAGGGTGTTGTAAATAAATAAATAAAAACATTTATTTTTTATAACAACATAAAATTAAAAAATATATGTTTTGGGGTAACATAATGAAAAGTGGAACTAGAATGTTTCTTACAACAACACATCCCTTGGGAGGAAAGGTAGATGGCAAGGTTGCATGCATGGAGCAAAGTAGTATGTCATTCTTTCCATGCTAATGGGTGTAAGGCTTATATAGAATGTAGTCTCTATGCCAAGAACTTTTTCGGCTTATGGAATGTCATCTCTATGTCAACAACTTCAAGGCTTCATAGAATGTCAATGCTTTGCTCATGATGGGTGCATGTATAATGTTGGCAATATTTTTATTTAAAAATTAAAAAAAACATGTTATTTATAAAATTAATATGCATCTTTGAAATCGAAGGTAGCTGGTGTCACAGCGACGCCTTATTTTTATTTTGATTTTTGCACAGTGGGATCTGGCATATCTTCAGTTGGGAGAGGGTATCTGCATGGTCATTAAAACTGCTAAATTTATCATAGAAATTGTTTGTTTTGCACACTCCTCTCTAATCCAAATAATTAAGATAGTCTACTTTTAGAGGGGTCGACCCTCTCTCCCTATTGTGCAATCATTACATAAAGACGCACTTATTTTAAAAAGTAGTAGTTAATATAAAAAATCATTAAATTTTAAATTTTAAACAAAATTAGAATTTTCTCAAATTTTATGATTGTTGCGCTAACTTGTCTTTCGTAAGTCACTCAGAAATAGGTTTTGACAAGAATCATTGTTATTTTCAGGTATAAGAGCATTTTATTTATTCTCTTTAACTTTTTTTTAGCACACATTTTCCTATATTTTCAATGCTCTAATAAGTTTGTTGCAGGGAATCACTAAGATTTTTCAAGTTTAAAGACGAACGAATGGCATGCAGAAATAATTTCCAGAATCGCAGAAGATTTTCAGAAAAATGTTCCATTGAAAGCTTGAAGAAGTTGAGTTTCCACTATGTGTGTCATGACATTTTGATTCCACAAAGAAGCCTATAACATACCAATTATGCCATGTCATGATTACTTACCCTTTTTCCTTCCAATCTTATTCATCATCTATGCCAGAGTCTACCTTTTCACTGCCTCATACATCATAACTCCCTGCATGTCTACCTTTCTGAGTCGCACACAATTTACCATTTCCAGTTTATCTTTTTCCTTCTAAATAAAACCATTCAGCTTCCTTTCTATGACTATATTTCTTTGTTATCCCTGCCATAAAAACTATTTAACTGTGAGATCTTTCATCTATAGTCCTACCACTCATTATGTATAACTCATGTTGACTGATGTGGGATTCCTTAAGGCCCACCTTTCAACAAGTCTTGCCCCATCGACCTCAGCACCTTATCTAGGATAGAGTCTAGAGTTCATTATTAGTACCTTGAGGCTTGCATGCCTTAATGGCAAGTTCTCTCGCTGACAATCATGGGAATACATCGATGTCCCTTGATCGTTAGATCTTGCAAGTGGCTCGAAATCAACTTGTTAGATTTTTATCATTTAAGCAATATGATCTAGGATCTTATATGAGAGAATAACATGCACAACAAAAATTACAAGAGACAAAAGACACAAATACTTTTTCTTGGGGAAACCATAAAGGAGAAAACCCCGCAACTTCCTCAGAGATAGAATGAGCACCAATGGTAGCAGTAAAACCCGAAAATATAAAGATGATCTCCACAGTTGTTCTCTCTCTCTCACTTGAGAGAGCTTCTCCTCTCTCACTCATGCTCCCCAATGAGTGAGTGTGTGTGTGATAAATAGATAGTCTCACTCTCTATTTATATTATTTCATTCACTTAACATTTAACCCAGTTATGTAGGCTCAAGTAATCCTAACTCAGTCATGTAGGATCGAGTAACCACAACTAGGGTACTAATGACCCGACTTGACATTAACTCACCAGGGTTGACTTCTCTAGGAGATTCTAAAAAACCTAGTGCCCCACAACTGTGGGGACTTTGCTCTCTGATCAGCAAGGAGGGTTAACGTTGACTCAATTGTGTGGACTATTGCCCCGACTTACAATGGAGGGTTAACCTCAATGAATTTACATGACTTGTTTACATTATTGAATCTCCCGATCATAACATCGGGGCATGACATGACTCAATTACATTACAGATACTTCCCAAAATAAACATCGGGGTACAATACATAAGATATACGAGTGAATACATTCTGAAGTTACAAATACATCAACACTCCTTCTTAACTAGGAAGGTATTCTCTCGACACAATTTATCAGCACAAGCCTTCTTCTCTGTATCATTTGAATCATCAGCAAGTCATCTTCATCTTCAAGTCATCTTCATCGTCAAGTCATCTTCATATTCAAGTCATCTTCATCTTCAAGTCATCTTCATTGTCAAGTCATCATTGGATCTGGATCATCATCGTCTGGATCATCACTTAATCTGGATCATCATCAAAGCTAGATCATCATCATCACTACTTCTACTATCTCAATCAAATGGTGCTATCTCTTCATTCTTCTCTTCACAGGAATTTCTACAGAGCCAACCCTTTTTCATGCTGGTTGTAGACCTAGCCTCCAGGTAGGTCTTCAACGTCTTTAGCACTTATATCTGACCATGGAATGAACCATGTCAGAAAGGCCCACCCGGCACTTACATCTGACCATGGGAGGAACACATCCAAGTACCATTTCAAAAAGGCACATCCAGCACTCACATCTGACCATTGGAGGAACACATCCAAAACCCATGTTAGAAAGGCCCAGCACTCACATCTGACCATGTGAGAACACACCGCATCAGAATGGCTCTGCACTTATATATGACCATGTGAGAACACACCGCATCATAATGTCTCTGCACTTATATCTGACCATGTGAGAACACACCACATCATAATGGCTCTGCACTTATATCTGACCATGTGAGAACACACCGCATCAGAATAGCTCTGCACTTACATCTGACCTCATCTTGTCAAAAAAGCTTTGCACTGATCATGTAGGAACACATCCCACAATCACATTAGAATATATCTGCACTTATATCTGATCATGTGGGAACACATCCCTCAATCACATCAGAATGGCTATGCACTGATCATGTGGTAACACAACCCACAATCACATCAGCATGTCTCTGCACTAATCATGTGGTAACACAGCCCACAATCACATCAGAGCATCTCTGCACTTATATCTGATCATGTGGGAAGACATCCCTCAATCACATCAGAATGGCTCTGCATTGATCATGTGGTAACACAACCCACAATCACATCAGAATGTCTCTGCAATGATCAATTTGCTAACACAACCCACAATCACATCAAAGCATCTCTGCACTTACATCTGACCATGTGAAGCTTAGGCTTCCACCATGTAAGAAGGGCCATAGCACTTGCATATGACCATGGAAGGAACCAATCCTCTCACCATGTCAAAAGGGCTCATGGACTCATCACTTCCCCTTGGAAGGAACATCGATCTAGAGAACACCAAGCTTCTCCCTGAAGTAATCAAACTTTACTCTGGCCATTTCTAGCATAGAATCACATCAGGGTTGATTATGTCCAAGGATAACCTGCAAGCTTTGCCAAGACCTATTACATTCGAGGACAACATACAGGATTGATTACATCTGAGCAACCTATGAGCTTCGCCAGGATTTATGCTCAGACAACCTGTCTCGCTGACTATGCTAGAACTTCCTCTTTCGAGAGATCTTGATCTAGATCACTTCTCCTCTTTGCATCATACAAAAATGCAAGTCAGATCAACCAAATCAAATAGTAGTTTCCAAAGGAAACATACTACCTCCCAAGTAGAAAGTGGCAACATCTTTTTCCTCAGCTGTACTCAGTGCCGCGCAAGACTACTTCCTGCTACACCAAGAAGTGTTTTTTCTATCAATGGCACTGCCTACCAAATTTGAATCCACATAACCCTTGAGGTTAATGTTCTGATTCACCTCATACTTGATCTCATATTCAACTGTACCCTTCAGGTACCTCACTGCATGCTTTGCAACCATCAGGTAAACATGTCTCAATTTGTTCATAGCAAAGAAAATATCTATTCTTGTATTCATCAGGTACATCAAGGAACAACTCATCTGACGATACTTCGTGGCCTCAACCGACTATGATGAAGCAACACTTAGTAGCTCCAGGTTCAATGCCATAGGTGTGGTTATGGCCATGCAGTCCATCATCCTGAACCTCTTTAGGATCTCTACTGCATACTTCCCTTGTCCCAGGGAGATTCCATTCGCATTCTGCCACACCTCCATGCCTAGAAATTAGTGCATCATATCTAAGTCCTTCATCTCGAACTCGGCAGCAAGTCTCCTTCTTGAAACTTTAATGAGTTCCTCTTTTCTTGTCAAGAACAAGTCATCGACATGTAATAGGAGAATCACTGGTCTTCTTCCTTCAACCTTGAAGAAAAGGTTGGAATCTACTTTACTCTCAGTAAAGCCTAGAGTCATCAGTAATCTGTCCATCCTATTGTACCATGTCGAACCTCATGATATTCTGCAGTCACTCCCTCTGAAGCAAAGCATCATTCTCCATCTATCTTTCGTACTCTATGCACTTGAAACATCCTCTACCTGAGTGACAAGTAGGTTCCTCTACTACTAATATTCTATGTATCCATCTAGGTCACTGGATACCAATATCCTCTATCTTGAAAAAGTTCTTCTCGCACCCATCTATGAGCTTGTAATACTCTATATCCTTTCATCTTCAACCTTGTAGGAAAGGTTAATATCTTCATCACTCTAGGTGATCCTCAAGCTCCTCATGTATGTGTTATCCCATGGGTGTCTTCTGAGCTCGTCCAAGGCCTTCTTTCATTTGCACACATGATTATGCCTGTCATGTGTCTCAACTCCCACTGGCTGCAAATTTCTCTTCATAGTATATGCCTTATTTTCGTGAGAAGCCTCATGCTATGAATATTACCTTGTATCCCACGATGTTTCCATCTACTACATGATGGAACTACGAACTTCCCTTCACATATCAATATTGCATCCTAAACATCATTCTTCTTGACCTGGTCTTCCCTTTCTTCTTAGTTCCTTCTTCATAGTTGGAAGGTTCTGCATCAATGATGTTGTTGGATTCGTCATATTATTCTTCATCTTGAACTGTCGTCACTTATTCTTCGGAACAAGTCTCATCCTTCTTTGCTTGTAGGTGATTGTATGTGATCTTTCCTACAAGTCAAATGCATTAGTTGTATGGTTAGAAACATTTCATAAGGCATATTCATAATGGAAAATTCTTATGCATATATATAAGATAATGCAACTATTTTAGCCAATACAACATTCATCCATATCTCACGGAAACTTTTCTAGATGCCTTCCATCTCTACCAGGACAACATTGAGATTTTGCACTAATCCAATATGTCAGCAAAGAGGTTTTATTCTAGATAAGTAGCAATGGAGAGTTGTATAGCACCATGAGCTACTTACCCATCACATGCGTATTAGTAGTATAATGTCATTAATGCAAACATTCTATCATGCATAATACATCCACTAAATATAAACAAATGCATAACAAAAACAATATCATGAAATGACAATTGAATACTTATCTTTATTTGTTTCATGGGTAGACTCCTTCTTGAGCCTTCAACTTCATCATCTTCTTTATTCATAATAGCATCGTTTCTTATCCAAATGCTAAGATGGATAAGAGGTTCTTCAAGAGTTTATTCTTCATATTCCTCATCGCTTAAGGGATCTTCTTTGGATGGTGAGAGCTTGATCTTCAGTTGCTCCCATCTTATCTTCTCTTATTATGAGTCGAGCTTCTTCTTCTTCCGAGAGTCGGTTGAAAGTAATCACTTCCTTCTGGCACATGTTCCTCGAATGAATGAACCCCATGATCATGGGAGGCCATTCAAGGTAGTTATCACAACTTCTACATTCTCCACTTCTTCTTCTATTGCTTCAAGTTGTTCTTTGATTTGAGAGACCCTTGTAAAGTATGACTGTATGGTCTTTGCATTCTAGATCTTCACATTCTTCAACTGTTTTCTCAAAGTCATCTTCTGATTTATGTTCTTCCCTTCAAATAGCTTGGTCAAGGAATCAAACATCTCTTTCAGTGTATTTAGGGAAGACACTTATGGTATAAGGTGATTTGTGATTGAATCAACAATGATCTTCTTGGCCTTGACCAAGTTCTTCTTGTGTAAGGTTTTTATCCTTATCTCCCTCTAGCACTAGAACCTCTCCACTTATGTAGGTGTCTAATTCATTTTCTTCAAGAACCAGTGAGATCCAATACTTCCATGATTGGAATTTGTTAGTTTCACCAAGCTTGTCATCAAGCTAGTGTGACAGGTCATTTAGAAATGATAACCTCAAATGTAAATAGCAAAATATTAGATCTGACCGATTTGAGGTGTCCGTCTTGGTTTTAGAGCTGGTTGATCTAGGGTTTGTCAGAGAAACCCTAATTTTCAAAACTTGGAATATTTCATATCTGATTGCATAGAAATATATACCTCTTCAAGGAGAGCTATCCAATGTACTCATTTTTTGAAAACAGTGGAGGGAAGCTCCCAGAACAGGAAGCCCTAGTTTACCAATTTCATCTGCAGAAATTCCTGTTACTATTTATGCGGTATATTCTGAAATTACTAGTCCTCTATATCTAAAGTTTTGTACTAAGGTATCCTTGTCTATTATTGTTCCAACACCATAGGTTTCATCAAAATTGGTTTCACCAATTGAGCTTTAGGATCATTTTCCCAAGGTGACCTGTTTCAAGACTGTTCAGCATAGCAAAATTGTTTGGACTGCCACGTGTCACTATTTCATTTTTGGGATCTGATACTTCTACCACATAAACTAAAGTTAGTGGCATTTCCGTAACATCTTAATAAATTTCATTTGGACCTTGGTATCCCAAGATATATCAATTCTCCCCAGGTGTCATGTTTAGGGATGAATCCTGGAAGAGGCTGAAACCCTAACTTGGAGGAATCATATCTCCTAGAATATAGATAATCTGAGGCTGAAAATTGAACACAGTGTACATATGTTGGAGACATTTATCTTCATACTCACTCCTTCGGTCAAATTGGCCTAGTTAAACCACTATCCTAAGTTTAATTGACATCAGTGGAGCATTAATTGCCATCATCCAGTCACTCCCACGCCTACCTATAGTCAAGGAGGCTAACTTAGCCTTCTCCTACAGTCAAGGAGGCTAACTGGAGCACTCCAGGGGTGATCTATGTGACATTAATGCACCTAATTGCTAACTGGTGGTTACTTTCAATTCAACCAACCAGTTACAGTCAGTTAAGGCACCTCCATGCATTAAATATATTATTTAATCATTATTTAATGATTATTTATTATTATTTAATGAACTGGAGTCAACAAGGCACCTCCACGAACTTCTGATGGTCAGTTCAGCTTCAGTTAACCTCATCAGGGTTTATTGGATTCATGCAGTACTAGCACTTGATGATTGGATTGATATCTCCTTTAGTTGAGATTCAGTCATTTATTGCACTCCAACTTCAGTTAGGGTTTGGTGAGTCAATTAGGGTTTTGTTCAAGTGGCTAACTGAGTGAGACTGCATGTCAAAGAGTCAGTTAAGCTAGACTCACTCACTGAATTCGAATTGTCCCTTAGGTATTCGAATTCTTCATGGAGTTAAGCTATTGCTATGCATGGAAATTGTAATCCTTTATTGTTTATATAATATACAAAGAGGAAACCTATTTGGTATTCTAGTTATTTTCCAATTCATGAGTATTTGTTAATTATTCTTTGATGATTTTGATTCCTAGTTCCTAGATCATGTGCAAGAATTAATATGGTATCAGAGCTTAAAGCGGGACGAAGATCAATCTCTCAAGAACAAGCTTTTTGACATATTTCTCCATGAAATTTGAGCAATAGCTCCAAAATCCAGCACTGCACCAGAAGCCAAGGCTTACCACTTAATACCCCAAGTAAAGAACTTGTTGATCAAGCTTGCTTGATTGACTATGTTGGGTGTGATGAAAGCCTAAATGTGTAGGTTGTCTGACCTTATGGTGCCCCTTTTGTTTTGATTTGCGAGTCTTAACAGGTACAACTTTGAATGGACTCATCAATCCCTCTTCTCACCCCATTCACAAGCTATTCGGAATGGAAGTTGAAGATGATTGCATCTCTGAAGAGACGAGGTCTCTATGAGGTGTCTATTGGAATTGGAAGAGAGACTTATGAGAATGAGAATGACTGGCTAAATGATGGTGACAGAGCTTTTGGAGCAATATGTCTGGCCCTTGATGATAGCTTGTACTACCTTACTGATTATGCTGAATACCCAAAGAATTTCTGGCCAATATTGGACAGAACCTTTGGCAAGCACAATGAGGATCATAATAGTACTTTGGAGATCATAGCCAGCACCACAAGAGTTCTTCACTCAAAATTCTCAGCCTCTACTCCCTCTGATGAAGTTGTTCAAGATGAAGATGAAGCAGAATCTTCTACACATTCAATTCGAATTGAAGAAAGTCTCCATGAAGTGACTCCTTCTCCTGATGCTCCGGAAGTTCATGAGATCTCTGATATCTCATCTTCTCATATTGCTGAAACAGAAGAAGACATTCGAATATTTTATATTGAAGAAAAATTCTGCTACACTTCCATGCAAACATTCACCAGTGATTTTCCTTTGAATTCTGTGCAAAATTTACCGGTAATTGCTTCCGAAAGTGAGGAGAAATTTGAATTTTCTTCCTCTAATGTTGCTGCTGGTGTGAAAATATGTGATACCTTGGATATTTTGGAAGAAATATCATATTACTAGAGTGATCCATTCGCTTCCCATGATATAGACCTTCCAGCAAATTCCTGTAGGATTGCATGCACCAAAATTCAGAATTTTGAAGAAGAAGAAAACTGTGCATCTACCGTCTCGGTTGACCATAATTTTGGATCTGATATGAACCTTATTGGATCTGATATGATCTTATTTGGATATGATCTGATATTGATTTTTTCAAAATTTCAGGTTCATAAACCTTCAGTACTGCTTGTAGCTGTTCTCATCAACGGTGTGAAGAAACAAGTACCGCAAGTCTCCTACAAAACTGTTGCTGGGGATTTGATTTCATTTCATAGTTTTGGATATGTTGTGAAATTATTTAGATCTGATTTGCATTTTGATCTGATATTATTTGGTTCATATTTTAAAATCCAAGAACTTTCAGCCATGCTTGTATCTGCTCTCACCAATTTTGGTGTGAAAAATCAAGTACCGCAGTTCTTCTTCAATTTTGCTGATGGGGATTTGGTGTTAGTTTCCTCCTATGAGGTTGCTGATATTTTATTTTGTGAATCATTAGATATTCTGAAGCTATATCAGATTATGGAGCTCAAGCATTCAATCTCCAGAGTCCCAGGGATTCTCTACCTTTGGTCACAAGCTCATCTCCTCACAGAACTAGTAAAGAGGAAGACATTATGCATCCGCATGGACACTTGCTCCTAATATTTGGGGCTGATTTTACCACTCATGGTTTGATGTTCAATGATGAAACATATCAGTTTCTTGAGTGTTCCACACATGGTTCAAATCCTCAAGAACCTTTGCTCTCTCTTCAGATGATTTCAGTTGCTCTACATGGGTCTAGTTTTCACCATGCAGCTGTTTATGTTTCTGATTCAGTTGAGTGCATTTTTTTTCTTCCAAAGTGGAAGAGTCCTCCAGACATCTTCACCAAGAGATTTTCAGAAAATAAGTTCACTTACCTCCGTTCACTGTTGGGGGTGAGTTCATCAGGGTGATCCAGACTACTTTCAGTGTTCAGCTTGAGGGGGGGGGGGGTTTCCACTGGGTTTTCCCTCTTTTCACTTAGTTTTTTTTTAGCATTGTTTTAGTTTCTTTATTGTACAGGGTGACCTATGGCCTTTGTTTCCAGGGCCCTAGAATTTTATGCATCTATGTTTTCTAACTCTTCCTGAGTATAGCTTAAGGGGGGGTGTTAGAGACATTTACCTTCATACTCACTCCTTCGGTCAAATTGGCCTAGTTAAACCACTATACTAAGTTTAATTGACATCAGTGGAGCATTAATTTCCATCATCCATTCACTCCCACGCCTACCTACAGTCAAGGAGGCTAACTGGAGCACTCCAGGGGTGATCTGTGTGACATTAATACACCTAATTGCTAACTGGTGGTTACTTTCAGTTCAAGCAATCAGTTATTGTCAGTTAAGGTGCCTCCATGCATTAAATATATTATTTAATCATTATTTAATGATTATTTATTATTATTTAATGAACTGGAGTCAACAAGGCGCCTCCAACAACTTCTGATGGTCAGTTCAGCTTCAGTTAACCTCATCAGGGTTTATTGGAGTCATGCAGTACTAGCACTTGATGATTGGATTGCTATCTCCTTTAGTTGAGATTCAGTCATTTATTGCACTCCAACTTCAGTTAGGGTTTGGTGAGTCAATTAGGGTTTTGGTCAAGTGGCTAACTGAGTGAGATTGCATGGCAAAGAGTCAGTTAAGCTAGACTCACTCACTGAATTCGAATTGTCCCTTAGGTATTCGAATTATTCATGGAGTTAAGCTATTGCTATGCATGGAAATTGTAATCCTTTATTGTTTATATAATATACAGAGAGGAAACCTATTTGGTATTCCAGTTATTTTCCAATTCATGAGTATTTGTTAATTATTCTTTGATGATTTTGATTCCTAGTTCCTAGATCATGTGCAAGAATTAATAACATAAGGATTTTATATTCTAACTGTGAAAATTTCGGCCCCTGATACTTCTGCAATCCTGAGATATAGCGAATTTACCAAAACTTATCAGTTTTAGTATTTAGGGTTTTTCCAGCCCAAGGTCAAACTAGGGTTTGACTTTCCCGGAGTTACACCTAACCAAAAATCTAGACTTGGGTCTCTAAAATTCGATTTTGATGACAAGAGAAATCCTATGCCGAGCTCACTCAAAAATTGCTCTTCTGAAAAAATCCCTAATTTCCTGCACCAAAAACTGAAAATGCTCAGAATCGAATTTCGCTTTGACAGAAAGATGCGCCCTTCAATGGAGAGTCATCCTAGCATACTTTTGCTGATGGATTGTGGAGAGAGACCCAAAAAATAAGAATCCCTAGATTTTGCAGCTGCACAATGTCTTCTTCTTGGGCTAGCTCTAATACCATGTTATATTTTTATCATTTAAGCAATATGATCTAGGATCTTATCCAAGAGAATAACATGCACATCAAAAATCACAAGAGACAAGAGACACAAAGAATTTTCCTCAGGGAAATCATAAAGGAGAAAATCCCACAACTTCCTCAGAGATAGAATGAGCACCAATGGCAGCAGTAAAACCTGAAAACATAAAGATGGTCTCCACAATTGTTCTCTCTGTCTCACTTGAGAGAGATTCTCCTCTCTCACTCATGCGCCCCATTGAGTGAGTGTGTGTGTGATAAATAGAGAGTCTCACTCTCTATTTATATTCTTTCGTTCACTTAACATTTAACCCAGTTATGTAGGCTCGAGTAATCCTAACTCAGTCATGTAGGTTCGAGTAACCACAACTAAGGTACTAATGACCCGACTTGGCATTAACTCACCAGGGCTGACTTCTCTAGGAGAGTCTAATAACCCTAGTGCCCCACAACTATGGGGACTTTTCCCTTCTATCTACAAGGAGGGTTAACCTTGACTCAATTTTGGGGACTATTTCCCTGACTTACAATGGAGGGTTAACCTCAATGACTTTACATGACTTGTTTACATTATTGAATCTCCCGATCAGAACATCAGGGCATGACATGACTCAATTACATTACAGATACTTCCCGTAATAAACATCGAGGTACAATACATAAGATATACAAGTGAATACATTCTGAAGTTACAAATACATCAACAAAACTCATTTATCCGCACTTTGCATGATCTACTTAGGTACCTTGGCACTCATTGACATCAATGGTGAGATTGCCTCGCATTGGTTAACGACAGTCATCAATGGTCAATAATCCAATGATTTCTTTCCACGTTTGACATCGACACATTTATTCGCATGGTAAGAATTGTACCATCGAATTTTGTACCAGGTGAAGACTATATACTTTACATGACTCCATTAGCAGTTTTATAGCAGCATACTTCAGCCATATGAGAGTACCACAGTTCTACTTTCAGCTCTCATCTTCTATTTCATCCAACCAAGCAGCAATTCAGATCCTTCACTTCACATTCAGCAGCAGCAATTGCATAGTTCATCAACTTTTTGGGTAAGTGGAGGCATGTTGTTTTCTAATATTTAACCATGTGATTCCTTAAATGCTAGAAAATGAATGAATTTGGAAAATTCCCTCATTACATTTCCTTTCTCCTTTTCATAAACCTAATACATCTTAAGTTGGGGGGGGACTATTCATTACCATTTTACATATTCATCATCTCATTTACCCTTAACCAACATGTCTTTCTCAAACTATGTTATATATATATATATATATATATATATATATATATATATATATATATTGGCATGATTCATAATATGGAGAAAAGGCTTTTTACTATACATTAATGATTCATCATTTCTAATCCATGCATACTTTTAAAATCTTATGTATTGCAGCAAAAATACAAATAAAACGAGTGAGTGTTGTTAACACAAGAACTAACATTTGTTATGGTTGTCACACAAGAACCATCCACAAAAATATATAATAAAAAAAAGAAAAAAAATTTCTGCCACTCATGCATTTCAAATCCCGAAATGATTTGTTGTTACATACCATCATCATGTAAAGCCCAGCTACAAAGCCAAAAGTTTTAAAGAGAATCAATGCATAGTTGCATGAGGACATGCAACCATTCTAGTTGGGGGGAATGTTGAGCCACAAAAAGACCACATTTTATACACCTTTCACATACCATTTATCACCTTATTCCTATCTTATCCTTCCATAAAACCATTAATATCCACCATTTTCATGAATAAGTATGGGTTACCTTGTTATTTTCCAACTCATTTATTTTTTAGTATTTTGAGTGAATTTGTGGTTAATTATTGAGAAAAATAACATATTTTCATTATACTTTAAAGTTGGATGAGTTTGGTGATGTTGACAAGTGTATTTGAATACTTTAACAAGCTCAAAAGTGAGCACCTAGCCTCATATTCGAATTTCATCTTCTAGATGTGAGCTAACTTCAAGGAGAAGATCATGGAAATGTGGAGACAATATCTCATCCAATATTTGTTGAGAATTTAAAGGGATGAGTTGTAGATTTGTTGAGGATCTTGAGGGATAACTTGAGAGAATAGTGGATCTGTAATTATTATCAGTTATCTTGAGTTCATGTATAAATAGGAGGGCTCTTTCCTCATTTTGGTTAGAGGCCTCTCTAGTGGTTTGGAAGTAGATAATAGTTTTAAAGTTAGTCATAGAATGGATTTCTGATTGTAATGGAGATTATGCTTTGATGCAAATCTTGTACTCTTCCATGTTAATATAGATTTTCAGCACTTTCTTTCTTATAAGTTTCTATGTTTTGCTTATGAATTATTAGTATAGATTTACCGTGAGATCACAAGTTAATTTCGATTACTTTATACCAGTTTATTTCATGCAATTTCAGTCTTTCTTTATCAAGTTAATTTATGCAATTTCCTGTTTTCTGCAATTAGATTTATTTTTATGTCATTCCCTATTTTCATAACTTAGATTCAATTTCAGTTATAGATTAAGTTCAAAGACACTCTTCCCCTGCATATATTTTGTATGTACCTCACAAGTCTACGCTCTCTTCAGGTTGACAATTAAATCGTTGGATATCTGTTATAATCTGTTTAATGTTTTTACCCAAGATGTTCATTTAGAGAACTGACAATATTACCACTTGTCGGCACCAAAGAGAACCATCTATTGCATTGTGTACATTCCACTCTTACTTTTTTCTTGTCCTCATAGTATGCAAGTGTTTCTTCCACCACCTTGAACAAATTAGGCTATTGTGTTTCGTTGAAATCATGTAGAAGTTTGATTTCTTGATCAATCTCAAGTTGATATCTAGCCATTGCTGTCGTATCTTCTCTGTTACATGAAGGAATTTCATTAATTCCCAACATTGAAATGTGACGTTGATGGGACCCTGCTTTCATATGATTGTTTTTGAAGTTACAAATTGTTTGCACTGCCAAGGATACTTCCCCCATTCCATAATCAATGCCACAAATTTCACAACGGATATTTATATTATGTTTTCCATTTTCTAAATATACCTTGAGTGTTAGCCTCTCCTTGATAAACTCTTCCATCAAACTATTGACTTTATGTTCCCAAGATGCCAATACATTGGGATCAACCAGTACAAATTGTTCCACTGACTCGGACACATGATCAACTCTTGGTTGTTTATGCATAGGATCCTCCACATTCCCTTCAATGTTTTCATATATTGGTGTTCCTTCCATTACATGTGATTGGATTATTTCAACACCCAACGTGCCTACTTTCCTCTTAATGCCTGTGTTTCTTGTTGTAGGTTTCATTTTTCTCTCTTTCTTTGTATTTAAAGAAATTCCAATTGGGCCAATAAAATCAAAAGGATATTCAACGATTTCATCATCCACAATTTCACAACGTATATCAGCATATGTACAACCTTTTCGACACTGTACTGTGCCAAGGGCACAATTCTCTTAACCAATATAAATTGTGATGTCCACAACATCCATTGGATCCATCTGCATCTCCATCCATGTGTACCATTTAGTTAATAGAAACTCTGTTAACAGCATAAAATGTTTCCCTTGAGACAAATTAATAAACAAAGAGCTAGGAAGCAAGGTATGAAATTTCAATTCAAATCTCTAAAAAGGGTGAAGAAATCTTACTATTGGGATGAAACACCTTAAAACAAAATGTATTGTCAGTGTATTTTTCAAATATCCCTCCCCAAACTGATGAGTCAGCTTCAACGTACCTGCAGACGATCAAAAGGTGATCAAAACAAGAGATGAAAAACATGGAAACTTTGTTAATAGCATAAAATATTTCCCTAGAGACAAATTAATAAAACAAAGAGATAGGAAGAAAGGTATGAACTTTCAATTCAAATCTCTAAAAAGGATGAATAAATATTACTATCAGGATGAAACACCTTGAAACAAAATGACTTGTCAATGGATTTTACAAATATCCCTCCCCAAACTGATGAGTCAGCTTCAACGTACTTGCTGACGATCAAAACAAGAAATGAAAAACATATAGACTTTGTTAATAGCATAAAATATTTCCCTAGAGACAAATTAATAAAACAAAGAGCTAGGAAACAAGGTATGAACGTTCAATTCAAAACTCTAAAAAGGATGAAGAAATCTTACTATCAGGATGAAATGCCTTGAAACAAAATGTATTGTCAGTGTCGTTTTCAAATATCCCTCCCCAAATTGATGAGTCAACTTCAACATACCTCCAAACAATCAAAAGGTGATCAAAATTATAACACGTTCTTTCATATTGGGGGTTAAAGTATCCCAAAATGTATTGTTAGTGGCTTTTTCAAATATCCCTCCCCAAACTGATGATTCAACTTCAACGTACCTGCAAACAATCAAAAGGTGATCAAAACAAGAGATGAAAAACATAGAAACTATGTTAATAGCATAAAATATTTCCCTAGAGACAAATTAATAAAACAAAGAACTAGGAAGCAACGTATGAACTTTCAATTCATATCTCTAAAAAGGATGAAGAAATCTTACTATTAGGATGAAACACCTTAAAACAAAATGTATTGTCAGTGGATTTTTCAAATATCCCTTCCCAAATTGATGATTCAACTTCAACGTACCTGCAAACGATCAAAAGGTGATCAAAATTATAACACGTTCATTCATATTGGGGGTTAAAATAAGCCCTTCAAACCTTAATATAAGGTCAATATATTGGTTTAGAATTTTTTAATTTTTTAACCCCCAATATGAACAAACTCCAATGAAAATGAAAGGGAAGAATAAAGGCTGTATGAATAAGGGGCTAACGATGATGAAAGTAGCCCATATTTGTATCATCATTGGAATTAATGTTGAGTAAATTAGTTGTCATTGATTTCAAATCAGTTATCGAAATTCAAAGATATGGTGGCAGACTAACGGTTGCAGGTATCCATAATAACAAAGGAATAACCCTGTTACAGGTTGCAGGTTGCAAGGTGAATGAAGAACGAATAACCCTATAGAAATTTGATTGACTGAGATCGATCATCCAATGTCGTTGCTGAATGAAATAGCGCAGAGGTTAAACATGTACGAAATGATAAAGTTTCGCGAAGGATTAATATTGGATAGCAAAGGTTAGTCCCGCCCTAGAGCCAACAGCTGAGGATCAATTCCGCAAAAGATAGGGGGAAGGATGAAGTTCTGCAATAATCAAGATCAGACAGCTTATATTAGTCCTGCACTTGATCCGATGATTAAGGATTAATTCCGACAGTCATGCAGAAAATCCAAAGTTTCGTAAAAGATCAAGCTCATACAGCTGATATTAGTTCCACTAAAAGAGATCAACGATGTAGAAGAGAAAATGCGGAAATGCAATTGTGGAAGTAACATTTAACATTTTATGAACCCGCAATCTGAAAGATCGAAGGTCAGGAAAGACTCTACAAGAGATCGACGGTGCGAAAGAAATCTTGCGGAAAGGAGCTTGCGAAAAGTCGAGATACGATTTGATGGAATATCGCATCCCACTTCCCGCATCCCACAATATGGAGATCGACAATCAAGAATAAGCCTGATGAAGATCAATGGTGGAAAACTGAATTTTGCATTCCACAGTGTGGAAAGGAGCTTGCAGAAAGGAAAAAGAGGATAGTTGACATCCAGCATCCCGCATCCCCCATCCCACAATATGGACATCAATGCTCAAGAAGAATCCCGATGAAGATCAATGGTGGGAAATCATTGAAACAAAAACTTGGTGTGGAAATAGGATTTAAAAAAGGAAATCTAAAGAATAGATCAACAGTCCGAAGAGATCCAGACAAAAGATCAACTGTCTGGATTGTATCTAGTGAATAAGATTACGGACGCACTACAAAAAGATAAATAGGGCTGCGGAAGTGAATTCTGAGCTATGGAAAGATCAAAACGTTTCCTTTGCTTAAGTGATGCGACAATTGAATGGGTAGATGATGATTGGTTGTGTCTGTAATAAAAAGTCACGATCCAAAACGAAAGAGCACAACTATGGAGAGTTGTGTTGATACAAAATAGGTGTAGGGTATTTAAATAAATGAATGTGTAAAGAATTAAGTGTCTATGTTAGTAAGCTTGACAGAGTCCAAAGTGAATAGTTTACAATTGTTCAAAAATACTGAGAAAATCATAACAGGGTGGCAGGGTGGTGCTAGGGCAGGCCACAGGTCCGTAGGGGGTCAAAGCCTCCTTTCAGTTGTAGCTAGAGAACAGGGTGACGTAGCATCCTTGTCTATTTAATAAGGAAGAACACCATAGGGGTGTTGTAGCATCCTAGTCTATAGTTGCATGAAAAACCTAGGGTGTGTTTTGCATCCTTTCTATAGTAGAAGATAAACAATTTTGTAAAATTCATCTTATTAATGAGTTTGTGTTGGTGGTTTTCTCTTTGAGGTTTCCATGATAAAATATGTCTCTTAATTGTTGATTTTTGTGTATTTTATTTATAAAAATAAAATACGGATTCACCCCCCCCTCTTAGTATTGTGGGATAAACCAACAATTGGTATCAGAGCAGGTTCCTTCACGACAGCTTAACCACTGGAAGGAATATCCCATCCAAAAATCACAATGGATCAACAAGAAGGATTGGCCACTAACAAACCTCCACTATTTATCGGAGAAAATTATGCTTACTAGAGTGTAAGAATGAGGTGTCATATGATGTCCCTGGCAGGGATGAGTTTAAGGAACCATACTTACTTAAAAGTGTATAAATGTTGGCGAATATTACCAATTCTTAAAACGCCAACTATAAAATGATTGGCGATATTTTTCAAAAAATATTTTAATTTCCAAGGATTTTATATCGTTTATATAATAATTTGGCGATTTTTAGGGTGGAAAAATTTTACCCCATCAAAATTGGGCGAAACAGGGCTTCAAAAAATGCAAAATGGCGAATGTTTTTTGGGGAAAAAACATGGAAAAATAGCCCACTGGGCTTCAAAAAATCCAAAAATATGATATAGAATGTTACAAGTGTAATAACCATGGACATATGGCAAGAGATTGTAAACAGAAGACTCCTACAAGGAATACTGTTGAAATAAAAACGCAGAACACCAAACAAAAGAAGTATTGGAAAGAGAAGGAAGAAATGGAAAGTTCCATGATTGCTTTATGTGCAACCGAAAGCCAAAACTTATGGCACTTGGACAGTGGTTGTTTAAAACATATGACTAGTGACTCAAGCAAATTCACAACACTAAAAGATAATAAGGGAAAAGTCACTTTTGGAGACAGTCTATCTTCCAAAATAATCAACAAAGGAACAATTGTTGTCAATAGTAAGATCAAGGCAGAAAATGTTTTGCTAGTTGAAAACCTCAAGCCTAATCTTCTCAATGTAAGTCAAACATTCGACCAAGGACACATTTGTATCTTTGACTCAGAAAAATGTGAAATCAAGAATAAGAAATCAGGAAAGGTCATTGGCATTGCTATGAGAAATACAAATAATGTATACAGCTTGGAAAATGAAAACCAGTGCTACTTAAGTATGGTATAATAAAGTTGGTTATGGCACAGAAGGTTGGGACATTTAGGTTTTGACAATATTGCCAAAATAAGCATGAAGGAAGCTGTAAGAGATCTACCAAAAATTGTAGTTCCTCTAAACTCTATGTGTAAATATTGTCAATGTGGGAAGCAAAACATATCTAGTTTTAAAATAAAAGAACATATGACCTCACATCCTCTAGAAATAATACACACAGACTTATGTGGACCAACTAGAACTAAAATCCTGCAAGGAGATCGCTATTTCATGTTACTCATTGATTATTACACAAGGATGACCTAGGTGGCATTCCTCAAAGAAAAATCGGAAGCTTTTGAAAAATTTAAAATCTTCAAAGTAATGGTTGAAAATGAGTCAGGTATGAAAATCAAGTGTATTAGATTAGATAATGGGGGAGAATTTACCTACAATGAATTCAATGAGTTATGTGAAGGTCATGGAATTAAGAAACAATTTTCAGCTGCAAAAACTCCTCAGCATAATGGGGTTGTTGAAAGGAAAAATTAAATAGTCTAAGAAGCTGCCAAAACTATGCTCAATGAAGAAAAACTATCATATTCATTTTGGAGAGAAGCTGTATACACAGTTGTCTACATACTTAACAGAGGAAAAATCTGAGTGAATAAGGATAAGACCCCCTACGAATTGTGGTATGGAAGACCAGCCTCAATCAGATATTTTAAAGTGTTTAGCAGTAACTATTAAATCAAAAGAAATGAGGATGACCTTAGAAAGTTTGAATCCATGACTGATGATGGAATCTTTTTAGGATACTTGTCCACCAAAAAGGCATATAGGTGTTACAATAAAAGGTTACATAAAATTGTAGAAAGTGATGATGTGAAAGTAGATGATATAAAACCAAGGAAAGAGAAAAATATTGACAGTATTGAAAATACATGTGATGATGAACTAAAAGATTTGCAAAAGGACGAGAGCATTCATAACGAAGAAGAATAAAAAGAGAAGGAAGATACACAAGAAGATGATGAGGACTTCCCTAGAACTGACACTAAAACTCCCTCTAGAAGGGGACAAAAAGATAATCCGGAGTCACATATCATGGGTGATAAAAATGTTGGAGTCAAAACAAGAAGACAATTACTAGATGTGGAACAAGCCCTACTCTCAATAGTAGAACCCAAGAAATTTATAGGAGCTGGCAAAAGTGATGAATGGGTCGAATCCATGAATGAAGAACTAGATCAGATTGAGAAAAATCATACCTGGCTGGAACTTGTCCCAAGACCTGAATATAAGAACATTGTAGGAACCAAATGGATTTTCAAAAACAAGTTCAATCAAGATGGACAAGTAATAAGGAACAAAGAAAGATTGGTTTGTAAGGGGTATTCCCAAGTGGAAAGTAATTATTTTGAAGAAACTTATGCTCCTGTAGCTCGACTTGAAGAAATCAGAATGTTTTTAGCACTGTCATGCCATAAAAACTTCAAAGTATATCAAATGGATATCAAGTCTACATTCCTGAATGGAAAACTAGAAGAAGAAGTGTATATTGAACAACCTGAAGGGTTTCTCTTGTATGAAAACAAAGATTATGTCTGTAAACTGAAAAAGGCACTCTATGGTCTCAAACAAGCTCCAAGAGCATGGTTTTCAAGACTAGATAGTTACTTGAAACAACAAGGTTTTAAAAGAGGAATCATTGAAAGTAATCTTTACCTAAAAATCGAAGATAAAAATATGATCATTGTTGTTGTCTATGTGGATGATATCATTTTTGGAAGCAATATTCAAATCCTAAGTGTATACTTTGCCTCTAAAATGAAGAAAGAATTTGAAATGTCAATGTTGCGTGAATTGACATTCTTCTTGGGATTGCAAGTCTACCAAACATATGAAGGTATTTCCATCTCTCAAACTAAGTACATCAAAGATATGTTGAAAAAGTTTAAAATGGAAGATTCCAAACCTGTTGGTATTCCTATGGTCACTGGTTGCAATTTAAGTAAGGATGATGAATCTCTGGAAGTAGATCATACCATGTTTGGATCCATAATTGGCAGTCTTCTATATGTGACAGCCACAAGACCATATGTGATGCAAGTTGTTGGATTGGTGGCTAGATTCCACTCATATCTCATGGAGTATGGTTTATAACAGCAGTAAAAATGATTTTTAAATATCTAAAAAGTACCATGGAGTATGGTTTATGGTATCCAAAAGGACAAGACTTTACCTTGAAAGCGTTTACTGATGCAGATTGGGCAGGAAGTGTTGATGATTGAAAAAGTACTAGTGGAGCCACATTATTTCAGGGAAATTGTTTAGTATCATGGTTAAGTAAAAAACAATCCTCCATTTCACTCTCTATAGCAGAAGCAGAATATATTGTTGCCACATCATGTTGCACTTAGGTTATTTGGATGAAACAAACCCTAGAAGATCTACTTGTAAAATATGAACATCCAATAGTGATCAACTGTGATCACACTAGTGCTATAAATATGTCTAAAAATACTATCATGCATTCTAAGAAAAAACATATACCAATCAAGTATCACTATCTAAGAGAACATGTATCTCAAAACGCTGTCATATTAGAATACATTGACACAAAATAATAGATTGCTGACATTTTCACCAAACCACTACCTAAGGAATCCTTTGAGCGTATTAGACAGAAGATGGGAGTCATTCCTTTACAAAATCACTAAAATAAGGAAGCTCAATCTTAGAGGGAGATATGATGACAGGGAGAGCTGTCAAATAGAGAGGTCTCTTTGTCATTGGTGTCAAAGGGGGAGAATGATTAAATATCTTGCCATCAATGCCAAAGGGGGCGATTGTTGAGTAAATTAGTTGTCATTGATGTCAAATAAATTATTGGAAGTCAAAGATATTGTGGCATACTGAAGGTTGCAGGTATACAGAATAACAAAGGAATAACCCTGTTACAGGTTGCAGGTTGCAGGGTGAATGACAAAGGAATAACCCTATAGTAAGTTGAACGACTAAGATCGATAATCCAATGTTGTTGTTGAATGAACTATCGCAGAGGTTAAACACGTACGAAGTGATAAAGTTCCGTGAAGGATTAATATTGGATGGCATAGGTTATTCCCGTCCTAGATCCAGCAGCTAAGGATCAATTTTGCAAAAGATAGGAGGAAGGATGAAGTTCCACAACAATCAATATCAGATGACTTATATTAGTCCCGCACTAGATCCCATGACTAAGGATTAATTCTGACAGTCAGGTGGAAAATCCAAAGTTCCATAATAGATCAAGATTGGATGACTGAGATTAGTTCCACTNTTCCTCCAAAATTAATAAATATTATTTTATTATTTTAACTATTATTTTATTAATTTTTTTTAGGAGGCCCATTTTGAGTTGAAATTTCCTCTAATGTGAGGCTTTGCATACAATTCCTTTCATTATCAATCAATTTGGACTTGTTTTTAGGGATCACCATGGCACTAACAATATCACTTATTAAATCATGTGTCTTAACTGCTATTTTCCAAGCTTGAAGGGTTTTATCCTGGAAAATTCTATGATTTCATTCAATCCATATGCACTAGCAAATAACTTTTGGGAGCTTCATCTAGCACTCTCTAAATCCTTTTTTATGATTGAAATCTCCATTATACATCTTATCCCAATTGGTGAAGCACTACTGAATGTTTCCAGGAAGTTTAATCTCATCCTCCCACGGCTCTATCATTTGTTTCCACACGCACTTGGAAAAGGGACATTCAAAGAAGGTATGATGTATGTTCTCGCTGGCTGTAGCACACAGAGGGCACCAGAAAGGTCCCACGATTCCTTTCTTCTCCATATTCTCACCTATGAGAATTATACCATGCACCAACGTCCAAATAAATAAATCGACTTTGGGTAAATATTTGTAATCCCACAAACGTTTCCATATTTTCGGATTACATGGTACTAAGGGGACTGCTGCAAATTTTTTGTAACCTTCAGTCATCGAATAGATTCTAGAACAACTTCCCCAACCTCGATGGTCTCTTCTTCCCTTGGTCACCAGTGCACTGCTAGTTAAGTGATGAAGGAGATTTAATTTATCATCCTTGATTTCAGCAGGGCAATCAGGTAGCTTCCATCCGTTCTAATGATTTGGAGGTTCTATTTCCCTTGAAGAAATATTCCAACGTTCTGATCTCTAGCGTGCCCATCCAGCACTTAATTCTTGGGAGGAAGGGTGGGGGCTTCCCCGTGATTGAATCCTACCAAATTTTAATATGCTTATCATTGCCAAGAATCCAGAAGAGCTCCTCGTTGAACTTGGCTAGCGTCTTCCTACAAAGGGAATAGATGGGAGAGGCATGTTTGTTCTCATATTCCCTATCAAGACACCGGAGCCATGGACCAGAGAAATACTTAGCCCTGATCACCTTACTGCTCTAGTTGGGCTTGGAATCGACCATATTCCAAAGAAATTTGGCACCCATCACCAGATTTTGGTTTTTTAAATCATTGATCTACAGGCCTCCTTCCATCCTCAGCAATTTAATTTTCTTCCAACTGATCAATGCAAATTTTTTCCCTCCAACATTTTTCCCTCCTTGCCAAAGGAAGGATCTCAACAATCATTCAATTGTTGCAAGCGTTTTGGGAGGATCTAGTAGCAGGGAACATTGATAGAGCAGGTAGTTGTTCAGGACCAACTTCCCAGCCAGATTTAGCTAAGCTGCTCCCCATCCAAGGATTTTCTTTTTGATTTTTTCAATGATGGGATCCCAGTCCAAGATTTTGGGTTTAGATTTGAATATTGGGACCCCTAGATACTTGGAGGATTCCCAGCTACTCACTCCTTCAATGTCCAGAATACAGGATATACCAGACATCTCCCTTGGATTAGTATTCTAGCTATAGATCCTGGTCTTCTTGAGGTTAAGCTTACTTCCTGAGACTTGGCAGCATCGGTCCAATTCATTCTTGATTCTTCTTGCTATGATATGGCTGGCTCCCCCTAGAAAGATAGTATCGTCGGTAAACTTTGCATGGTTGATATCTTTCATTCCCTGAGCCATCCTAATTCCTGGGAGATCTTGATCCCGCCTAGCTTGCTCAAGATGGAAACTAAGAACCGAAGCTTGGATTGCATAAAGCAGAGGATAAAGTGGGCATCCTTGCCTCAAACCACGTGAAGCTTGAAAAACGCCTATTTCCCTTCCATTGATTAGCAGGGAAATATAGGGCTATGAAGCTTGGATCAAAACCAAATCTCAACATGACTTGAAAGAGAAAGGAATGGCAGATTCTGTCAAAGGCATTGACTAGATAAATTTCCACCACCATTCCCTTTTCACCATTCTTCAGGATTGAATGGATTGCCTTTCGGACCAAGATGATATTGTCCCATATTTTCTTGCCTTTGATGAAGCCACCCTAATTCTTAGGAATAATATATTGCAGAATGTTTTTTATTCTTTTGGAAATAATTTTGGTGTTTATCTTATAACCAATATTGCATAATGAAATGGGGCAGAACCTGTAAAAGGAATTAGCATCCTTCCCTTTGGGAATGAGTGCTAGAAATGTTGAATTGGTGCTACCACCAATTTTATCACACCTCTGAGGCTTGATAATCATTTTACATAAATATTTTTGAATAATTCCCCAGCATGCTTTGATGAAATTTACATTGTACCCATCGGGGCCAGGAGCCTTGTCATCTTCCATGTCATCCACAGCCTCTTTATTCTCCTCCAGCATGACCACTTGATTCAACCTTTCATTGTCTTTTCTTTTGACATTTTGAGGGATTAACTCCACTATCTCGTTTTCATCGCTGGTGATAGGATCAGCCAAGAATATATCGCCGAAATGTCTGGTGGCTTCTACTTTGATGAGCTCGAAATCATGAATAACTTGATTTTGAGCATGAATCTCATTCACTATTTTATATTTCTTTCTTGCCTTGGCCTGTTTGTGAAAATAGCTAGAGTTTCGATCTCCATCCTTGAGCCACCAACACCTTGCCTTATGTCTCCACCTTTTAGATTCTTTTTTACAGGCAACATGGAGATCACTTTGCAGGTTTATTTCTTTTTTAAAGTCCTCTTCTTCGATCTGTTTGGCTTCCATATTTGTTTGGTGAGCTTCCAGCTTTAATGTTGCATGAGCTTTCTTTTGGTTTGGAGTGTCCAACTTTTTGGCCCATGCCTTGAGAGCCTTCTTCAATCTTCTTAATTGTTCTTCCCATACATAAAAGGAAAATTCGGAGACTGGGGGATACCATGCATCTGCCACAATCCCCAGGAAATCTTTGTGAGAGGCCCACAACGAGATGAATCTAAAGGGGATCGGACCGAGATTCCGATCATTCCTCATCTCTAACAAAATTGGTTTGTGATCTAATCCCCCAAAAGGCAAAATTTTTGAAGTAGAGTTCAAACCCAGTAGGAAGAATGTGTCTTGGACCAAAAAAATGATCAAACCTAGCTGCTATATGCCATGGTCCTAGCCTCTTGTTGCTACAGGTATATTTTCCTTTAGCCACTATGACATCAGATAGGTCCCATTCCATAATTATCTCATCAACCTGTTCCCTTAAGGGATCTTTGACCAAATATCCCCCTCTTTTTTCATCTTGATTTAGAATGACATCAAGATCTTCGGCAAGAATGACGTTTCCCTGCAAATTACTCCTTTCGTCTCAAAGGAGATTCCAATAGAATTTTTTTTCAGCATAAGAAGCATGAGCGTAAATATTAATAAGTCTTACCAGGGTATTAATTTCTTTCTGCAGTAGTGAAGAGAGTAACCAGTGAGGACTTTGCTTAATATCAGCCACTTTGTATTTCTTCTCATCCCACAACGTTCCAATGCCTTCAGAGGCTCCCCTTGAACTGATTGTGGATCCTCCTCCTTTTTTCCAGAATTTTGCAGTAACATGGAGAAATGCCTCTTTCTCCATCTTGGTCTCCTGGATCAGAAAGATGTCTGGCTGGGCTAAAGAGATTATATCTTTCATATATTCTTCCTTAACTTTGTTGCCTAGACATCTGCAGTTCTAGGATAGGGACTTCATTACTTACTTTTGGAGGATGTGGGCATCCCTTTCTGGAGTTGCCCTTGATGCCTGGTGTTTCTGGTATTTTTCAGAAGCTTTTCCAGAGTTAACTGGTATCCTTGCAATTTTTCCTTGTAGGTAGCTTGCTCCCTCACTTCTTTTGTCGATCTCCTTCCTCTTTCTTTTTTCTTTTTTTGGGTGGTCATTTCAATTTCCCCTTCTTCCTCATCCTCTTCTTTGGTGCCAAATTCCTCCTCTGAATTCCCCTGGTTTTCTCCATAGTTTACTACTTTTGTTCCTACATCATCCTGGATCATGGAGTTGGAGTCTTTCTAAGAATTCTCTGATAGATTTGTTTCTTTTTCCATTTCCTTGATCTCTTCATTACTGGATTTCTCTTCAGTAGCATTAATTTCATCCCTGGTCTCATTGGATTTTTGTGAATCTAGTCTTCCTTCCGAGAGGGTTTCACTTGATGTGTTCCCCCCCTTCCTTCCTATGTACTTCTCCGCTTTTGGTTTTAGTCTTGGTCCTCTTCACCGTATGCCATCCTTCCTCCTTATCTTGTTGGATCTCGATATTTTTAGGGAAATTGTGAATGAAGTGCCTGTATTCATAGCATCCTCTGTATTTGAAAGGCATCTACTCGTAGTCGAGTTTTTGGAAGTGAAACCAATTCCCCACTATTAGTTTTATAGCTTCCGGTAGCCCAACTTCAAGATCTACCTCCACACATATGGGAGCACATGCATATTGATCTTTAGGGCTAGCCATGTCAATGTACTTCCCTAGGGCTTTCCCAATTTATTGCAGGGATTTTGGATTCCAGCAGTGCATTGGTAGGTTTGGGAGCCTAACCCATACTGGGACTACTTTGGGGGTATCAACCTCGAGATCAAATTCCGGAGTCCAGCCATTCAGGTAGAGGCCTTGCGGCCCCATGAAGCAGGGTCCATTTTGGAATATTAGCTCCTTGTCTTCCTTGGATTCAAAATAAAAAAAAGAAGTAGCCTCGTCCGACTGAGTAGGAGGCTACATTTTTCGAGATAAGCGGTCTCCAGTTCCTTTGAACCCAGCTCTCGGTGGTCTTAGGTGAGGGCTAGAGTCCGATGAATTTCCCTATCAGCGCCTGATCTTCCAGCGAGAGAGCAACCCGTATAGTTTCCTCTTGCGGTAAAGAAACTTACGGGACATCTTCAATTCGTTTGACAAATTATGGTGGATCTCCCTTAGCAGACTTCTTTCTTTGAGCCGAGACTAGTTTCTCGAAAACCTTCGATAAAGGGCCAGGGGGCAGCTCTCCGCTCGAAGCCTCACGCTTCTCTCCACCTCTAGGAAGGTCGGATCCACGGGCCTATTAGAGAAAGTCAGAGATAGATTGGATTAGAAGGCCGATGAGGTAGCTTCGATGGCCACATCGGCTGTTGTCAGACTGCTGGTAAACCATCCAAATGCTTGGTTTTTGTTAATAATACTTATCCAATGCAATGTCAAGAAGGGTTGTTCTACTTGCATGATCAACATGCTGCCTTTAAAGTCTGGTACGCCAACTAAAGAATGTTACACTTAATCCTTTTTTTCGGAGAGATGGCAAACCGTAAAAGAAAGTAGCAGATGACAGCTCATATCACGATAAACTTTATGTGTCTTAATTGTTAATTTTTGTGTATTTTATTTATAAAAAGACAATACTGATTCACCACCCCCCGCTCTCAGTATTGTGGGATAAACCAACAGTTAATATAATAGTTTTATCTAGTAGTTGATTTAAAAGTTAAAGTAGTTGTATCTAATAGTCGATTTAAAAGTTAAAATAAAGCTTTTGAAGTTTTTAGTTAATATAGAAACTCCCCAAATAGAGTTAGACTAAGACTTATGCACATTAACTCAACTCCCAAGTGGCAATTCTCCCGTCACATGAGCTACACATTACCACACCATAAGTGCAACTATCACATGAGTTCACAGTAATTTATCACTGATAGTCAACCCCAAAATTCTAAAATATATAAACCTTTAGACATAAATATATTAATATTGAATTCCATTTTTAATATGGTTTTTTTCATTTAATAATAATATTCTACATACTTAAATTACAACAACAATCCAAAATATTTTTAATATTAATAATCTTAATAATTTTTCTAAATATAAAAATTAAAACAATTTTCTTTTAAGCTTTTAATAAATATAAAAACAAAATATTATCAAATCAAAACAATTAAATTTTTACCAAAAGTAACCTAAAGTTCTAATTAATTAAAGTCAAAATTATTTATCTTTGTTCTTTTGAACTATTGAATATTTAATAAGACTTTTTGTTTACCTATTACTTGGAAACATCTAATATTTAATAAGACTTTTTGTTTACTTTTCATCAAATTTAATGTTTAGTTAAATACTTTTGATGATAAAATGAGATGAAAGCAACATTAACTTTAGAAAAGTAACTACCTAAAATCTGATCTAATTATTATTTTTATTTGATAAATAAGATTATTCCTTACACAAACCATAATAAAGTAGTGAATAAAGAACTATAATAAAAAAAGTGAATAAAGTTCAAGAAAAATAGTTGCAACAAGCTGGAAAGATCCAATAATTCCATCTACCCAATTATGAATGTTGAGAAATATTTGCTTGGCACTCTATTGTGCTTTTTTGTTGTTCGTATGTAAATTACTTACTCCTGAAATGTATAATAAATGTATGTGTAAAATATTATTTATTTTTTATCCACACCTGCCTAACCATAATATAAAACAATTTAACTAGTAATACATTTATTTTTTCTTAACATGCCTTCACTTTTCTACATTTCTTCCCTTATTGTTAAATATTCAAATAAACAATTGCATGTCAAACTTCAAACATACTATAAAACTTGATTTGAGATACATCTTTGTGGGATTTCTTCTACATCAAATAGATTTGAGATACATCTTTGTTTGATTCCCTCTACATCAAATAATGCATCATTTATATTTTTTCCAATTTACAAATAATGTAGCCTTTATAATTTTTTTTAATTTATAAGCTTTTTATTTATAAAATTAAATAGGAAACTAAATCGAAAACTATTAATTTCTAACAAAACTATTAATGTCTAACCCTCAACAACATTTGTAATATGTATACAAAGACCTACTGTGTTAATAGTGTATACAAAGGCATGACAATGAAATCCATAAGAGCATGCAACACCAAGCAAACATCAAGACTTCTAAAATGTTTTTCCTCTGCTAGATCTCAAATCTACAAGAAAGAAACCAAGGGATAGTATTCTTTATTATTAATATATATCAAAATTCAGATATCATCTTTTAATATATTGCGAGTGGATATTGAGAATCCGTGTAAGAATTAGCATGAGAAATATTAATATTTTCAATAATTCAAAATGATCGAAATCCCCAAAGCTATATGTATCAAAATCTCTAAACCACTAAAGTTACCGATATCAAATTGCCAACAAAATAAAGTTTTCACCACAATGAAAATTGATATTATAAACCTTTGTTTTCATTAAATTTTTATACAATTGAAAAGAATACGGCTTATTCATTCACAATTTCAATTATCCAAGGAACCTTTCGGTTTAAAAATAAAAAATATTTACACACTCATAAACTTTAAAAATATGCACTTTAGACCAAATATATTGTGGTGTCTATGATTTTGCATTGCACTTGGTCAAATCAACATAAACGACCACAATAGTCCTGCAAGTATGGAATAATCAAACCTAGAAAGCTCACCCAATACCAAGCAAATAGTTTGACAATCAAGTAAATAACAACACAAAACATTAAAATTATTTCAGTTATCTCGACAATTGGGATTTTACTAGTTATATCAATACATTCTTTGAACAATGATATCTTCACTCTTTCTACATATTATGAAAACCCAAAGCATATATATTACAAAAACACAATCAAACGTTCTTACCTGGTGGTGGGGTCAAAATTTGTTCTTGATATCCATAGTAATGGATATCAAATACAAAGCGATGTGGAAACTCTAGATTATCTTAGCTCCCACTATTTGGTTTTATGGATTTCTATCCACCACAGGTTCTCTTCACCCACCTAATCTCGATGGAAAAAAAATTAGAACCCTCGCCCCTTCTTATTCATATTTATAAATTGCATTGAGTCTATCACCCTCCTAGCACATTACCTAACTTATTGTTCTCATTATGGTACAACTGCCAAATGGAAATCTTATTGGGTGGTGCATGGTTTCACTGAAATGAAGGTCGACTTCTAAGGCTAGAAGATGAGTCATAGTCATTGAAGTGCAACTACACATTCATCTAATAGTTTTTTACTACCATGTTTTAATTACGACGTTCATCTAAATTTAATTTAATAGTTGTATCACTATTAGAGATAACCTAATAGTTATCCAATATACCAATATAACGACTATTAGAGTTGAAGTTGTTGATGTATTTGTAACTTCGGAATGTATTCACTTGTATATTATACCCCAATGTCCCTATTGGGAGTATCAGTGATGTAATTGTGTCATGTCATACCCCAATGATCCTATCGGGAGAATCAATAAAGTAAACAAGTCATGTAAAGTCATAGAGGGTAACCCTCCATATTGATCAAGGGTTAAATTCCCAGCAGTTGTGGGGCAATAGGGTTGTTAGACTCTCCTAGAGAAGTTGGCCCTGGTGAGTTAATGTAAGTCGGGTCAATAGTTGTGGTTACTCGAGCCTACATAACAGAGTCAAATATTAAGTGAACAAAAGAATATAAATAGATAGTGAGCCTATCTATTTATTACACATATACACTCACTCCAGGGAATTTTAGGGGCGAATTTTAGCCCAGTGGGCTATTTTTCCATGTTTTTCTCCCAAAAAATATTCGCCATTTTTCATTTTTTGAAGCCCTGTTTTGCCCAATTTTGATGGGGTAAATTTGTTTCACCCTAAAAATCGCCAAATTATTATATAAATGATATAAAATCCTTGGTAATTAAAATATTTTTTTAAAAATATCGCCAATCATTTTATAGTTGACATTTTAAGAATTGGTAGTATTCGCCAACATTTTTACACTTTTAAATAAGTATGGTTCCTTAAAATCATCCCTGAGTCACTCAACTGGGGCGCATGAGTGAGAGAGGAGAAACTCTCTCAAGTGAGAGAGAGAGAGAGAGAGAGAGAGAGAGAGAACAACTGTTGGAGATCATCTTTTCTGTCTTTGGGTTTTACTATTGCCATTGGTGCTCATTCTATCTCTAAGGAAGTTGTGGGGTTTTCTCCTTTATGGTTTCCCAGAGGAAAATTCTTTGTCTCTTATCTCTTGTGATTATTGTTGTGCATGTTATTCTCTCAGATAAGATCCTAAGATCATATTGCTTAAATGATAAAAATATGACATGGTATCAGAGCTAACCTGAGAAGAAGACACTGTGCAGCTGCAGAAGCTAGGGCTTCTTACTTTTTGGGTCTCTCTCCACAATCCATCAGCAAAAGGATGCTAGGCTAACTCTCCATTGAAGGGTGCATCTTTCTGTCGAAGCAAAATTTGATTTCGGGTATTTTCAGTTTTTGCTGCGGGAAATTAGGTCTTTTCACAGAAGAGAAATTTTTGAGTGGTCCGAGCATAGGATTTCTCTTCTCATCAAAATTGAAGTTTAGAGACCAAGGTAGAGATTTTTGGATGGGTAAAAATCCGGGAAAGTCAAACCCTAGTTTGGCCATGGGCCTGAAAAACCCTAAAATACTAAAACAGGTAGTTTTTGTACATTCTCTATATATCGGGATTGCAGAAGTATCAGGGGCTGAAATTTTCACGGGCCGAAGATAAAATCCTAATGTAGCCTTTTTAAAATTTTCAGCCTCAGATTCACTATATTCTGGGAGATATGATTCCTCCAAATTAGGGTTCCATCCTCTTCCAAGTTTCATCCCTAAATAGGACACCTAGGGAGAATCGCTATATCTTAGGCTAAAAAGGTGCAAATGAAATTTATAAAGATGTTCTAGATAGGGCACGGACTTTAATTTCTATGGTAAAATTTTTAGACCCTGATGATGAAACAAGGACACATGGAAGTCCATACAAGTTTGTTATGCTGAATAGTCCTGAAATAAGTGACCTTTGGAAACCGCTCATAAGTCCCTATTGGTGAAACCAATTCTGGTAAAACCTATGGTGTTGGAAAGAGAACAGACAAGGTTACCTTATTATGAAAATTCAGACATAGAGGAGCAGTAATTTAGGAGATACCACAGAAACAGTATCAGAAATTTCTGCAAAAGAAATTGGTAAACTAGGGATTTTTGTTCTGGGAGCTTCCCTCCACTGTTTTTAGAAAAGGAGTACATTGTACAGCTCACCTTGAAGAGGCCTATCTTTCTATCCAATCAGATGTTTGAAATTCCAATTTTTGAAAATTAGGGTTTCTCTAACAAACCATAGATCAGCTAGCTCTAGAACTAGGATAGACACCTCAAATCGGTAAGATCTAATCTTTTGCTATTTACATTTGAGGTTCTCATTTCAAGATGATTAAACACACCAGCTTTATGAAAAGCTTGGTGAAGCTAAAAACTTCCAAGCATGGAAGTATATAATTTCAATGGTTCTTGAAGAAAATTAATTGGACACCTACATAAGTGGAGAGGTTCCAGTTCCAGAGGGAGATGAGGCTAAAAGCCTCACACAAGAAGAACTTGGTCAAGGCCAAGAAGATCATTGCTGATTCAATCAAGGATCACCTTATACCACAAGTGTATTCCCTAAAGACACCTAAAGAGATGTTTGATTCCTTGACCAAGCTATTTGAAAGGAAGAACATAAATCGGAAGATGACTTTAAGAACCCAGAATGTGAAGATCCAGAATGCAGAGACCATGCAGTCATACTTTACAAGGGTCTCTCAAATCAAAGAACAACTTGAAGAAGTGGATGAATAAGTAGAGAATCCAGACATTGAATGGCCTCCCAAGATCATGGGATTCATTCATTCGAGAAATGTGTGCCAGAAGGAAGTGATTAATTTCAGCAGACTCTGGGAAGAGCACACACAAGAAGAATCTTGACTCATAATAAGAGAAAAGAAGATGGGAGCAACTGAAGATCAAGATTTCACGATTCAAAGAAGATACCTCAAGCGATGAGGAATATGAAGAACTCAATTCTTGAAGAACCTCTTATCCATCTTAATAATTTGGATAAGAAATGATGTACTTGTTATGAATGAAGAAGATGATGAATCTGAAAGAAGGAGTCTACCCACGAAACAAATAAAGATAAGTATTCAATTATCATTTCATGATATTTTTTTTTATGCATTTGTTTATATTCAGTTGATGTATTATGCATGACAGAATGTTTGCATTAATGACAGTATACTACTAATATGCTTGTGATGGGTAAGTAGCTCATGGTGCTATACAACTCTCCATTGCTACTTATCTAGAATGAGGCCTCTTTGCTGACATATTGGATTAGTGCACAATCTCAATGTTGTCCTAGTAGAGATGGAAGGCATCTAGAAAGTGTTGAATTTTCATATGCTTATCTAAGACATCAGTATATCATTTCTTTTTTTCATAACAAAAGCATATAAACAGGATCACTGAAAGAAATAGTATCACAAGAATAACACAGATTTATCCTAGGAAAACCCTAAAGGGAAAAAACCAGCAAAAGCTTCCTCAATATAGATGCCCCAAAAAGGTAAAAAGGTAAAACCAACAAGGAGATCAAAAACCTGATCCTCCTCCTTCTCCAGCTACTTCTCTCATCCACAAGTGCGCTACTCAAGTGAGAGTGTGTGTTATAAATGAGGAGCACTACACCTCTATTTATATTCATCCATTCACTTAAGTTAACTCATCTGTCATGTAGGCTCGAGTTAATCATGTAGGCTCGAGTTACACATGTAGGCTCAAGTAACCACACTGGGGTGCTAATGACTCACCTTTACAATTAGAGGGGACTTCCTCATGACTCTTATTAGTTCTTCCGATTAGGAGCATCGGGGTACAAAGTAATACAAGTGGTTCTCCCGGTAGGACCATCAGGGACCACAAAGAAATACATATAGAATATTCTTCGAAGTTACAATATTTCAACACTCCCCCTTAACGAGAAGGGTATTCTATAACAACATCAACAACAACAATAATAAGATAGAGATAGAGGACATCATCAACATCATTAGGGTGATACATCTATAAATCATTGGAAGCTTTTCAACATCATGTAGTATTCATCTTCAATCTTTAGTCTTCAACATCATCAGTACTTTGATCGCTTGATCAGCAACATCTTTAGCACTTTGACCTTTCTATCAGCAACATCATCTTCAACACTTTGACCTTTCAGTTAGCAACATCATCTTCAACACTTTGACCTTTCGATCAGCAACATCTTCTTCAGCACTTTGGCCTTTCGATCAGCAACAACATCATCATCATACTCTGATCTTTCGATCAGAAACATCATCATGAAACCATCATCAAAACATCAACATCATCATCATCAAAATATCATCATCATCATACTCTGATCTTTCAATCAGAATCATCATTATCATCAGCCTCTGATCTTTCGATAAAAAACATCATCAACTGAACATCATCATACTCTAACATAAACTCATCATCATATTTTGATCTGTCATCATCATCATACTTTGATAATACGACATCATCATCATCAGGATCTCATCATCATCACATTCTGATCTTTCGATCAGAAACATCATCATCATCATCGCATTCTGATCTTTTGATCAGAAAACATCATCATCAGTAGCAACATCATAATCATAAGCAACTTCTGATCTTCCGATCAGAAAACATCATCATCATCATATTCTGATCTTTCGATCAAAGAACATCATCATCATCAGCAACTTCTGATCTTTTGATCAGAGAAACATCATCATTATCATATTCTGATCTTTCGATCAGAGAACATCATCATCATTAGCAACAACATCATCATCATATTCTGATCTTTTAATCAGAGAACATCATCATCATCAGCAACTTCTGATCTTTTGATCAGAGAACATCATCATCATCAGCAACATCTGATCTTTCGATCAGTACGTCATCATCATCATCAGCTACAACCTGCAATCCACAACTCAAAGACAAAAAGTCTTTGGATCACTTTTGGACTTAAATTCCAGGGATGATACAATCCCACCACATTCTCGACAACCGAAGTTACCGGATTGATTACGGGAGAATCAGTCCCTATCATTTTAGGACTAAGTCCAAGGATGATGCAATCCTACCACATTCTCGAGGACCGAAGCCACCGGATTGATTACAGGAGAATCAGTCCCTATCACTTTAGGACTATGTCCAAGGATGATGCAATCCTACTACATTCTCGAGGACCGAAGCCACAGATTGATTATGGGAGAATCAGTTCCTATCACTTTAGGACTATGTCCAAGGATGATGCAATCCTACCACATTCTCAAGGACCGAAGCCACTGGATTGATTATGGAAGAATCAGTCCCTATCACTTTAGGACTATGTCCAAGGATGATGCAATCCTACCACATTCTAGAGGATCGAAGCCACCGGATTGATTACGGGAGAATCAGTCCTTGTCACTTTAGGACAATGTCCAAGGATGATGCAATCCTACCACATTCTCGAGGACCGAGGTCACCGGATCTATTATGGACAGATGTCCTGGGATGATACAATCCCTCTTCATTCTCGAATACCAAGGTCTTTGGATCACTTTAGGGAAAGTGCCTAGGGATGATACAACCCCACCACATTCTCGAGGACCGAGGTCATCGGATCTATTGTGGACAGATGTCCTCGGATGATACAATCCCTCTTCATTCTCGAGGACCGAGGTCTCCGGATCACTTTAGGGAAAATTCCCAGGGATGATACAATCCCACTACAACATCACTACTCCCCCTTTCGAGGAAGGTCTTTCCGAACAACACCAATCTTGTCTCGAAAGTGTTCGAACTCTACTCGAGGCAGAGGCTTCGTCAGTACATCATCATCCAAACCATCATCATCTACATCTTCAGTATGTGAATATTGAAAGCATCATCATCTATATCTTTAGTATAGAAATACTGAAAGCATCATCATCTCTATATTCAGTATAGAAATACGAAATCTCCATCATCTGCATCTACAGTATGTAAATACTGAAATATCATCTATATCTTCAGTATGGGAATACTAAAATCATCATCATTTATATCTTCAGTATGGGAATACTGAAATCATCATCATCTATATCTTCAGTATGGGAATACTGAAACATCATCATCTCTATATTTAGTATAGAAATATTGAATCACCATCATTTGCATCTACAGTATCATCATCTGCATCTACAGTATCATCATCTGCATCTTATCTTGTATGTAGAAATACCAGATTTCTATGTGTTTCGTCGGAACACAGGGTTCTTTGTCATCACAACTATGGTTATCACATAGAATCATTGTAGTATCCATCTTCAGGTCAAAGAGACCTGATATCAGCTTCTGAATCCATATGGCTTCACAACTTAGTAGAGCAATCTGCTATGTATTCTGCTTCAACCGTGTGAAGAGAAACACTGGACTGTTTCCTGCTAAACCATGAACTCATAGCAGACCTCAAACAAAAGCATCTACCTGATGTGCTTTTCATGTCTGAGATACTTCCAGCCCAATCTGCATCTGTGTAGCCATACAATCTATACTCATGGCTACCATCATAGTATAGACCAAAGTCTATAGTCCCTTTCAGATATATTATCACATGTTTTGCAGCTACGAGGTGAACCCGTCTTGGTTGAACAAGATATTGACATAAGGTGTTTACAGCAAAACAAATGTCTGGTCTGGTATTTGTCAAGTACATCAATGACCCAATGGTCTGTCTATAGTGAGTCACATCCACTAACTCTGATGAGTCATCAGCTAACAACTTCAGGTTGGAGTCCATGGGTGTGGCCATGGCTTTGCATTCCAACATATTGAATCTCTTCAATATCTCTACCGCATACTTTCCCTGGTTGAGAAATATTCCTTCTAAACTTTGCCATACTTCCAGACCTATGAAATAATGCATTAACCCAAGGTTTTTCACCTCAAATTCTTCTGCTAGTTTCTTCTTTCTTTCCATGATCTATTTCTCATTCCGTGTCAAGAATAAGTCATCCACATATAATAACAGGATGACAGGTTCATCTTCTACAACATTGTAGTAAAGGTTAGGATCGACTTTACTCTTGGCAAGGCCCATGCTCATCAGGAAACTATCTATTCTTCCATACCAAGCTCTGGGAGCTTGCTTCAGGCCATAGAGGGCCTTCATCAACTTGCATATGTGAGTCCATCTGTCTTCAACTTCAAATCCTTGTGACTATTTGATGTAAAACTCTTCCTCAATCATTCCATTAAGGAAGGCTTGTCTTTACTTCATCATGGAAGAAACTACCATGATAGTTCTAAAGGAAGTGTACCTTACTTCCCGGAGTAAGTGTCTCTTCAGAATTAATTCCCTCTTTCTGATAGAAACCTATAGCCACAAGTCTTTCCTTACTTCTATCATCAACATATTTTATCTTGCAAATCCATTTGGAAGATACCACATTCTTGCTTTTTGGTTTGAGTACTATATCCAAACATTATTCTAGTATTCTTTCATCATAACATCTGCCATGAGTTCGCCTTGTCAGGTCATCAACATATCCTAGTCTTTTGCATTCAACCTTGAAGGTTGGAACCCACTTTACTCTTGGTAAAGTCTCGATCCATCATGTCATACCATGTCAAACTCAGATATCTTCTGTAGTCACTCCCCCTGAAGTGGAGTATCATCTTCCCTCTTCATTCTGTACAGGTGGTTCTATGCTTGATATATGATGTTCAATAGAGTATGTCATGCCATAGTCTATTCTTTCTGAGGCAAATCACGAACCTTGCTTTGTACACTTGTTATTGTGGATCCATATGGAGGATACTATGTACTTCCCTTTATGTCTCGAAATCATATCATATACATCATTCCCCATGATCAATTGTTATTCTTTGATCATAGCTTCTTTCATAGCATTCTTTTCTTCATCTTGAGTTATCTCTCGTACCCATGGTGGTATTCATCCTTCGAGGTGGATCTACCGCTCTCTGAAGCTCTTTCTTCCGTCATGGTGTCTCTGACCCTAGGAGCTTCAGATTTTATTGCAGTGAATCTTGAATTGTCATCACTTGTTCTTCAGAACAAGTCTCATTCTTCTTGTAGGAGGTTGTACAAGACCTTCCCTACAATTCAAATGCACCAGCTACATGGTTAGAAGTATTTCGTAAAACATATGCATAACAAAAAATTCTTATGCATCATGCAACTATTTAGCCAATACAACATTCATCCATATCTCACATAAAATTTCTAGATGCCTTCCATCTCTATCATGACATTATTGAGATTGTGCACTAATCCAATATGTCATCAAGGCGGCTTCATTCTAGATAAGTAGCAATGGAGAGCACCATGAGCTACTTACCCATCACATGCATATTAGTAGTATACAGTCATTAATGCAAATAATCTATCATGCATAACACATCAACTGAATATAATCAAATGTATAACAAAACAATATCATGAAGTGACAATTGAATACTTATCTTTTATTTGTTTCGTGGGTAAACTCCATCTTGATCATTGTGCTTCATCATCATTTCTTATTTAAATGATAAGATGGATAAGAGGTTCTTCAAGAATTGAGTTCTTCACATTCCTCATCGTTTGAGGGATCTTCTTTGAATGGTGAGAGCTTGATCTTCAATTGCTCCCATCTTCTTCTTCTCTTCTTATGAGTCGAGCTTCTTCTTCTTCCCGAAGTCAACTGAAAGTAATCACTTCCTTCTGGCATACATTCTTTGCATGAATGAATCCCATTTTCCTGGGAGACCATTCAAGGTGGCTATCACCACTTCTGCATTCTCCGCTTCTTCTTATACTACTTCAAGATGTTCTGCATTCTGGATCTTCACATTCTTCAATTGTTTTCTTAAATCCATCTTTTGATTTATGCTCTTATCTTCAAATAGCTTGATCAAGGAATCAAACATCTTCGATGTATTTAGGGATGACACTTGTGGTACAAGTTGATCCGTGATTGAATCAATAATGATCTTCTTGGCCTTGATCAAGTTCTTCTTGTGTAAGGCTTTGAGCCTCATCTCTGTATGGAACTGGGACCTCTCTACTCATGTAGGTGTCCAATTCATTTTCTTTAGAGAGATCAAATATTTTCATGCTTGGAAGTTGTCAACTTCACCAAGCTTATCAACAAGCTGATGTGATATATCACTTTGAAATGAGAACCTCAAATTCAAATAGCAAAAGATTAGATCTTACCGATTTGAGGTGACCGCCCTGCTTTCAGAGCTGGTTGATCTAGGGTTTGTCAAAGAAACCCTAATTTTCAAAACTTGGAATATTTTATATCTGATTGGATAGAAATATATATATATCTTCAAATGGAGTTGTCCAATGTACTCCTTTTCTGAAAACAGTGGAGGAAAGCTCTCGGAATAGGAAGCCCTAGTTTTCCAATTTTTTCTGCAGAAATGCCTGTCACTGCTTCTGTTATATATCCGAAATTACAGCTTCTCTATGTCTGACATTTCTCACTGAGGTAAAATCGCATGTCCCTAATCCAAAACCATAGGTTTCATCAGAATTGGTTTCACCAATTAGGATTTATGATCATTTTCCCAAGGTGACCTGTTTCAGGACTGTTCAGAACAGTGAAGTTGTACAGCCTGCCACGTGTCACTGTTTCATCTTCTGGTTTTGAAATTAGGACCACAGAAATTAAATTCTGTTCTCTTTCTGGAACATCTTTAGGAATTTAATTTGGACCTCTGTATCCCACGCTATAGCAATTTTCCCCAGGTGTCTTGTTTAGGGATGAATTCTGGAGGAGGCTAGAACCCTAACTTTGATGGATCATATCTCCCAGAATACAGCAAATATGAGGCTGAATTTTGGACATAGGGTACATCAGGATTTTATATTCGGCCTTTGCAATTTTTAGCTCCTGTTCCTTCACAAATCGTGGTATATAGTGAATGTACCAAAACGTAGCAGTTTTAGTATTTAGGGTTTTTCTACCTCAGGGTCAAACTAGGGTTTGACTTTCCCGGAGTTTCACCCAACCAAAAATCTTGATCCAGGTCTCTAAAATTCGATTTTGATGAGGAGATAAATCCTATGCCAGGCTCACTCAAAAATTCCTCTTCAGTAAGAATCCCTAATTTCCCGCACCGAAAACTGAAAATGCTCGAAATCGAATTCCGCTTCGACAGAAAGATGCACCCTTCAATGGAGAGTCAGCCTAGCCTTCTTTTTCTGATTGATTGTGGAGAGAGAACCAAAAAGTAAGAAACCCTAGCTTCTATATCTTGTGAAAGTTGTCCTATTCAGGTTAGCTCTAATACCATGTTGAATTTTCATATGCTTAGCTAAGACATCAGTATATCATTTCTTTTTTTTCATAACAAAAGCATATAAATAGGATCACTGAAAGAAACAGTGTCACAAGAACAACACAGATTTATCATGGGAAAACCCTAAAGGGAAAAACCCAGTAAAAGCTTCCTCAATATAGATGCCCCAAAAAGGTAAAAAGGTAAAACCAACAAGGAGATCAAAAACCTGATCCTCCTCCTTCTCCAGCTACTTCTCTCCTCCACAAGTGCGCTACTCAAGTGAGAGTGTGTTACAAATGAGAAGCACTACACCTCTATTTATATTCATTCGTTCACTTAAGTTAACTCATCTGTCATGTAGGCTCGAGTTAATCATGTAGGCTCGAGTTACAAATGTAGGCTCAAGTAACCACACTGGGGTGCTAATGACCCACCTTTATAATTAGAGGGGACTGCCTCATGATTCTTATTAGTTCTTCTGATTAGGAGCATCGGGGTACAAAGTAATACAAGTGGTTCTCCCGGTAGGACCATCGGGACCACAAAGAAATACATATAGAATATTCTTCGAAGTTACAATATTTCAACAGAAAGTTTTCATGAGATATGGATGAATGTTGTATTGGCTAAAAGAGTTGCATGATCATATATTTATGCATAAGAATTTGTCATTGTGAATATGCCTCATGAAATGTTTCTAACCATAAAAATGCATTTGACTTATAGGAAATATTGCGTACAATCACCTACAAGAAAAGAAGGATGAGACTTGTTCCGAAGAACAAGTGATGAAAGTTCAAGAAATAATCCAAGATAAAGAAGAATATGACGATACTTTCAAAGAATTTAAGAGGCCTCAAACACAGTGCAGTTATGTGACACTGTTGAGTGACATCATTGTTGCAGAGCCTTCCAGCTATGAAGAAGTAGCCAAGAAAAAAGGGAATGAGAGTACCAGTTCAAGAAAAATGATGTCTAGGATGTAGTATCGAGACCTGAAGGGAAGTTCGTAAGGTCTTCCATATGGATTTACAAGATCCAACATGCAGTAGATGGCAACATCGTGGGATACAAGGCAAGATTCATAACACGAGGCTTCTCACGGAAAGAAGGCATAAACTACAAAGAGACATTTGCAGCCATTGGAAGCTAAGACACATGACAAGAAGACTCATGTGTGAAAATTAAAGAAGGTCTTGTGTGAGCTCAGAAGACACCCATGGGCCCAACACATACATGAGGAGCTTAAATATCACCTAGAGTGATGAAGATCTTAACCTTTTCTACAAGGTTGAAGATGAAAGCCTATAGAGGATGACAAGCTCATAGAGGGTGTGAGAAGAAATTTTGAAAAGGTTCAAGATAGAGGATCTTGGTATCTAGTGACCCTAGATGGATACATAGAATATTAGTAGCAGAGGAATCTACTTGTCCCTCCGGTACAAAATGTTTTAGTGCATAGAGTATGAAAGATAGAGGAAGAATGATGCTTCGTTTTAGAGAGAGTGACTGCAGAAGATCCTGAGGTTCGTCATGGTACGAAAGGATGGACAGATTACTGATGACTCTAAACCCAAAGAAGGGTTTAAACCATAGCAATTTCAACCTTATGCAATTGTAAGAATTATACTAGGGTAGAAATACTACCTAACAACTACCTCCATAAAGTTAAACTATAAATAAATTACCTTACCAGCTTTGTTTTTGCATAACACTAGTTCTAAAACATAGCATCAATCATTTAACACAAGGTTTGTATGAATAACAATTAGAAGTACATCCGACTATAGTCAAAAGAATATGCTCCAATTTTGATCACGATATATATATGCTTTTACAAATGATTGATTGTAATGTTATCAAAATGCAATGATAAGAACTAATTTAATACAAAACAATATCATTAGTTGCATGGTATATATATGATTGGAAATTATATGTTTTTCCCATAACAGTGCAGGGTTGACTATAGGGATCGACCCACTTTTGATTAAAAATTTTGACGGGCACGTGGAGGAGTCTCCACCATGCATTGGTTGATTTAAAACTCAAAATGAAACCCTACACTCTTCATTTTCCTTCGAGGGTTTTCTCTGCACTAAGGGAGTTCTTCGCAGCCATGAGAGGCCTATTGGTTCATCGTTTGCTGGCTCCGTTGTATGTAGTATAGTGCTGCATTATTTTTGCAAGTGTTAAGGGAATTCACAGTTTATATTATAGTTCCTTCTGTAAGTTATTGAAACATCTTGAGAGTGGTTTCTTAACTCTGTCAGTAGCTTGAGAACTGGAAGGAAGTGTTACCCTTGTCTCTGTTCGTGACTTGCTCCAGTGTCAATGAAAACTAGAATAATAACCTCGCTACCTCTATCACAGGATTGGCACAAGGGTTTCGTTGCTACCTGGTTCATTTTACTCAAATTGGTTCATTCTCCTTCTCGGCTCCAAACTTCGTATTTGCAGGTATTAAGTTTTACCCTGCACTCTTTTCTTTCGATAAATTTTTAGCTAAGGTTTTAATACGATGAATAAATTTCTAATTAATGAAATGGCTTTGGACTTGCAGTTACAGTCACGGCTTCATATTTGAAGGAAAACCTCTCCAACGTTGGTTAAATTTGTGGCCTGCAAATGGGTAAGCCCCGGTCTTGTCATGGCATCTCCCTACTTGCAAATGGTTGTTGGAAGGAGTTTATAGTTGAAGGGAAGCATGGCTTCGGTTCCTTCAATGGTTTAAATGTTTAGTTTTTTTTATTGCCCAGTTTTTGTTTTTAAAACCCTTGCGGTGTTCACTGGGTAGCTCCGGCTCTTAAGTTGTGATATGTATGTAGTTTTTGGTTATGTAACATAGATTTCAGCCTTACGACTTGATAATATAATACTATGGTTTTAAATTATAAGTATCTTCCTATACTCAGGGTTTTAAAATACTCTTGTCTCGTTTATTCTGGTTTGTTCTATTCAATCTTTTTAAAAGATAAAAATGTAAAAAGGGTTTTATTCTTCATCTGTCAGTAATGTGACTTACTGTTAATAATAAATATTTATAAGTAATTAGTTTTAAGGTGAAGACTGTTGAGTAGTTTAAATGTAAAATTTATAATTTTTTACATTACCAGTCCAGAAAGTATATTGGTTAGGGTTTAATGGAAAGGACCCTTGTGTAAATGTTTTCTTATATATTTATTATTTGAGCTCTGTTCTCGATTGTTTCAGTTTTGCTTTAACATGTGGACTGTTGTTTCATTAACTGTCAATGAAGTATTTAATTTACTGTTAAAATATTTATAAATACATTTTATTTTCAAGAATAAGACTATAGTCAGTCTAATACATGTTTATAGTTTACCTGTTATTTTTAATTCTTAGTTAGCAATGTAACTAGATGTATTTTATACAGGATTAATTTGTATGTGAAAAGAATGGTCGAAGGGGTTTCGTCCCTTAGGTTTTTAAATTTTTTAAAGCACAATTATATATAATTTATAGTTTATTTTGTTTATTATTTATTTATACATTTATTTTTATTTACCACTCTATAAGTTATATTGATTTAGAGCTCTGTAGAGAAAAGAATGTTAACTCTAGAACTCTGATTATTTTGCATAAATGAAGGGTTTATAAATGAAACCCTAATCTGTTTTTTATTAAGTAATAGTTGAGATTAAGTTAATATTTTAAAAGAAGAAAATGTTTAGTTATTAACTTGTTTATATAAACTTTTATTTTCTATCAGTATACTATTACTATAATACTAGTGTAATTTACTATTTCTTTTACCTGCATTTTCATTTAGTTAAATTAACTAAAAACAGTAAAATATAAACAAACATAACACTGCTTTTTCATTGCATTTTAAAACATTGAAATAAAATTTACTTTGTTTACCTTCAGATACAAAATCATATCTACTATTTCCATTCTCTTAAGGATTATTTCATTTATTTAAACCATTCTAATTGTGCTAGAGTACGGCCTAGTTTCCAGGTGTGGAAAAACACAGCTTAGAAAATTTAATTTCTTTCTATTTCATTATTCCCTAAACCATTTTCATTTCTATAAAAATCTAATAAGAATACTAAATCTAACATTTCACAAACTCTGAACTTTTAACATTCAGGTAGCAAATAAACTAAAATTTATTTAACTAAGACAGTAAAATAAAATAACATAGAACCTGTTGAGGACAAGATGACAATAGCTTGAGGAGGTCGTTCCTCCCTACCAATCTCTTGGAGAGTGCTCAAACAACGCTTCCTCAGGACCCCCAATCCTGTTCCTGGTCTTCTTGGCTGAGAACTGGGTGGAGAATGCAACTATAGAACCCTCTGTCACCTGACTAGTTCAATACCTCAGTAAAACAATCTGCTCTCAGTAGTATGATCTTCAGCTTAAAAGCTGCAACTAGATCAATCTCAGTAGTTATCCCCTCAAACACTTTTCAAATTCCCTTCCATTGAATTTCTCTGAAGTAAATCCATTCACCCTGAATTATCACTTCTCTAGAATGAGCAGCCTCAACTCTCTTTAATGGGAAATTTTATAGAGATGCCTAGGTCTTCTGGGTCAGTTTTCATTAATTGAGCCACCTGCTCTGATTCCACTTTCTTGGGGAATCATGACCACAAATATAGAGAGGTTTCCACCTACAATAGTTCGAAGTGGATTGAGGATGCTGCCACATGTCAGTTTTCTCTCCACCTAGTCTCCTCCACCAATTTGACCAGTAAACACTCTTTTAACAGCTCTCCTAAGCTGTTGTCTCCTCATTTATTTATTTATAATAAAATATTCTGAATTTACATTAAATATTCTTGACCCCACTGGTCATCAATTACATCTTAGCATAAAATTTAGCATATTGTTCCTCAAATAATATAAAATTATTTTTGCAAAATTGGGCCATGTGACAAAGATCCCTCCAAAGAGGGAGTTCTAGCATAAGCGGTGAGACAGGTGGTTTGAGCATAAAACCTTGGCGAAGCTCGTAGGTTGCTCAGATGTAAATGGTCCTATAGGTTGTCCTTGTATGTAATCGGTCTTGGAAAATCTTGTAGGATATCCTTGGACGTAATCTGCCCTGATGTGATTCTATGCTAGAAATGGTCAGAGTGAAGTTTGAGTAATTCAGGGAGAAGCTTGGTGTTCTCCAGATCGAGGTTCCTTCCAAGGGGAAGTGATGAGTCCATGAGCCCTTCTGACATGGTGGTAGGATTGGTTCCTCCCATGGTCAGATGTAAGTGTTGTGCCCTTCTGACATGGTGGTAGGATTGATTCCTCCCATGGTCAGATGTAAGTGTTGTGTCATTTTGACATGGTGGAAGGTTGGGCTCCACATGGTCAGATGTAAGTGCAGAGATATTCTGATGTGATTGTGGGATGTGTTCCCACATGATCAGTGCAGAGACATTCGAATGTGATTGTGGGATGTGTTCCCACATGATCAGTGCAGAGCCATTATGATGTGATTGCGGGATATGTTCCCACACGATCAGATATAAGTGCAGAGCCATTTTGATGTGATTGCGGGATGTGTTCCCACATGATCAGATGTAAGTGCAAAGCCTTTCTGACAAGATTAGGTCAAATTTAAGTGCAGAGCCTTTCTAACAAGATGAGGTCGGATGTAAGTGTAGATCCTTTCTGACAATATGAGGTCAGATGCAAGTGCAGAGCCTTTCTGACAAGATGAGGTCGGATGTAAGTGCAGAGCCTTTCTGACAAGATGAGGTCGGATGTGAGTGCAGAGCCTTTCTAACAAGATGAGGTCGGATGTAAGTGTTGGGCCTTTCTAACATGGGTTTTGGATGTGTTCCTCCCATGGTCGGATGTGAGTGTTGGGTGTGCCTTTCTAACATGGTTCTTGAATGTGTTCCTCCCATGGTCAGAAGTAAGTGCTAGGCGGGCCTTTCTAACATGGTCCATTCCATGGTCAGATATAAGTGATGAAGACAATGAAGACCTACGTGAAGGCTAGGCTTACAACCAGCATGAAAAAGGGCTGGCTTTGTAAAACTTCCTGTGACAAGTAGAATTGAGAGACATCACCATTTGTTTGACATAGCAGAAGCAGTGATGATGATCCAATGATGATCCAGACTTGATGATGATGACTTGATTATGAGGACTTGATGATGATCCAGTGATGACCCAAAGAAGAAGACTTGTGCTGATAAATTGTGTCGAGAGAATACCTTCCTAATTAAGAGGGAGTGTTGATGTATTTGTAACTTCGGAATGTATTCACTTGTATATTATACCCCAATGTCCCTATTGGGAGTATCAGTGATATAATTGTGTCATGTCATACCCTGATGATCCTATCGAGAGAATCAATAAAGTAAACAAGTCATGTAAAGTCATAGAGGGTAACCCTCCTTATTGATCAAGGGTTAAAGTCCCTGCAGTTGTGGGGCACTAGGGTTGTTAGAATCTCCTAGAGAAGTCGGCTCCGGTGAGTTAATCTAATTCGAGTCATTAGTACCCTAGTTGTGGCTACTCGAGTCTACATAACAGAGTCAAATATTAAGTGAATGAAAGAATATAAATAGAGGGTGAGCCTCTCTATTTATTACACATATACACTCACTCAACTGGGGCGCATGAGTGAGAGAGGAGAAGCTCTCTCAAGTGCGAGAGAGAGAGAGAACAATTGTTGGAGATCATCTTCTTTGGGTTTTATTGCCGTCATTGGTGCTCATTCTATCTCTGAGGAAATTGCGGGGCTTTCTCCTTTATGGTTTCCCTGAGGAAAATTCTGTGTGTCTCTTGTCTTTTGTGATTATTATTGTGCATGTTATTCTCTCAAATAAGATCCTAAGATCATATTGCTTAAATGATAAAAATCTAACAGAAGTCAAGCTAATAGTTGTAGAATCATTGAACTTAAGCTAATTGATGTATTTAATAGTTAATCTAATAGTTATCCAATATAGCAATGATTAGATTTGAAGTTAAGCTAATAGTTGTAGAATCATCGAAGTTAAGCTAATAGTTGTATGTAATAATTAATTTAAAATTTAATATATGACTTCAAGTAAGAGTCATGATTGGAGTTGGAGTTAAGCTAATAGTTGTATCGTCAATGGAGTTAAGCTCATAGTTGTATCTAATAATTTAATAGTTGAAGTTGAAGTTTAATTTTTCCAACTATCACTAATTGTACTTATGAGATGTTAATTAAGCTATTTTTTATTTTTTTGAAATTATTAATTATTAATTCTGGATGACGCCCATAGAATCAATCTAGACAGTACACTTGTCTCGTTCTCATTTAATTTTGGACAACGCTCATAGAATCAATCTAAATAGTACACTTGTCTCATTCTCGTAATAGATGAAAAATCATAGATGGTAATTCACCCCAAAATTCTAATATATATACACCTATCGACGTGATTATTACAAAAGATATGCTTTTCGCAAGTTATTATTATTTATCATTCCTTCAAATCCAGTGAACCTTTTATTTTTCATGATTATCTTTTTTATAATATATTCTCTTATCTTTTTATTATATATTCTACTATTACATTATTTGATTTCGTATCCAATGTACGATGTACAAAACACTTGTACTCTTAGTTAAATTTATTTTTATTTTTTATTTCTAAAACTTAAAATTATTGGAATATTAGATCCTTGTTCTAACAACTACCTCTGATATTTTATGATTTCATGATGCAATGGGATATTCATGTGCATGTTTCAGTTGAGGGTGTAGATTGCAATTAAATAGATTTTTACCTCATGGTGTAACTGGCTTGACACAACATGTTAATAAAATTCATGCAATGGGTTGAGTAGAGTTGAGGAAAGGATTACTAACAAATCCATATGACACAGAATACAAGTGTTCAAAATTCTTTCTTAAGTATATCATTTCCAAGTACCTTCCAAAAAATATCCAGCATTTCTTAGTTTTATTGTGTTTATATGAGCGAAGCATGTCAATTCATTTAGTTAGTCTCATTTAGGCACTTATAGCAAACATTGTGACACTCCAGTGTATCCTGGAAAAGTTCATGGCAATCTTACCATGTTGTGCATTCTCTTTCCTCCCTTATGCAAACTCATAATGAATTCATTTTGACTACTTTTTTTTTCCACAGAAAAAAACCGTATATATATATATAATGATATAGCATATACATTCAACAAATAGACAAAATGTCTATTGTCAAAATCTAACCAACAGCCAAAAACTGTTCTGAAACTTACAATAGTCTTAAAAAAGAGGCTTTATCAATCACTTAAAACATAAGTAATGTATCAAAACTTATGCAAAGAAACTTTACAATAACCACAAACTGTTCAATTATTGTCCAAAAAATTTACAGTATTTCACAAAACTGTTAATTGAAAATTGATCTATTAAAGGTCCAAGTCTTCAATTCCAGCTTTCGCCCCCTGATTTAAAAAGGAAAGACAAAATTGGAGCATACATCTTCCCACTGATCAGATATCTACCAAGTTCCACTTAAAACATTAGATCCCTTTTTAGCCAGTAAGTCTACACAAGAATTTCGTTCATGATAAATATGCATAAACTGCACATTTTGGAACAAATCTGCCAATCTATGAACTTCAAGCAAAATTTGCTCAAGCAGAATGTTACGAATATGATACTTACCAGAAGCCCAGTTGATTACAAGCTGCGAGTCTCCAAAAACCTGCAATTATTTGTAGTTATGTTGCAAATCCAATGTAAGTAGAAGCTTTAAACCAATAAGTTCAGCATAATTATTGGTTCCAAATACCAAGCTAGCTTTGAAGGTATAAAAGTGATCATCAGAAATAAAAAGCACACCCCCAGCACCACATATTTTAGGATCCCCGGCTACCGAGCCATCAAAATAACCCCAAGAATAAGTCTTGTCAATTACGTCATCCATCACCTGTCTAATTTTGATAATCATATCTTGTGGGAAAGAACTCAAACGTCCCAAACAGAAAGCTGCTACCTGAGAAGGAGATAGAACATAATCTTCAAAACAACTTTGATTACGAGCTTTCCAAATGTGCCATAACACAATGATAGGCAGAGATCTTATGTTTTTCATTTCACCCTTCAAACACCAATTCTTCAGACACAGACTAACAGAAGTACCATTCCATAAATTGTTTAGCCCCAACTTGGCTTCAAGTTCAGACCACACTTGTCCGGTATAAGAACATTCCACTCCAAGATGAAGATTAGAGTCAATTTCAGATTTGCATAAATAGCATCTACCTGGCCCTCCCTTACCTTTACTGCAGATAACGTCCCATGTTAAAGCTTTATCCTTTAATAAGAACCAACAATTTTTTTTTGCTTTCAATGGGCATTTGAACTTCCAAAGAACCTTCCACCACCAAGAAAGTTCATCCATATGTCTATCCAAAAATAATTGAAGATATCTTGATCTAGGAGTGTAATGCCCTGATTTAGATTGATTCCAAATCAAGAGATCCTCATCACCTGTCAATCTGACATGACTGGTTTTTAGAATACCTAAGTATTCATTCCAACAGGTGATATCTAGTTGATCAGTGAGACCAATCAGAGCAGCTGAAAACCAACCTTGATTATTTATCAGAGATATATCAAGACAACCAATATCACTAAGAAAAAATAAACCAGCAGAATGAAGTTTGTCCACTAGACTATTGGGTAAAATATGTCTCCACTTACAACCCACCGAAGGATCCACTCCAATTCTAACATTGAATCCATTCCCAACCTTCCATATGAGAAAGTTACCAATTAGATCAAATGACCAAAGAACCGCTTTCCAATAGATTGACATGCATCTTTTCTTTTTAACTGTCACACGAATCCAATCCAACAGAGATAAAGGAGAAATATACTTTTGGATAGCGATCTGCACCCAAAGACCTGTTCCATGAAGCAAATTCCAAACATTCTTGGCCGCAAGAGCTTTGGCAAACAGAGCTAGTATCTTTAGCCCCCAGGCTCCCAAAAATTTTGGACATTCTAAGTTTTTCCAAGATGTCCAGGGCAATCCAGACGTGTCCGAATTCCCTAACCATAAGAATTTAAAACATAATCTTCGGATTTTTTCAATTATTCCCAAAGGTATCCAAAAATGCATCTAGTACATAGGTATAGCTTCTAATACAGATTTAACCAAAATGAGCTTACCTCCTTTGGACAACCAACGGAAAATCCAGTTCTTGATTCTCTTTTCCACCTTAACCACCAGCCAATCCCAATCTCTGCTGTAGTATCTACAAGGTTTGAGAAAAAACCCAAGGTATTTCAAACCAAAATCAAGTTTAGTAACAATAAAAGAAAAGATATTATGCACAGTAATCAAATCAGCATCATCCAACCTGGAGTAAAGTAGTGCCAATTTGTTTACATTTATCAACATCCCTATGGATTTACAAAAAAATTGCAAAATCTCATAAAGAAATGAAAGAGATTGCTCAGAACCATCCGACACCATGACAATGTCATCAACAAATAAAACATGAGTTAATGTAATATCATTCCCAAAAGATATTCCATGAAAAACTCTAGATGTTTTAGCAACTAATAAAGCCCTTCCCAGTCCTTCAACAACGATAAGAAAGAGGAGCGGAGCCAAAGGACAACCTTGTCTCAATCCTCTGCCTGATTTGAAAAAAGATGAGGTCACTCCATTAATCAAAACAACAAATGAGACAGATGAAAGACTGCTCATGATCCATGAAATAAATGGAACAGAAAATCCCATTTTAGACAGGATGATCCTAAGATAAGTCCAACTAACTCTGTCATAAGCTTTAGATAGATCAATTTTTAAAACCACAGATTTCAAATTTTTAGTATAAATGGTGTGTAGACCTTCCTGAATTACCCCAATGGCATCATATATATGTCTGCCCGGTAAAAAACCAAATTGCTCATTAGAAATGTACCTGCCAAGTACCTTTCTAATATGAATTGAAATAATCTTCCCAATGATTTTGTAACAGAAATTACATAAAGAGATAGGTCTAAAGTCTTCAAAAGATTTAGGCAAATCAACTTTGGGAATTAATGCTATAAAAGTTGAATTGAACGTGGCAGGTACTTTACCAAACTTCCGGGAATCATCAACAACTCTTAACAGATCCGGACCCAAAACATAAAAAAGCACACGATAAAACTCCATCAGAATCCCATCCGGTCCCGGACTCTTATCATTTTTACTTACTGTTAAAACATTTTGAATTTCCAACAATGAAACAGGAAGCATGAGTTCTTCATTTTCCAAGTCAGTTATAGAAGTAGGAAAAAACTCGGCAATGTTCATAATTTCCGGAAGATGAAGTGTCTGATCTTCCTGAAACAACTACTCAAAATGTTGCACCCCAGCCTTTACAATTGAATCAAAACCTTCCACTAAAATCCCATCATCCCCTTCAATTTTCCATATAGAATTAATATTCTTCCTATTATTGGCAAATTTTTGAAATAAAGAGGTATTGTCATTCCCACATAAAAGCCAGGTGGCCCTACTTTTCTGTCTAGCTTCCTACTCACGAACTAATAGGATATTTCTCCTACATGTTTCCAAATTTACAAGAGAAATCCTATCAGCTTCAGTGGAAAAACCAAAACCAGGTTTATTAAAGGAATCTGCAATCAAACCTTCAACTTCTACTAATTCTTTTGTCTCCAAAACCTTTTGCTTGACAGACCATGAAATAGAAACCTCCTTAATAGTTTTAAGATTTGCCACAAAATGAGAAACAATCGAAACCAAAGGGTTATCCACATACACAATCCAGGAAGCCTTGAGTAAGTCAACAAAAACCTCATTTGATAACCGGTGAGCATTAAATTTGAAAGGGGACCGAGGTTTAGGATTATTGGTCAGAAGCTGAAGGAAAACAGGATGATGATCAGAATCCCCCCCACATCCCACCCATTGCCAAAGGTGCAGATCTAAATCCAAGAAATCAGCTGATACCAGAAGTCTATCCAAACACTTACAAATATTATCATTACCAACTCTTCTATTCGACCAAGTAGGAACTAAGACATGTGGAACTATATCCACAAGCCCAAATGTATCCAACAATGCAGTGAAAAAATCTGTTAAACTGTCCACCCTAGCCTTATCACCCCAGATTTCCAAGCGGCCCAAAGAGAAGTTCAGGTCACCCCCAAAAATCAATCTAGAATATTTAAGACTTTCCACAGAGAGGAGGTAGTTCCAGAATTTTACCCTATCAAAATAGGGCCCATAAACATTCATAAAACAAATAACCTCCTTCATTTCAATAGAATACAAGGATACAAATAAACCAGAATCCACTTCCCACGCATTTATTAATTGAAATGCTCTAATCCTCCAACCCAACAACAAACCATCAGACATTCCTTTAGCATCAAGTGAAAGAAAAACACAGCCAGAAAGCATACTTTCCAACTCACCAGCCAAACTGATCCCCTCACCCATAATTTCTTGTAAAAATAAAACATCAATAAACTGCTCTTCTACCATGCTACGAATAGCTAGTTTTTTGGGCAGACTAGCTAAACCCCGACAATTAAGAGTTGTCACAATCATGGTGAACCCCTAGAAAGACCTTCTGCTCTAAGTGGCCCAGATTGGGATTCCAAAGAAATAGGATCTTTCTCATGTAAAACAGAAACCCTAGCATTAGTTCTCATCAAAACCCCAGACTGTGCTTTATTCAAAAACCCAGTCCCAACATTCTTAGAACATGATATGAGAAAATAAACTTTATCTTTAAACAAAAAATCTTTCACAGGAGATACAAAACTTAAACCACATAATGAAAAATCTGGATTTTTAGTAGCCTAATTCTCCATCAACGGCTCAAAGGTTTTAAACTCAGTAAACCCAGGAAAATTAAAATTTTCATCATTAACAGGCTTATCTAGAACAATAGGTTTAAGAACATCCAACGATAAAAACTCATCACCCAAATCATGAACCGAAGAAACTTTAGAAAATAGATCCTCCAAGGGAAGATTCGTAGGCTTATGTTCATCAGGAACCGAAACTGAATCAGAAACAAGTACCTCAGGCACAAACCCAAATCTACAATGTAATTCGGGGCTTTCCACCAGAAAATTGGAACCTGATATATCCAGAGCCTTCATAGGATTAACGGCATCCGTTCCCACACCTTTCTTCACCTGCCATTCAGATTTAACCTTCCCACCCGAATTCAAATGAAAAGACAGACTACAATCAGAGACTAAGTGTCCATGACGATGACACCTAAGACATTTGAAGGGAACCCCTACATAGTCCAAAGGCTGATTAAAACAAAAATCACCCTTAAAAATCTTCTTGACTACTTATAGCGCTAGTGTTCTCATTAAAATTGAAATGGAAATGACACAGCTCTCAAGGAATATTTTTTTTCAGAATTTTTAAAAATTTGTTTATTTCAATTGCATATTTTTCTCATTCTATTTATTTTTAATACTTTTTCAAAGTCCGCAAAACTTCAACACTTTTTTGTTGAATGCAACTTGCCAATAAAATAGTAGCAATAATGCTTATGATTTGGCATTCAATTATTAAATACTTAACCTGCATATAATGCTGCAAAACCTTTAAATGGTATTGTTACGATACATTTTGTTTCAACAAACCAATACTTCTCGGCAGATACCCACTGTCATGCAACCTTGACAACCTTGTTTTTATCGTTAACAGTCATACCGACTTATGTAGCTTCATGTACTTATTAGGTAATGGTATAAATTTCTTTATTTGGAAACTATAGGATTATACGAGCCCAAGAGGAAGGGACCAACCCTATACAATTTTACCAACCCCCTTCTCCCGGTTAATCCTTATCCCCAGCCACGTATGATTATCCTAACAAATTTTTAGTTTATGCCATATCTTGCTGGTTTATTTATGGACATATCTATTGTTTGCATATACTTGATCTAGGTTGCATCCTTTATCATGTTTACAGTTGCACTAAATTTAATCAATATCTTAGAAATCAATCATTGTATTGCAAATGGAATTTGGACCTCCCTACATTCCATTGAACGACACATGTTTAGTTTACAATGCATCGAGTCCCAAACTTGATTATCCTTCAAAGTCCTTTTCACCCATAACATCCACACCATGGGAATTACCTCCTTCAAACAGGAAACCAGGTTGGAATCAAGAACATAATAATAAGATATACAACGAGGACAAACATTAAATATGTCTTAAACCAATAATTTTTTTTGGTTTTATTTTGCTTAATGATCAAACTTTCTTTGACATGTACCAATCAATGGGTTCAATCTTTTAGGTCACTCTATTATTCCACCAGAATTTCATTGGCATATTATTGTTGGAATAATGTAGAAATAGGTTTTTAGATATTGTGAATCTTCTAGCTGAGATGAGTTGTTTAAAATCCAAGTCTATAGGATATAGATCTAGGTTTATTTGAGATAACATAAACTATATTATTTAATCATCTTTTCTTAATTAATTGAATTGGTTTTACACCATTCCTATTTGTATGTGCAAGCATTTCTACTATGCACTTCCTCTCCTCTCCTGTTTTTCTAATATGGTATCAGAGCCATTGAGCCTCAGTAAGTGCATGTTTGGCCTGTTGTTGTGAATGCCCATTGTGGCTAGCTGTGATTGAGCCTGAGTGAGAGCATGTTTGGCCTATTGTTGTGATTGCCCATTGTGGCTGGCTGTGATTGGCTGAAGATCTGTGGATACTAAGAAGCCCTTGGAGGCTGTGAGAAGAGCCCTTTCCTGGGCAGTTGTTGATGTTGTATGCTAGGTCGTGGCTGAGAAGGACACCTGATAATTGTTGTGATAGTGAGATGAGTTATTGTGTTGTAAGTGGATGAAAACATGCCTATGATTAGAGTGTCAAGTTGTTTCGCTGCGTTAAGTATCCCACGTTGCCTGTAGAGAGAAGCTGCATGTTTGAAGATCGATGCCTTCACCATGGAAACTGCTACCCAGACAGTTTAGTGAGGAGATCGCTACCTGTCTCCAAACTGCTGGAGATCCCTACTGTTACCATTGGATCATTGCCATACCATAGTCGAAGGAAACCGCTGGCAGAATTGAATTTGTTTTTGGGAAAATCGTTGAGAAATCGCTGTCCGAATGGAAAGGATGAATCGCTACTAAGAAGGAGGAGGCCGCCGATTATTATTTTTTGTTGTCGCGCTATATCAGGAGATGGTTCTATAAAGGAAGGTCGCTGCTACCTGTTGCCTACGTGAAGAGCAGGAGCCCGCTGCCCAGATTAGTTTGAGAAGGTGATCGCTTGCAAAGGTAATCGCTTCCTTCAATTAATTTCTCATCTCTGTCCATTACATTAAACACTTCTTTCAAGGTCGACCACATCTGAGCATCATCATCTGTATTCGATGATCTGCTCTCATTAATTTCATCAATTTGTGGCATACATGAGGCCGTGTTAGCACTGCGGAATTTTTTTGTAGCAAACAAAGAACCAGACGTGAATGTTATTTCGATTCAGTGGTCGTAGGACGTGAATGACTTTGTTCGCTAGTGAATTGTTGTTTAAGTAAATAGATTTGTTGATTGCTGCTCCTTCCACACGACGTCACATTTGCTGATAAAGGAGAGTGCGTTGTAGGCGCCTCCACTGTGAGTGACAGAGTACAGGGGACGCTTTTCCCCAGTTCAACTGAGTGTGCTAAAGGCGTCGATCTGCAGAAGAAAAAGTGCGCCAGATATGGATCAGGCAAGAGCGTCGATCTATTTTCTTGTTTGACACTGAAGAGAAGATCCAGAAAAAGAAGAGGTTAAATTAGTGTCCGACCAGGGAGTTCTTTCAGACCAACGTGGAAGACTGTCGCCATTCATCTGCAAATATTGTTGAAGGAGATTGCTAGAGAACGCTGCCAATTGTGCTGAAGGTAATTATCTTCTTTCATATATGCAAAAATTCTTTCATATATGCAAAAATTCATGAAGATTGTTGGTGAACCTCGCTATGATGGAAAAAATATAACTGAGCCTGAACATATTTCAATCAAGAATGAAATGAAATTGATTCTTATAATGATGAATCGTGAAGAAGGTTCATTATCTGCATAATGTAATAGTGGTGTAAATGCTATAAATATTGTTAAAACAATGAAATTTAAGATTGCAGCTATAAGTATGCATGATGACGTTGAAAAAGAAGGGTTTTATACTTTTATGAAGAATTGGAAGCAATATTGAACGTTGCGGAAGAAGCTAAAGAGATTAAAATTGATATGTTAGTTAAAGCTGACATTCATGTTGATGTTGTAAGTGACATCAACATTGATATTTCCGTGAGAAATATCAATGTTGAATTTTATCCACAAGGTAGGGGTAGCTATGAGAAAATGTTGCAACATTCTACTGAACAAGGCATAGTTGAAGGAAAATCCTAAACAGTAGTACTGCAACTGAGTTCCTTAAGGCGTGAAGAATTCAAGATCTGGAGAATGAAACAGAAGAAGACAAATAAGTACTATCTGACAGCAACAAAGGTCAAGATGAAGGGGATAGAAGGAGGATTAAGGAGTACAAGGCTTCAAGCCCTAAATTATTAAAGTATTTTGCTAACATGTAAGCATCGCTGAGACTGAGACCAGCAAGCATGTTATGTGTTGTCATTATAGAAAATATATTTCTCCATTAAGGGAGGACGTTGGAATAATGTAGAAATAGGTTTTTAGATATTGTGAATCTTCTAGATTAGATGAGTTGTTTAATATCCAATTTTATAGGATCTAGATTTAGTTTTGTTTGAGATAACATAAACTATTTAATGCAATCATCTTTTCTTAATTAATCGGATTGGTTTTACACCATTCCTGTGTTTGTGTGTGCGAGCCTTTGTGCTCTGCACTTTCTCTCCTCTCCTGTTTTCTAATCATTATTATCCTCAATGGCCAGGCATGACCTCTACAACTAGTTCAATTCAATTAGAACCATTCTTCATCGTATGGGCCTGCAATATATATAAGGGATCCACAAAATTACATATACAGTTGAACTTTGCAAACACCACAATTTTATATATGATTTTATGTTGCTTTTGGAATATTTGAACTTCGTGTGTTGGAGGTCATGGCCCATAGAAAGTGAAATCCCATAATTTCCACTAAAGTTGACACTCAACTATCATCCTAGCACTTTGTTTTTACTCAAATTTAGGTTTATCAGCGTAAATGTGATTATGTAATCTAGGACTTTATCACGTCTTCTTGGCATGCTTTTAGTGTTTCCATTGTCGAATCAAATCCCATTCAATAGAGGAATTTTCAACTCAAAATGGGTCTTTTAACACTAATTCAAATTCCATGTCATCATGTGTTAGCCAATGAAATTGATTTAAATTTTAAATACTGTATAGGTCTTAAACAATTTTTTAATATAAATTTGGGGATAGGTATCATAAAAAAAACTATTTTTTTGTTCGTATTTTTGACATATCTCCCCGTGTTTTTACTCAAATTTCGATCAGGAGAGTTCCCTGGATGCAAAATTAAATTCTGCATCCAACGAGTACCCACTCGGCATACTTTTGACGGACCCCGCTACCCCAAAAACAAGAAATACCTGAAAAAACGTGATGATGAACAAGAAATACCTGAAAAAACGTGATGATGATCATCATCACGTTTTTTCAAGTATTTCTTGTTTTTGGGGTAGCGAGGTCTGTCAAAAGTATGCCGAGTGGGTACTCGTTGGATGCGGAATTTAATTTTGCATCCAATGAGCTCTCTCAATCGAAATTTGAGTAAAAAACACGGGGAGATATGTCGAAAATACGAACAAAAAAGTAGTTTTTTTTCTTTTCTTCCTCCAGAATTAATAAATATTATTTTAATCATCACGTTTTTTTAGGTATTTCTTGTTTTTGGGGTAGCGAGGTCCGTCAAAAGTATGCCGAGTGGGTACTCGTTGGATGCGGAATTTAATTTTGCATCCAACGAGCTCTCTCAATCGAAATTTGAGTAAAAACACGGGGAGATATGTCGAAAATACGAACAAAAAAGTAGTTTTTTTTTTCTTCCTCCAAAATTAATAAATATTATTTTATTATTTTTCTTAGGAGGCCCATTTTGAGTTGAAATTTCCTCTAATTAGTACACTCTGCTTTCGAGACTTAAGAGCCTCAAAGCTGCCATTATACCTTGGGTCAAAAAGAAGAAATTTGAGCAACAACGTGCTCTGGCAGAGATCGAGGAGCAAATTGCTAATCTCTTTCTCTTGGCACCTATGGGGGTCTTATCGACTGAAGAGGCGATTTCTTTAGTGACATTGAAGAAACGTAAAGATGAGATTCTTGCCATTGAGGTGGCTTCTATTAGGCTTAAAAGTCGAGCCATCTGGATGGCTTTGGGGGATGCATACTCTAAGTTTTTCCATCAATATGCATGTGCTCGTAGAAATTCTAATGTGTTGGGATCTGATCGATCATTTGGGAACACTATATCCGATGAGGATGCTTTAATGGCGAAGGGGATATTTCATTTCGAACAAGTTTTCTGGGACGATGAACCTGTGCATTTACAGAGCAAATTGGAGGTTCTCAGCCTCTATCCCTATTACTTCTCGGATGTGGATGTGGATTTCATCGGTCGGACTATCACCTTCGCTGCGATTGAGGCCGTCCTTTGTGGTTTTGCCAAAGATAAGGCACCAGGGCCGGACGATTGGCCTGTGGAGTTTTACTTGGTTGTTTTTGACCTTGTGGGGGCACACATTTTAAATGATGTAGAGTACAGCAAGGATAGGGGTTACATACCATTGGTTCTCAATGAAACACACATTGCATTGATTCCTAAGTGTGGATAGCCACAGAACTTCACTGAATTTCAGCCCATATCACTATGTAATCTTATGTACAAAGTCGTTACCAAGATACTCGCTAACCGGATGAAGCCCTTTCTTGCTGAGTTCTTATTGGAGGAACAATTTGGGTATTTGAAGAGAAGACAAATTCATGAAGTTGTGGGGATTACCCAGGAGGTCATGCACTCTATCAGAGTGAAGAAGCTGGAAGCACTCATACTGAAGATGGATTTGATCAAGGCCTACGATCATGTAAACTAGACTTTCTTAAGACTGATTTTGTTACAAATTGGTCTTCCATCGAATGTTGTTAAGTGGGTTATGGAGTGTGTCGCTACTGCAACTTTCATGGTCTTGATCAACGGCAGGCCTTCATCAGTTTTCTCGGCTAGTCGTGGACTCCATAAGGGATGTCCGCTTTCTCCTCTTTTGTTTCTTTTGATGGTAGAGGGGTTGAGTCTCTTAATTCATAAGGAGAATCGCGTAGGAAGAATCAGTGGGATCATGCTATCTTCCACCTTATCTCTAACACACATGTTGTTCGTAAGCGACATTGTTTTGTTTGGTTTTGGTTCATGTGCAAAATGGAACCAGTTTAGAAAGATAGTGGATCTATTTACGACAACAACTGGTATGGACATCAGCACAGATAAATCTGTTTTTCTTTTTAATATTACGTCCTTTGGTATACTGGAATAGGTATAGACTATCTTTCCTTACAAGATAGATCCACTTTTGGGTGGTTTCAAATATCTGGGCAATTGGCTTAAGCCATTGGACTACAAGGTGATGGACTGGGTCTGGATGCTGAAGCGGTTTGAACAAAAGATCACTCATTGGAATTTCCCGTTCTTATCTCTCGTGGGACGACTGGTTCTCCTGAAGTCTATGTTGGGGGCATAACCGGTCTACTGGCTCTCCCTTATGAAGATCCCCCGCTCAATATTGGATTCCATGAGAAGATTGATGGCCATTTTTTTAGGGGGGGACATCAAGTTAAGAAGGGCTTTCACTTGGCTAGATGGGAGATGCTGACCCCCCCTTACAAGTTGGGGGAATGGAATATCAAAGACCTTGGTGGATTCAATGATGCGTTAATAATCAAAAGTTTTTGGACTTCCCTCATCGGCTGCGGATTATGGCATCGTGTGTTGAAGGTGAAGTACATGCGAAGGCTCAACCTCACGGACTGGCTAAGGTTAGGTTCTTACTCTGTGCAAAATTCTTCCATCATTTGGAACGGATTTCTTAGAGTTCTAGAGTGGATATGCAAGAAGTTATGTTGGAAGATTGAATCTGGTCGAGCAGTCCACATCGATATCGATCCGGTTGCAGGGATGGAGGATACATCCTTGCTATCTCTGTCTCTCATACACTACCTTCATGATTTAAGCATCATGACGCTTAACCAAATATACAAGCATTATGTCGACTGAGGATCTCTACTTGGGAGGCATCTAGAAGAATAAATGGGAAGCATACATTGCATCGATGCGTGCCACTGGTTTGCATCTCGCTAAGGAGTTGGACGTCTTTCTTTGGTATTTTAACAAAGAGGACGGACAGGTCACTACTCGTTTTTCTTATCTTTTTATTGCAGGTTCTTCGGGAGACATGGATTATAGCTAGAACCGGAAAGAACTTTGGCGATGGAGGATACCCGTCAAAATCCAATGTTTTTCCTAGTTATGCCTTCCAAACAAGATATGCACATGGGACAATTTGAAGCGAAAGGGCTGGAGTGGCCCAAACATATGTCACCTCTGCAATCGGGATAGCAAGACCGTTTAGCATCTTTTTGTGGAATGTACTTTCAGCGTTGCAGTCTGCAGAAGGGTCTTTAATCACTTGGGGCTGAATCATTGTAGTGAAACTAATGGGCTTTGGGAAGTCTTAGACGATTGGAGCAGGAACGGTGTCAATCCTGGTTATTTGTTTTACTTTTGCATATGGGCCATCTGGCTTTGTTGGAATGCGTGGATATTTTCTGGCAGAACACCCTCGGTTCAGTCCACGATTTTCCACGTACTTGATCTGATCACTGCATATCCTGCAAAGGACAGGAAAATCAAGATACGTAACATCGGTGCAGGACCTCTTGTTACTGATGCCACCAATTTTTTCGACGGCGCTGCTACGTCCATGGCAGTTGGTGCTGGTGATATTTTCTACATCATTCAGGATCACTTCTTTTTTATCAGGCTGGGATGTGGTAGTTCCACAAACTCCAGATCGGAGCTATTAGCTCTTTATGGCTTACTACACGTCGTTTGCCACATGGGTATCCTTGGAATCACAGTTTATGGCGATTCTTTGATGGTCATCAACCAGGTTAAGAGGAGATGCAGATTGAACATGATAAATCTCAAGCATTGGTGCAGAAGAATTGACGATATGGTTCAAGGCTTCACTTTTTTCAACTGTCAACACATATACCGTGAACACAGCCATTTGGTTGATCATTTATCGAAGGAGGCATTGAATTTCACTGCGGGAACTCTTATTGTCCAAGAATTCATGGAGGGTGTAATGATCCATGAAGACACGAAAAACCTTTTCTTTCGGTAGCGACAGTTATCATTCTTTGTTTTATTGGCATTATTTTGGTATTTATTTAAGTTGAAAGATCATCACTGGGGACTCGGGTTGTAAAGGAACGCAGGTTGTTGAGGTGGGAATCGTCAGACAAAAGCAGGATGCTTGGGTTTTTCTACGAACTATCTGAAGGTTGTTTTAAATTGATGGCATATCCATCATTGACATGTAACAAATCCTTTGAATTAAAAAAAGGATTGAACTTTTTTCCCTGAATAAATGTAGTCTAGAAAATTTAGAGAATTGAGGTCGTTCATTATTTATTGATAACGTTTCTTAGCATTGAGAGGAGAGGGTGGTCTCATTGTTGAGAGCCAACCCTTGATTTAAAATTGATATGCATTTGCACCTCTTAGAAACAAGGTCGGCCTCCCTCTACTTTTAATATTTTGTTGTGTTGTTTAGGTTAGCGATCTCACACTAGTCATATGCCTCCACTATACACGTTATAAAGGACTAGACAATTGAAGGAGGGAGAGTAGCCTGACCATGGTGAAATGCGTCCTTTAAATTTGTTTATAAGTGAATATACTATTGAGAAAGGTAGAGCATACTCCACTTCACTTTTTGTTGTGAATGAATTTTATTATTAGGTGAGAGAGAGCGGCCTCCCACTGGTGAGTTTCCTCCATTGTTCACATATAAAGTTTAAAACTATGTTGAGACGTAATTATGTTTTGCTAAAGTCTAAAACTATGGTGGAGATCGCATCTGTGTTGAGGCTTGTTTTTGTGTTAGAGATGAGATTTGTGCTAAGTTTTTTCTGTGTGTTTTACAAAATTCTTAGTTTTATCATGCCTCCAAAGACCATACAATATGGCCATACCTATGTATGATTTTACTAGCTTCTATTTTAGAATATAGACACTGAAAAGTAGGTTCTACAAACAATAACTCAGAATGGCATCGTTTATATTTTTTCAGGAAGATACATTGGTTAATTGTGCTAGTCTATATTTTGTTGGTATGTTTTACAACAGTCACTTTCAACATTTGCATAGGCAGTCGTCAATTTATTTTATGAAAGTTTGATGATATATACCTTAATGGCCTTCTCATCAACACTATCTATCATTGTCATATATATGTACGTGTTGCACATGAATGAGATGGGATGGTGGATTGGAAAGTTAGAATATGTTGGTAAGCTATTGAATTGATGGATGATTTAGTTTACAGGTTTTAGAATAGTTTTGCTAGATATTTTTCATAATATGAATCCACTCCAAAATTCATCTTATTCATATAATAGTGATGGCCAAATGAAAATCATTTTTGTTTAGATATAAGAACTATCACATGTCATCTGACCTAACAATAGGTAATTTTCCAATTAAGCAAGCATACACTAGAGTGATACATTGAAAACTTTGAGTTTCTTACCTAATAGGTTTACAGAATTTGGCATTATCAGGTGTTGACATTTTAAGGAAATCTATCAGAAGGATGATAGGATTGGGGTAGATAAAATTCTTCAAGTTACTTCTCATTACCCTAATGTTATCAGTAAAGAGCATAACAATCATATTATGGAGGAAGTTAGCAAGGAAGAGCTAAAAGAGGCAGTTCATTCAATGTAGAGATAAAAGCCCAGGCCCGAATGGTTGGCCCATGGAGTTCTTCAAAGGATTCAAGGTTTTTTTTAGAAGACTTGCTTGTGGTTATGGAGGAGTCCAAAAGAAATGGAAGAATATTAGCTCCCTTCAATGCTACTTTTATTTCTCTTATCCATGAAGTGCAAAATGTCTAAACTTGGGAAGATTTTCACCTCATCTCACTGTGCAATTGTATTTATAAATTGATGGCAAAAGTAATAGCTAATAGGATAATTAAGATTCTATCCACAGTAATTTCTGAGGAACAATTTTCCTTCATTCAAGGTAGACATATCCATGAGGAGATTGGGATCGCTCAAGAGGTGCTTCATTCATTCAAGATAAAGAAGATCCCCTATGCTATTGTTAAAGTTGACCTCAAAAAGGTCTATGATAGAGTAAATTGGATCTACCTCATAGTAGTAATGTTATAGGTGGGTTTTAACATACATTTTGTGAATTGGAGCTTCTCATGCATCAAGTCTGTCTCATTTTCTCTACAAATCAATGGATTAACCTTGGATTTCTTCAGACCAGGTAGAAGACTTCAGGGATGTCCTATGTCCCCTCTCTCTTTTTTTCTTATGATGGAATGCCTAAGTTGTCTGCTCAAACATGTTCGTAGCAGGGGATCTCTAAGAGGAGTTTCAGTGGAAGAAAGATTGGTTATAACTCATTTGTTCTTTGTTGATGGCATTCTTCTTTTTACTGATGGCTCCAGACGGGATGACGGGATGTGATGAACCTTAAAGCAATTTTGGACCCTTTTGTCGAGGCGTCAGGTATTTTTAACAACAACAAATCTTCCATCTATGTTAGGAACTTATCTCCTCAGTCATATGAAATGTTACTTGTTATTTTTGAGTTTAGAGAATTTATGATGGATGAAGGTTTAAACTAGCTGGGATTCAACTTGAAATCAAATGATTATCAGCGAAGAGATTGGGATTGGATGGTAGAAAAAGTAGAAACTAGAATCCAACTTTGGTGCAACAAGTGGCTCTCTAGAGGGGGTCAATCAATCCTGTTAAATTTTTTTCTCGAAGGTATTCTGGTGTTCAGGTCTTCCGTTTCCTACATTTCAGATATTCTGGTGTTCAGGTCTTCCGTTTCCTACATTTCAGAGGGAACTTCGGAAAATATTCGAAAGAAGTCTTATCAGCGTCTTTGGAAAGGGGAAAATGAGAGAAGAAGTTTTGCTTGGGTCTCGTGGGACAAAATAGCCCTTCCAAAGGACTTTGGTGGATGGGGATTGAAAAATCCCATAAGTTTTGCAAATGTGCTCATAGAAAAAGGAATTTGGAAGTTTATTAAAGGGGAAGGATTGTGGGATGAGGTTGTTATGAGGAAATGCATTCATCCACATACGGTTGAAACATGGATCCTCACCCTAGATCAATATTGCAGGAATTCATCCATGACATGGTGTGCCATTATAAAGGTGTTCGATATTATTGAATATGGGATGATGTGGAAAGTTGGAAATGGTAGGACACTTCATCTTGGTTTGTACCCTTGGGTTGGATGCTCGACGACTCACAAACTTCCTCTTTATCTTTTGCAAAAGCTCACAGAAATGGTACTCTTTCTGAATCAAATAGCATTGATCAGGAAACCAGAATCGAAAAATCAGGAATGGATGAGGGAGGAGGACCTGAATTTGGATAGAGACGACAGATAGTATGATCTGGGACAGATTATTAAAGACCTGAAGGATGCTCATATTTTTCTCTGGGAAGCAGAGGATGAAATTGTATGGGAAAAAAATGACCAGGGTGGTCACTACACTCTCAGCTCGAGATATCGGGGCATTTGGAATTGGGAGGAGGAATACCATCCAAATCCCCCCTAGTTGAATGCGATCTTATGGCAATTCAACTACCTACTAAAGATGAAACTCTTTCTATGTCTAATCCTGCGAAAATATGTCCCTGTTTGGGACATTATGGTCAAGCGTTTATGGATCGGTCGAGCATATTCCTGCTATGTAGTAACGATGAAGAATCTATAGAGCGTATTTTCATTTCTTGTACTTAATATATCTCACTCTGGAACTATGTTTATCATATTAAAGGTAAACAATTAAGATGGAATGTTCCTGGCATCTCTAACGTGCTAAAGCAATGGAGCACAAATAAAGATTTCCAATATATTATTTCTCTTCCAGTGATAATAATTTGGAATATTTGGATTTCTCAAAACCGATCCATTTTTGAAGAGGTTTTATTGTCTCCTGAGAGTATGGGAAATAGAAGTCTATCCATTATCCATCTCTTCCCCCAAGTGAGAAGATCCATTAAAAGTAGACTGGTTCGAGAGGAGACCATAGACAGATCAAAGTGTTGGGATTTCTTTGATGAGGTAGCCCAATCAAATACTGAAAAAGGTGGTGCATGTGAGATGATTTATAACATGGATGATCATTATTATAATATTCCAGTTGGTTTGGGCCAGAGTACTAATAATGTTGCAGAGTTGAAAGATTTGAAGTTCACTTTAAGGACTTCCCTATTTCACAATATTCAGAATTTGCAACTATTCGTAGACTTTAGGTTGGTTATTGGCTGGTTGAGATAGATAAGACCCCAGAGAAATATTCATTTGGTGACCATTTACGAAGAGGTGATCAAAAGTTGTGACAGATTCCAGGAACAGAACAGAACAGAACAGAATTTACCAAGAACAGAATTCCATGTATGATCGTCTTTCTAAAGTGGGGTTATGAATGACCAAAGGATCTTGTAGCCTCTGGGAATTCCATAGTGTCAATTCCATGTATGATTGTCTTTCTAAAGTGGGGTTATGAATGACCAAAGGATCTTGTAGCCTCTGGGAATTCCAAAGTGACACTATGGAGGACCTGGACTCGGATCCTATAAAGGACAATTAATTCTATCTTATGTTATTCCTGGAATAGAGGATACTACACAATTTTTTCTTTTTTCACTCCATGAATGTTTTATCTTGTTTGTGGAACCTATTTTTGATACATCAAAGTTAAACGATGAAGCCAAAAGTTTCCTTTGGTGAAAGGAATTGACTATTTATAATTTTGAGGCTGACTATTTTAACCGCTATCTTATATTGGATAGAAGGTTGAAAGGTGTATTACTCGTTAGCAACCAATTTTTTGAGGCATGATAGTATCCTTTGTTTGAGGTAGGGAAAGATATGACTTGAAGTCTCTCTTAAAAGTGTTATATTTCAATTAATATAATGCATGTTTTTTTCGAAGATGTAGGGGAATGCAAAGTAGTGATTATTTTATAAACCAACAACCCATAATATGTCTATTCATTAATAAATATCTCTAGCGAACAAATAACCTAGGATGTGCATGAGAATGGATTTTATCCAAATAGGACTAGGGCCTACCAAAGAACATTATAAATCATATAAATTGCAAATCAACTTAAATTTAATGAAATATCTCTTTTATTGGTGGCATATACCATAGGTACCACACTGATGAGTAATTGTAGGTACAAATACTATGGTCTTCAATCAAATACTCAGTTAAATCCCCCTCAAGCTGACATTGACTGGGTATTAGATAGTTAATACTCATTGTATGGTGAGTATTGGAATGTACTTTAATAGAGCATGCAAGTATCATGATTTTGGACGAGTATAAGGATTACTATTTTCCTATTATCGTGTGGTGACCTTCCTTATTGACTTCCCTATGCACATTCATGCATCTTAGCACATAAAATTAACCAAGAAGAGATAAACTATAATAAACATAGACAATAAGAATTCATAGATTTGCATGCTAAGTTAGACAAAAACATGGATCCTTGTGGTAACTCGAGATGCATTAAAACAACCTAGAAGCATAACACAGTTAATTTGTTGGCAGAGCTCGAACATATGGTACAATATCTCACCTAATTTCCTTAACCTTGTAATAATAATCTATTTATACACATTCAATTACATAACCAACACTATTTAGTCCATGGGTTGACCAACTAAGCATGCATTGCATTTAGTGAAACAAGAAATCACATAGAATGTGCATGCACATCTCAAAACAAAAATAATTTGCAATAAACAATATTTAACATAGGGTGCAAGGGATCTTATCTTAAGCGCTAATCCTAGATCAAAATTATCCTACCCTAGAAGTATGCTTCATCCCAAAACATGTGTGGCTCAACACTTTTGGGCTCTAAATGAGCTCTAAATGAAACAAAGTTGAAGCAGTAGTGAAACATTTATGTTGAAGAGAGTATCGGATCTAAAGAGATTGACAAATGAATTAAAACATATTTACATGTAAAGGTTTTAATTTATTTCGGTGGTTTTGGGTGTTTTTTCTTCTTACTATATTTTTCCTCTGGCTATCTATATGTGCTATAACAAATCCATCATAGGATAGTAAGGAAGAGTACGGGTGTACTTATGATGGCTTACAACTAGAAATCATTCTATGAGGAACATTTCTAATATGTGGAAAGTTATCTTTAAGTCTATGGATGTCATAAGGGAATGGCTAGCATGATATGTGGTAAATGGTATAAGAATCAGGATCAGAAAGATCCATGGATCAGATGCACTGAAGCCTATAGTTTTCCTGATATGATGACAAATTCTTGAAATGAGAGAGGTAGTGTATACCTTCATTAGATTGTTGACTATCACCTATCTACCCATGTTCAACAAAGATGGCTCTCAGCTAAAGCATTAGCATTTGAGGAAGACAACAAAAGAAGTTGGGATTTGTACGTCAAATACCTAGAGGGTTGACACATCAATATCTGTGATAGAGAGGATAAATTAGTTGGACTTGCAATCTTGTTGGTGGATCATATCACCCCAAGTTGGGATATATTGTGGAAAGGGAGGAGGAATATCTACCTGAACCCTCATGGTGGAACAAATGCATATGGAGGCTTTCGGTGTCCTCTTAAGGTAAAATTATTCTTATGGATTGTTATAGCAGGAAAATTTCTAGCTTGGAACAGACTTAGTGAATTCCTAGGATGTGTACCTAGCTAGTGCTCTCTCTGCCGCAATGATACTAAATCTATTTCCCATATTTTTTATTTCATGATCATACATTCAAAGCATGTGGAAATATGCTTCCCAATATTATGGATTGAATTTCATTTGGAAGGGTGAAAATACAGATGAAGATTTTCAGAACTGGTTAAATAATGAAAATTACAAGGATTACAGGGCTCAACAAGCACTTATCATTTGGGGAGTTTGGATAGCTAGAAATAAGGTTATATTTGAGGATACACTTATTCCACATATTATTTATGCATATAAAAGTGTTTCTATTATGGATCTCTTTCATCAACATTCAATCCCTTCAAATCTAAGAATCATTCAGGAGGAGGTGATTGACAAATCTGGCAGCTGGTGCTATTTTGAAGGTGTGTCCCAATGAAAATCGAGCATTGGAGGAACATGTGGTATTATTCATATTGATGATAACCACTAGTTCAAATTTGTTGTAGGTATCGAGAGGGCATCAAATAATTATGCTAAGTTGTTTTCCATTAAAATGGTACTTAATATGGCACATGATAAGGGGGTGTAGAAGCTTTAGGTTTTCGGGGATTCCCTCTTGGTGATTGAATGGTTTAGACTCTGAAAGACACCAAAGAACCTTCGTTTGAGACTTATATTTGTGTACATCCTCATATACATGGGCCTTTGTCGATCCATTTCATTTCAACATGTACATAGGGAAAGAAATAGGTTGGCGGATTCCCTATATAAAATGTGAATACATATCACAGAAGGATATTGGAAGCATTAGACTGGTACGGAGGAGAATGTTATAAAAGTTGATCTGGAACCTATATTAGCATAAGAATGATTTTGGAATGTATATGTTATAAATATTGTAGTGTCCACATGATTTTCTGTTTTCTGGTCATAGTTCCTAGATACTGGACCTAGATACAAGACCTCTATATGCAGGTTGAATATATGATCACACCTCGTTTTTGTACTACTGAATATCATACAGGATTTGATTTTTGTATGGCTGCTGGTCACTTTTGAACAATGTGATTCATTATTAATACAAATGAATTACTCTTTTTCCTGGGAAAATAATGGTAGAGTACTTTCTTGACGGCCTTAGCTTTGCCTTAAATCAAGTGTGAGCAATATTCTCTCTTGATATTTGATATTTTAAAATTTATTATAATTGTTCTTAGTACCATATATCTCAAGCATGTGGAAAACAAATGTATGCAACCTCTCATAGAAATTTTTAGATGTTTATGTGTTGTAACTTGTAACTTTAATGTTTTTCAATGCATTATATATTACATTGCCATTCATTTAGGATTTATATTTTGGGAATGATGACTTGATCTTTGATCATCTATATTTTATTTTTCACCCATTTAGATTCAATTTTATACAATGTCTCTAATTATTATTGTTGTTATTGTTGCAATGCATTGCTAAAAAACGTGAGGTTGAAACAATACATGTATTTTACATAAAGGTATTGGTATCAAATCAATATTTCATTTTTTCCATAATCGACGGTACATTTATGCAAAATCTAGACTTGTTAGACACTAAGTTTCAAAAGACAGGTGCAGAACATGAAATAAAAAACTATAAATCTTTAGTATCACAACCTATCAACAACAACAACAACAACCCAACCCTGATGTTTACAAAGTTTATTCAACCAAATCCAAACATTAACAAATAACTTAATTAATTATCAAATTGAAATTGAAATGAGGCTACAATTATGAAATATGATGTGGATATCTAAAAGGATCGCAATTTGAAGGGTGAAGCTTTTAATGCTTCACATATGAGAAAAACAATCCTTTGTTGTAGGACTATGATGTTAATGAACTAAAAATGGAAAGCAAGACAAGTCCCTTTGGTGATGGAATTATTTTTAATTCTTTTTAAGTCCCATCGAAAGTTTGACACATAAGGTCGAATACATATCAATTAACCCAATGAAACTTAATTTGGAATAAACCTTATTAACCTTATGAAATAAGGTTTACGTCTCAAGTTTGAATTATTTGGAATCGAAGCCAACTATAAAAAGAAATTAAGGCCAAAAGTGAAACGTTGTTGATATAGAATAAGGGTAAATTAATTATGAATTAAAGAGGGAATTAGTTTTAAAGTAGTTTCCTAATGGTTTTAACCATTAATGTATATAATTTCCTACTATAATAAGGGTCAATTAAATATTAATTAAGGATTAACTTATTTTCAAAGAAAGGTTTTAATGTTTCTAATGATTGGACTTCTGTGCATAATGATATTTGATCATTTGTGCTTTGAAATATACAAAATGTTTCTTTAAAAATATTCCATAAGGAACAACTCATGTTAAGTGTCTTCTGGATCTATTGCATTAATTTTCCAAGAATTGACATTTTAGACCAAGCTAGGGTGGTCCATCATCAACAAAGGAGAGATCTCTCCTTTCTTGATGATGGACCACTCTAGAATGATACAAAACATCGATGCTTGGTAAACTAATGCGATTGATCCAGAAGACACTCTTCAACAATTCACTAATCACATAAGCCTCAACATAAACAACTTATGTTATTCAATTGTTGGAGTTCTTCAACATTGAGATCTCTAGGGTGTGTTGTTTTCCATAATCATAGTAATTCAAATAAAGGTATGTTGTGACAAATTGTGTACTAGGATTCCTCCTACATTTTTAGAGTCGTCTAATGATGTTTATGTTTTGTTTTTCAAAGAGAACATATGTCACCTATGGTCCAAACACTAAGTCGAGAGTTGTACTACCACTTAATGGCGCATGAAGACATTTATAGTACACCACAACTCAATTGAACATTAAGAATTTAAAGTACACTTCCAATCAATAGTTCATTAGAATGAGAGTTTATAATGGCCTAAGAATAGAGTACAACTTATTGAAATATTGTAACTTCGAAGAATATTCTATATGTATCTTTTGTGGTCCCCGATGGTCCTACCAGGAGAACCAATTGTATTATCTTGTACCCCGATGCTTCTAATCGGAAGAACTAATAAGAGTCATGAGGCAGTCCCCTCTAATTGTAAAGGTGGGTCATTAGCACCCCAGTGTGGTTACTTGAGCCTACATGATTAACTCGAGCCTACATGTCGGATGAGTTAATTGAAGTGAACGGATGAATATAAATAGAGGTGTAGCTCTCCCCATTTGAACACACACTCTCACTTGTGTAGCGCATTAGTGGAGAAGGAGGAGGATCAGGCTTTGATCTCCTTGCTGGTTTTATCTTTTATCTTTTATCTTTTTGAGACATCTATATTGAGGAAGCTTTTGCTGGGTTTTTCCCTTTAGGGTTTTCCCAGGATAAATCCTTGTGTTCCTTTTGTATGGTTGTGCTTGTCTATCTTTCAGTGATCATGTTTATATGCTTTTGATATGAATATGAAATGAAATACTGATGTCTTAGCTAAGCATATGAAAATTTAACATGGTATCAGAGCCACCTTGAAAGAAGACATTGTGCAGCTATATAAGCTAGGGCTTCTTATTTTTTGGGTCTCTATCCACAATCGATCAGCAAAAGAAGGCTAGACTGACTCTCCATTGAAGGGCGCATCTTTCTGTCGAAGCGGAATTCGATTCCGAGCATTTTCAGTTTTGGTGCGGAAAATTAGGGCTTTCTACAGAAGAGGAATTATTGAGTGATCCCAGCATAGGATTGTTCTACCCATCAAAATCGAATTTTAGAGACCTGGATCAAGAAATTTGGTTGGGTGAAACTCCAGAAAAGTCAAACCCTAGTTTGACCCCGATCTGGAAAAACCCTAAATACTAAAATTGCTAAGTTTTGGTACACTCGCTATATCCTGATATTGGCGAAGTATCAAGAGTTGAAAATTGCAGAGGCCGAAGATAAAATCCTGATTTACACTGTATCCAACATTCAGCCTCATATTCGCTATATTCTGGGAGATATGATCCCTCCAAGTTAGGGTTCTAGCCTCTTCCAAAATCCATCCCTAAACAGGACACCTGGGGATAATTGATGTAGCGTAGGATACAGAGGTCCAAATGGAATTCCTGAAGATTTTCCATAAAAATAACGAGATTTAATTTCTGTGGTCCGAATTTCAGAATCTGAAGATGAACCAATGACACGTGGCATTCCGTACAACTTCAATGTTCTGAACAATCCTGTAACAGGTCACCTTGGGAAAATGATCATAAATCCCAATTGGTGAAACCAATTCTGATTAAACATGTGGTTTTGGATCAGGGACATTCTAGGTTACCTCAGTGAGAAATTTTAGACACAGAGGAGCAGTAATTGCGGAGATATCACAGAAACACTAACAGGCATTTCTGCAGAAGAAATTGGAAAACTAGGGCTTCCTGTTCCGGGAGCTTCCCTCCACTGTTTTCAGAAAAGGAGTGCATTGGACAGCTCCATTTGAAGAGATATATATTTCTATACAATCATATCTAAAAGATTCCAAGTTTTGAAAATTAGGGTTTCTCTGACAAACCCTGGATCAGCCAGCTCCGGAAGCAGGACGGACACCTCAAATCGGTAAGATCTAATCTTTTGCTATTTGCATTTGAGGTTCTCATTTCAAAGTGATCTATCACATTAGCTTGGTGAAGTTAAAAACTTCCAATCATGGAAGTAGTTGATCTCTTTGAAGAAAATGAATTGGACACCTACATGAATAGAGAGGTTCCAGTTCTAGAGGGAGATGAGCCTCAAAGCCTTACACAAGAAGAACTTGATCAAGGCCAAGAAGATCATTGTTGATTCAATCACGAATCAAATTGTACAACAAGTTTCTTCCCCAAAGACACCGAATATGTTTGATTCCTTGGTCAAGCTATTTGAAGATAAGAACATAATTCAAAATATGGATTTGAGAAAACAGTTGAAGAATGTGAAGATCCAGAATGCATACCATCTTGAAGCGGTAGAAGAAGAAGCAGAGAAAGAAGAATTGGTGATAGCCACCTTGAATGGCCTCCCATGATCATGGGATTCATTCATGTGAGGAATGTGTGCCAAAAGAAAGTGATTACTTTCATTTGACTCTGGGAAGAAGAAGAAGCTCGTCTCATAAGAAGAGAAGAAGAAAGATGGGAGCAAATTGAAGATCAAGCTCTCACCATTCAAAGAAGACCCCTCAAGCGATGAGGAATATGAAGAACTCAATTCTTGACGAACCTCTTATCCATCTTATCATTTGGATAAGAAATGATGATTTCATGGATGAAGAAGATGACGAAGCAGATTAATCAAGAAGGAGTCTACCCATGAAACAAACAAAAGATAAGTATTCAATTGTCATTTAATGATATTGTTTTGTTATGCATTTGATTATATTCAGTTGATGTGTTGCTTGCATGCATGTGATGGGTAAGTAGCTCATGGGTCTATACAAATATCCATTGTTACTTATCTAGAATGAAACCTATTTGCTGACATATTGGATTAGTGCACAATCTCAATGATGTCATGGTAGAGATGGAAGGCATATAGAAAGTTTTTGTGAGATATGGATGAATGTTGTATTGGCTAAATAGTTGCATGATGCATAAGAATTTGTCGTTATGCATATGTAGTTCTAACCATGCAACTGGTGCATTTGAATTGTAGGAAAGGTCCTGTACAACCTCCTAAAAGAAAAGAAGGATGAGACTTGTTCCGAAGAACAAGTGATGACAATTCAATAAACATGAATCTGAAGCTCCCAAGGTCAGAGACACCATGACGAAAGAAAGAGCTTCAGAGAGCAGTAGATCCACCTTGAAGGATGAAGACCACCATGGGTATGAGAGATAACTCAAGATGAAGAAAAGAATGCTACGAAAGAAGCAATATCAAAGAATAATAGTTGATTATGGGGAATGATGTATACGATATGATTTTGAGACATAAAGGGAAGTACGTAGTATCTTCCATATGGATCTGCAAGAACAAGTGTACAAAGCAAGAATTGTGATTTTCCTCAGAAAGAATAGACTATGACATGACATACTCTATTGACCAGTATATATCAAGCATAAAATCACCTGTACAGAATGAAGAAGGAAGATAATACTCCACTTCAGGGGGAGTGACTACAGAAGATATCTGAGTTCGACACGGTACGACATGATGGACAACTTCCTGATGGATCGAGAATTTACCAAGAGTAAAGTGGGTTCCAACCTTCAAAGTTGAATGCATAAGACTAGGATATGTTGATGATATGACAAGACAAACTCATGGAAGATGTTATGATGAAAGAATACTAGAATGATGTTTGGGATATAGTACTCAAACCAGAAAGCAAGAATGTGGTATCTTACAAATGGATTTGCAAGATAAAATATGTTGCTGATAGAAGTAAGGAAAGACTTGTGGCTAGAAGTTTCTATAAGAAAGAGGAAATTAATTCTGAAGAGACACTTACTCTAGAAATCAAGGTACACTTCCTTCAGAACTATGATGGTAGTTGCTTCCATGATTAAGTAAAGACAAGCCTTCCTTAATGGTATGATTGGGGAAGAGTTTTACATCGAATAGTCACAAGGATTTGAAGTTGAAGGCAGATGGACTCATATATGTAAGTTGAAGAAGTCCCTCTATGGCATGAAGCAAGCTCCTAGAGCTTGGTATGGAAGGATAGACAATTTCCTGTCAATTATGGGCTTTACCAAGAGTAGAGTTGATCCTAACCTTTATTCCCAAGGTTGTAGAAGATGAACCTGTCATCCTATTATTATATGTGGATGACTTATTCTTGACAAGGAATGAGAAACAGATCATGGAAAGCAACAAGAAACTAGCAGAAGAATTGAGATGAAAGACGTTGGGTTAATGCATTATTTCATAGGTCTGGAAGTATGGCAAAGTTCAGAAGAAATTTTTCTCAACCAGGGAAAGTATGCGATAGAGATATTGAAGAGATTAAATATGTTGGAATGCAAAACCATGGCCACACCCATGGACTCCAACCTAAAGCTGTTAGATGATGACTCATCAGAGTTATTAGATGCGACTCATTACAGACAGATCATTGGGTCATTGATGTACTTAACAAATACCAGACCAGACATTTGTTTTGCTGTGAACACCTTAAGTCAATATCTTGTTCAACCAAGATGGGTTCACCTAGTAGCTGCAAAACATGTGATGAGATATCTGGAAGAGACTATAGACCTTGGTCTATACTATGATGGAAGCCATGACTACAGATTGTATGGCTATATAGATGCAGATTGGGTTGGAAGTGTCTCAGACAGGAAAAGCACATCAGGTAGATGCTTTTGTTTGGGGTCTGCTATGAGTTCATGGTTTAGCAGGAAACAGTCCAGTGTTTCTCTTAGAACAACAAAAGCAGAATACATAGCAGATTTCTCTGCTAAGTTGTGAATCCATATGGCTTCGGAAGCTGATATCAGGTCTCCTTGACCCGAAGATGGATACTACATTGATTCTATGTGATAACGAGAGTTGTGATAACAAAGAACCCTGTGTTCCGTCGTAACACATAGAAATCCGATATTTCTACATACAAGATAAAGATGCAGATGATGATGTTTCGGTATTCCCATACTAAAGATATAGATGATGCTTTCAGTATTCACATACTGGAGATACAGATGGTGATAGTTCAGTATTCACATACTGAAGATGTAGATGATGATGGTTTAGATGGTGATGTGCTGACGAAGCCTCTGTCCCGAGTAAAGTTCGAACAATTTCGAGACAAGCTTGGTGTGGTTTGGAAAGACCTTCCTTGAAAGGGGGAGTAGTGATGTTGCAATGGGATTGTATCATCCTGGGACATATGTCCAGAAGTGATCTAGTGACCTCAATCATCGAGAATGTAGCAAGATTGTATCATCCTTGAACTTCGGTTCAGAACGGATTCGGTGAACTTCGGTCATCGAGAAGGTGGCAGGATTGTATCATCCTTGGACTTCGATTCAGAACGGATCCGGTGAACTTCGGTCATCGAGAAGGTGGCAGGATTGTATCATCCTTGGACTTCGGTTCAGAATGGATCCGGTGAACTTCGATCATCGAGAAGGTGGCAGGATTGTATCATCCTTGAACTTTGGTTCAAAACAGATCGGGTGAACTTTGGTCATCGAGAAGGTAGTAGGATTGTATCATCCTTGAACCTCGGTTCAGAATAGATCCAATGAATTCGGTACTCGAGAACGTGTGTTGATCCCGTAATTCCAATAGGAAGGATTGTCTAAGTTCCACAACTGTGTTGATCCTGTAATTCCGAAAGGAAGGATCATTAGTAACTCCGTAAAGACCTAAATCTCGTAATTCCAAAAGGAAGGATCATTGAATTGATCCCGTAATTCCAATAGGAAGGATTGTCTGAGTTCCACAGATGTGTTGATCCCGTAATTCCGAAAGGAAGGATCATTAGTAACTCCGTAAAGACCTAAATCCTGTAATTCTGAAAGGAAGGATCGTTGGTAGCTCCGTAAAGACTTGTTCCCGTAATTCCAACAGGAAGGATTGTCTGAGTTCCACAGATGTGTTGATCCCATAATTCCAATAGGAAGGATTGGATGAGTTCCACAAATGTGTTGATCCCATAATTCCGAAAGGAAGGATCGTTAGCAACTTTGTAAAGACCTAAATCCCGTAATTCCGAAAGGAAGGATCGTTAGCAACTCTGTAAAGACCTAAATCCCGTAATTCCGAAAGGAAGGATCGTTAGTAGCTCCGTAAAGACTTGATCCCGTAATTCCGAAAGGAAGGATCGTCTGAGCTCCACAAATGTGTTGATCCTGTAATTCCGAAAGGAAGGATCGTTAGTAACTCCGTAAAGACCTAAATCTCGTAATTCCGACAGAAAGGATCGTCTGAGTACCACAGACATGTTGATCCCGTAATTCCAAAAGGAAGGATCATGTTGATGTTTTGATGATGATGATGTTGATGTTTTGATGATATTGATGTTTTGATGATAATGATTTTATGATGATGATGATGTACTGATCGAAAGATCAGAGTGTGATGATGATGATATTTTGATGATGTTGAATGTTTTGATCATAATGATGTTTTGATTATGTTGATGTTTTCATGATGATGATGTTTTTATGATGATGATGTTGTACTGATCAAAATATCAGAGTATGATGATGATGTACTGATTGAACGATCAAGAGTATGATGATGATGATGTATTGATCGAAAGATCAAAGTGTGACGATGATGATAATCAGTATGTGATGATGACGACATACTGATCAAAATATCAGAATATGATGATGATGATTATGTTCGAGAGTTGAAGTATGATGATGGTGTTGATCACGATGTTACTAATTAGAATGTGATGATGTTGCTGATCGAAAGGTCAAAATGCTAAAGATGTATTTGTTGATCGAAAGATCAAAGTGCTGAAGATATTGTTGATCAAAATGCTGAAGATATTGGTGATGATCGAAAGGTCAAAGTGCTGAAGATGTTGCTGCTGATCGAAAGGTCAAAGTGCTGAAGATGTTGCTGAAAATGTTGTTGATCGAAAGGTCAAAGTGCTAAAGATGTTGCTGATCGAAAGGTCAAAGTGCTGAAGATGTTGCTGCTGATCGAAAGGTCTAAGTGCTGAAGATGTTGCTGATCGAAAGATCAAAGTGTTGA
>LPNX010578917.1:470740-633521 GCA_001517045.1 Pseudotsuga menziesii | reverse complement strand
TTGCATCATCCTTGGACTCAAGTCCTAAAGTGACAGGGAGTGATTATCCCGTAATTGTATCCGGTGACTTCGGTCGTCGAGAATGTGGTAGGATTGCATTGCCCTTAGACTTAGTCCTAAAGTGATAGGGAATGATTCTCCCGTAATCAATCCAGTAACTTCGGTTGTCGAGAATGTGGTGGGATTGTATCATCCCTGGACTTTAAGTCCAAAAGTGATCCAAAGATTTTTTTGTCTTTGAGTTGTGGATTGCAGGTTGTTGCTGATGATGATGACGACATACTGATCGAAAGAACAGAGTATGATGATGATGACGTACTGATCTAAAAGATCAGAGTATGATGATGATGATGTACTGATCTAAAAGATCAGAGTATGATGATGACGCACTATGATTATGATGTTTTTGATCGAAAGATCAGAGTATGATGATGATGTTTCTGATCGAAAAATCATAGTATGATGATGATGTTTCTATGTTGATGATGATTATGATCGACAGATCAAAATATGATGATGATGATGTTGCTACTGATCGAGAGGTCAAAGTACTGAAGATGTTGCTGCTGATCGAAAGGTCAAGGTGCTGAAGATGTTGTTGTTGATCGAAAAGTCAAAATGCTGAAGATGTTGCTGATCAGAAGGACAAAATGCTGAAGATATTGTTGCTGATCGAACAGTCAAAGTGCTGAATATGTCGTTGCTAGTTGAAAGATCAAAATGCTGAATATGTTGTTGCTGATCGAACAGTCAAAGTGCTAAAGATGTTGCTGATCGAAAGGTCCAAGTGCTGAAGATGTCGTTGCTAATTGAAAGATCAAAATGTTGAAGATGTTGCTGATCAAAGACTGAAGATGTTGTTGATGATGAAGACTGAAGATTGAAGATGAAGACTACATGATGTTGAAAAGCTTCCAATGATTTATAGATGTGTTACCCTGCTGATGTTGATGATGTCCTCTATCTCTACTCTTGTTGTTTTTGCTGTAGAATACCCTTCTCGTTAAGGGGGAGTGTTGAAATATTGTAACTTCGAAGAATATTCTTTATGTATCTTTTGTGGTCCCCGATGGTCCAACTGGGAGAACCACTTGTATTACATTGTACCCTGATGCTCCTAATTGGAAGAACTAATAAGATTCATGAGGTAGTCCCCTCAAATTGTAAAGGTGGGTCATCAGCACCCCAGTGTGGTTACTTGAGCCTACATGTGTAACTCGAGCCTACATGAGTTAACTTAAGCCGACATGTTGATTGAGTAAACTTTAAGTAAACGGATGAATATAAATAGAGGTGTAGTGCTCCTCATTTGTGACACACACACTCACTTGATATAGCGCACTTGTGGAGGAGAGGAGTTGCTGGAGAAGGAGGAGAATCAGGTTTTTGATCTCCTTGTTGGTTTTACCTTTTTCCCTTTTTGGGGCATCTATATTGAGGAAGCTTTTGCTGGGTTTTTCACTTTAGGGTTTTCCTAGGATAAATATGTGTTGTTGTTGTGATACTGTTTCTTTCAGTGATCCTGTTTTATATGATTTTATTATGAAAAATGAAATGATATACTGATGTCTTAGTTAAGCATATGAAAATTTAACAGTGGTAGCCTACAACCCTACAACCCTGCAACTCAATATACACAATTATAGGATGCCACATACAGACTATAAGGGAGGTCACTGTAGGCTACATGTGGTAAAATAATCCCTATAGGCTGATTATTTTCTATTATTTATTGTTTTCCTAATCCTTAGGAGTTTGAAATTGCTTGAGCCAACAAAAGAGGCCCCTCTACTAATTTTTGTTTGAATTTGAAATTCATGCGATTACTCTAACTCTGCTTTCTTTGAACCTATTTAAAACTATAAACTCTTATAAAATATCCTAGAAGGACTATGAAAAAAAGGAACATAAAACAAAGAGTTAGGGAGGTCCGCAACCACTGAGAACTTCATCCATATTTTAGTCATCCATCGCATGTTTATGCAAGCCTAAAACCTCCTCTATTACCATTGTATGTGATTGAACATAGTCCTCATCCAATTCTCTAGAGTTTATGGACATATTGTGTTGCAAATTACCCCCCCGAGTTACAACGAACAACATATCATGATGAGCTTCAACATCACGACTTAGTTTTTCTATCATTCGTCCATGCTCTCAAATTTGGATTTCCAAATCATCGAATAACACATCCAAATGAGAAATGCAAGAGGATGTTGTTTCCACTGTTGTAATGACACCCTTTAATTGAAGATAGATACTCCTCATAAAGCTTTGAATCTCCCTTATTTCTCCTTGCACCTTTCCAATCCCAGAACCCCAACTTTCCCTTAACATGATGTAACATATGTTTTCACACATCCCTATGCTAAAGAGAACCTGCTAGAGGGTTGTGGGATCAAGTAGGGTTTCAAAGAAATAAAACAAAACAAACGAATAAACTAAAAGATTAAGATAAATAAGAGTGTTGATATAAAGAAAATAGAAATATTTTTTTGTTCTTTAAATTCAATCAACAAGCACACATAAGAGATGAAAGAATAAAGAATGTTTATATTGATATATGAAAAGAATTACAGGAACCAGGAGCACTTGAAAAATTACAAAAGAGAAGGCCACTATAGATGTTCAAGGGGGTGTCTATTGGTTCTCCTCACATCCTTCTGATTCTCCATCCACACATCATTGAAAGAGGATATCCAAGAGGTTAGAGTGAAGTGAGAAAATGTCTACTTCAATCTCAACAAAATACAATAGAGTGACGACTTGAGAAAATGGAATGGAATTATGTGTGGAATGGAGATCCTTGGTGTCTCTTTTATAGCTGATGATGAGAGGCTAGGGTTGAGCTTTGGGATCTAGATTCATCATTTGAAGGTATCCATGTAGATACTCGTGTCTAGTTATTTTTCTTTTTGTTGAACATGAAGCATGGACAACTAAAAGACAAGATGGAGGTTAGGTAACACTTTTTTGGTGTTTTTGTTTGATTTGGGTTGCTCAAATTGAGGAATTTTAAGTGACCTAGGTCACTCTTATCGAAGGATTAAGAGCATCCTATTGAAAGATTTTTTTTTGGGGATTGTATTTCATGTTTAATGCTTTTGGATGTGTTTCCAAGGTCAAATTGACGTGAATGAGGTGGAATTATGTACGAAGGTGACTGTGCTGATAACATGTCAAGTGAGAAAATTTTAGCTATTAATAGATTGCCACTTGATGTGTGAAGTCAATATCTCATCGTATGGTTGACATACATCATACGATTTTCTTGGTAGGATATAGGTGTGATTGTGGCAGGTATAATGGAGACCTCTTAAGAGAGAACGTGCCTTTCAATGGGAATACAAAGGCCTTTACCTGTAAATATGATGGTGCATATAATATCAAATATATGGATCAGGTGGGCATACCCATGTTCAAATCAATGTCTCAAAATAGAAGGATATATAGACCTAGGGGGGATCAAATCAATATTGTTTACACCATAGGAAAATCTAGGTCCAATGGGGGTTTTATCAATACATGAACTAACACTGTGTACATCCTAAATGTATAGAAGGGACTTGACCATGGTACAAACATGGTTTCTTTGAAGAATCAGTGTTGGAACAATGACATCCTGAAGGGATGATGGATCACAATAATTGATACTCTATTGGAACTAGAGAGGTTCCAACAATATGGGATGACTCAAAACACTAAAGATATGAACCAAAATGGATCTAGGGATTGTATATGTAACTAGATATCATAGGAAGCATGCAATTTTGGATTCCATAACACCGTTTCCAAGGAAACCTGGATATCTGAATCAATACATAACTTGAAAAGACTCCTCCATGGATGGGAGTCAATGATATCTGGGGTCTTCAACCAAATAATGAAAGTAACATCATCCTATATGAATCTAAATGGTGAGATGATTGATTTGGTGCTGATCATGTGAGAAACAACCAAGTTAAGGGGAATTGATGTCTCGCCTTAGTTGGTCAAATGGACTCATCAATGATGGTTATGAGGCCAAGTTATATGATACATCTGGGTCTATCTTATGGAATAGATGTGTTGATGTCGACAGAAGGAGACCTACAAATACTAAGGTGATGATGTTTCCTTCATGGAAACGTGAGGGAAACCACCAAGATAAAAAGGACCACTAGAAAAGTACCCGAGACACTATTTTGGGGGTACAATGGTAATTGAGTATTGGACTCAATCTTCCTTTGTTTAGAGTATAAAGGAAAGGATGAACTGGAATCATGTGATCATTTTCTTAATGAGATCAAAGAAAGGACATAACTAGGGTTCAAGGGGTGCATTACTTTAACATGGGAAGAGACTTGTTACTCTTGGGTAGAGGGACACTCATCGAAAAATACTCTGAACAAAGGAAACTAGGGAAGCTTCCACAAAAGAGACTACAAATGATCTTCTAGATTCCTAAGAGGAAACTTTGTTGAATGGTTTCTCTAGTGTATGGAAACCAAAGGAATATTATTAAGGAATACTCCAAAAAATCATGGCTTCCCAAAATGTGTTAGCATATCGAAAAAGGGGGTGCTTAAAATCACTGTTTGTAGAAAATTGTTGTCAAAGTGAAATGGTCACTTGGGCTAGGCAATGAGATAAGTGTCCAATTGTAAGACACTGATGGTAATATCCTCACAGGTTCATGAATGGTGGAAAAATAACATGATGTTTTACAGTATGGATGAAGCAGTGGCATTACAAATATAAAAAATATAACACCTTAACATGATGTAACATCTATAAGTGTGGGAGTCCATAGGGTTGGTCAATGAGTGACATGGAAAGAGTAACATGTGGTTAATTACACAAGATCTCAGACTAAAAGGAATCCCAATCCTACGGAACAAAAAAAACATCGGTGTTGAATGGAAAGAGAATTTTTGATGACACCCATGTTAGGAAGGATCTACTATTGAGTAAGGGAAAATGAAAAGGTGGACGAGCGAGGCAATTTATTATGGAAGAAGGGGGTACTACAGGATAAATATAGTATACGAAGGTTAATGAATAATATATTATGTAGATGAAGCTTATCTATACACTAGTCAAGGATTTATACTTGTAGAGCATGGGTGATGGAATATATTAATAGAATTAGCCACAACAGTGACATACACACAAAGTTGGAACCCAAGCGTAAAAGTGTGACTATAAACAAAATAAAATGTATCAATAGCTAAAACACTATGAAAATTGAGCTTTTACATGATAACACACAAATTGAGGTAGGGAAAAAAGGGTCCCAAAAATGATATCCATCATGGAAAGAGGTTTACATCATCGAGGAGAGATAAGAATTATAATTCCATTGGTATGAACGGTGCATCAAATAGACACTATATGAGGCTATAAATATCATAAGGGAGATTGAGGAAAAACTACTTAAAAGGGGGTGAGTCCCACCACTCCAAGTGTCATTTTCATGGGTTACTATTGGAGGAGTGTGTGGGGTCCAAACTTAAGATGATGATTTCTTCCATTTAAACCATTAGATTCAAATTCCGTGATTTTTACATTAGTTTTGTCACATTCTTTGTTAATTAATTTTAACCATTTATTTTTCGAATTTGTCTCTTTAAGGGAGCTTGGTGAAACCCTTTGGGGTTTAGGGTTAGATCACACCTTTCAAGGCCTTTTGAATGGCTCAAATCACTCTGTTTTGCTATAAGTAAGTGACTTGGGTCACACTTATCAAACATATAGATGCAACTTAAATTGCACCTTTTAGGAAAAACTAAGCTACACGAATCACTCAATTTGGCTCGATAGAAGAGACCTGGGTCTATTAAAATGATAGAAAAGGAGCAACTTGAGGGAAAAGAGGAACTTATTTATCTTGGATTGATATTGATTGTTTAGTGTGAATGCATGATTCCAGAGGTCTTGTGGAGAGAGAGGGACACTCCTGAGATCCGATGAGCCATCTGTGATGATCATATGGTGATGGGCACATTGACTAGATGTGGGTTACTTAGGTTCCTTGAGAACCTGCTCCTGTGTAGTAACCCTCTATTGATCAACAAGATTGTTGAGTTTTGAAACATTGATGGTTTAGGGTGAGCATGTGGAGCTCACCTTAGAGGATATATACTTCATGAATAGATTGTCTCGAGTTGGGGTTATTGGGGACACACAACCAAAACATTCCCATGATATGAACATGCGGGAGTTCATGGAGTACCACTAATTTTTGACTGTATATCTTCATGCTACTTGGGTAATTTTGGTGGGAATTGAGAGCCTGGGTACATGAACGATTGCAACCAAGGTGGTTTGAATTATAGGTTCTATAAACCCACACAAGGCATATGGAGGACAAATTTTCATGGTGGAGAGAGTACTGGAGGGGACCTACTTCAGATGGGCCCCAATGCTTCTGACTACGATTTAGAAATATCTAAACTATGTTATCCATCTCTTAGGAGAATTTGGATTCAGATCATTTTTTTGTGCTTTCTTCTTCAATAAGGTACCTACTTTTCACCCTCAGTTCACTATGAGAGATAGAGAGACTACAGAGCCTGAGATGAGGTGCTAGGGTGAGATGATGATCTGAGAGGGAGAAGGTGCAATTGGAAGGGTGTTCAGTTGAGCCTTCTGTACACATTGGTTCTATATTCTAGTGTTGATTGAGGATTTTCCATACAAAGGAATGGATTATCACGGGGACATAGAGTTACCTCAACCACTTGGACATTCTTGTGCACCAGATGATATGTATGCATTTTTTATTTTTATTCTTTATAGTACTAGCTAGATGTTAGCTAGAAATTTCACGTGACACTAGTACTAACGACGTATCATTTGTGTGTGTATATGTGGGGTCCATGCCTATGGAAGACTATTAGTGTAGACAAGCCATGGTTGAGGGGACCAATCCTCCCCCCCAAGTACATAAACGTTGATGAGGCGTCGATGTAAAATTATATGGATTGAATTGGGATATTGATTGAATGCCTGGGGGTATTGCAGATGGTGGCTAAAAACAACTATATGAGGGTTAGTTACTGTGTTCTTTCAATCCCTTAATGAGTGGTTCTCGATCATGCACCAGATTACAGTGTCTGTTGCCTTTATCGAGGACTAGGTGTATGGTAATGTGCCTCATATCAAGGATGATATGCAAATGGATGAAAAATGCTTATGTATTTTTAGAGTTTATTTATGTGATGATGATGGATCCATACATATGTGGATGCAATGTGATGTGTATGTACATGATTAACTTTGTTGATGTTGATGGACCATATTCCACTTTAGAATGTCACTATCCATTTGATCTACCACAACATTGAAACTTTTTGGGACATGTATGAATGTAAAGGATTCAAACTCTCTAACAAATGTTTAGCTTGCAAGAAATTTCTAAAGAGGCAAGGATCACGTACTTGAATCAGTTGTTCAATTGTGAGACAAGTAACCATGACTCCAAATAGAGGCATAGTTGATGAATGCTCATGTGGAGAGCATCATATAGGAGTCCAATCATGGCATCATACTCTAGATGGTTATTGGTGGCTTCCCCAATACATATTCAATTGATATGGATCAAGTTGTATGATGGGGAGTAAATAACCCACGTAGCTAAGATGATATTTGGACTATCTACTTGCACTGTCTGTGTAACCGACATAAATGGTAGGATCCATCTGAAAATATCAAGGAAAATAATCAGGAGATTCACTTTCGAACAAATAAAAAAGAAAATCTAAAAATAATAGCTAAAAATAAAAACTTTGATACAAGAGTTCCTAAGTTTGTCAAAATCAAGCATATAATATTTTGAGAGACAATCCATTGTGTGGGTTCTTCAAGAGTCAACCTTGAGAATTAGCTAGGAGGTATTCCCCTTTCTAAGAAAATTTCTTACTACATAGGGTCCTTACCATATAGATTCAAATTTTCCTTTCCCATGTTTATCATGAGCTTGGTCATACGTGGGAATAAGATGACCTTATTTGAATGTTCGTTGGTGGGTGTAGTTGTCAAAGTGGGATTTAGATAAATTATTTTCAACTTCGATCATTTGTAGGTCTACTCAATGATCCTCATCTGCTTATTCAAGGATGATCAAGTGTTGTTCCAGAGTGGTGGTCTCTAGAAACAATTCCATGACTATATGTAAAGACAAGATATGACATGCAATTGGTAGGACGGAATGCACTCCATGTCTAATATGAAATCGGGTAAATCATGTCATGATTTTGACGGACATATGGTATGCTCACAAACATTGAAAGAGCACGTGATTCCAATTAAAATTGTGCTTATCTTCCGTCCATTGGAGCATGGTCTTAATAATCTTGTTGACGAACTCAACTTGTCCATTACCTTGGGGATAATAGGAAGAAGAGAATTGGTGCTCAAATTTAAAAATATGGGAGAGATCTTTCCACACAAATTCCTAAAAGTGGGAACCATGATCCAACACCAACTAATGGGGGATGCCAAATTGGGTAATGACATGGTTAAATAATAATCACACTGTAGTGTTACCAATACAATTGAAAGTTGGCATGACCTCAACCCATTTCGTAAAATAGTCGATGGCCATGATTATGTACTTATGGCCACTAGTAGTAATCATATTATATTCCATATACTTGGATCAAGAGTAGCGAGGTACTCTACAACCCAGTATGGGTGATATGTTGTCACATAACATAACATAACATGTAACATGATGTACCAAAAATAAAATGTCATTAAAAAAATCTTGTCAGCTCATAAAATAAAAAATGAAAACCAAATAAAAAATAATTAAAAAATCCGTATCCACTCATAAAATAAATTTCTTAAACCAAATAAAAAGTTATTAAAAAATACATTTTGATTAATTAAAATAAAAATAATAAAAATAATGGATCCATCTTACAACGAGATCCATCAATGAATCAAAATTCCTTTATGGATGTGTAAAAAATTGAAGTTAAAAAAGAATAACACTTCAAGAAATTGGATGCCTCTCCGTGCTTGATAGATCCAGATTTAAGATGGATCTATGCTAGTTAATAACCCATTTGTAAAAAGGGCCAATGGTAATGACTAGATGCAGAGATTCATGAGGCGTTATTTCTTTAGGATCTAAGATTTGGAAACTTTGACCAAGTTTGACTATCACAATGCAATGTGAGAAAAGAGTTAGCCAGAAATAACTAGTGCGAATAACGTTTTGAGTGGTGGCTATTCCCAAAAGTTGCATTCCACAGGCACCACTATAGTAGTTGTTTAAAACCTTCTCTACTTCATTGCTAGTGAGGCATCGTCATAAGATGGTATTGAATCCTTGTTGATATAGGACATGCCCAATAAGAACATATCAAGGGGCTTGGCGGTGAATGCAATGACAATCTTCCCGATTGAGGTGAGGAATGAACTTTTGAGCGTGCATATATAATATAATGTTACAATACCATGGATCATTTGAATATATGGTAAACATATGTTTTTATGGTAGTTTTCCAATGATGGGAGATGGGACATACATAGAGGGTAAGTCTATAATGATATGAGTCAATTCTCATGATTTGGTTTTCTTAGGTGTGACGTAGTCAAAATCATATTCTTGAAGGATAATGATCCATTTATCGACATGACCTTGGATGAGGTGCCTATTCAAAATGTACAACATTGGTTTTGAATTGGAAACAACTTTGGTTCAACTCATCAGTATGTAGTGGTGAAGCTTTTGGATCGAAAAACTACAACCAAAGCTAACTTCTCCTCGTGGGGGTAGGATAGGGGTGGGCTAGATAGGTTATGAATCACATAGTACATGAAATTATCTTAACACAAATAATACTATTGAACAAACACTCCAATGACAGAAGAATTGAATGCTGAGATATAAAGCATAAAATCCCTTGTGAAATCCAAAGGACAAACAGACGAAGTGAAGGCATGAGTTTTTTTCAATGCATCAAAAGTGGCATATGCCTACTCTTTCCAAATTGAAGGGACATTGGATCATAAAAAATGTAGGAAACCATGGAATATGGTGGAAAATTCTAGTATGAAGTGACATAAGAAATTGGATTTTCCTTGTAGACTTTGCAACTAGTGCAATGTTTGTAAGGAAGGTAGGTTAATGATGGCTTCAACTTTTAGCGAATAAAATTTGATCCCTTGCCGGGAAATGATGAATCCTAGTGGTTGACCAAATATGACACATAAAATACACTTGAGAGGGTTCAAGATGACATTATACTTGTGACATTAGAGGAATATTTTCCGAAGGTCTTCTAAATTTTGTGAACGTTACTTGAAGTGAGCCATGAGATCGTCCAAGTAAGTTAGGATTATTTGGAACAAATCATGAAAGTAGTATAACGAAACCTACAGGAAAGTGGCTCTGAAATTTCTTAGACCAAATGATATAACTTTCTAGATGAATGTTCCCCATGGGGTGCTGAAGGTAGTTTTATACTGATCCTCCTTTTGTATCTGGATTTCGTTGTACCCAGAGAATCCATCCATAAAGGAGAGGACCTCGTGCCTAACACAAGCATCGATGAATTGGTCTATAAATGGAGTGGGGTAATTATCATTTGGACACACCAAATTAAAATCATGAAAGTCAGTACAAACACACAAGGTGACTTTTTTCTTGTTGACTGGAACTAGGTTTCATACCTAGGTTTTGTATGCAATTAGATAAATTAAACTGACTTTGTGTAATTTCTCAATTTCTACCTTGACAACTGGCTCTTTTGAGGGGTTGGATACGAATTTTCTTTTGATGGAATGGTGCTATGTCAGGCCATGTATCAACGTGGTGTTTTACAATGGCATGATCCATACCATGCATCTCAGCATAAGACCAAGAAAAAATTTCACAAAACTCTTGAGAAAGTGTTATGTAGGAGGTGACTTCTTCAGGAGTACAATAAGATCATATAAGGATATTCTCCATGACACCTATTTTTTTGGAGATATTGACCTAGATTGCCAAGGAAATATTGGTCATGTTACCCTCCTAAAAACCATTAGGGGTTGGAATTGAGTTCTTGAACCAATCTATGTTTGCACATGGATGAAGTCTTTTGATTCAACTAAGAGTTGATTCTAAGATGACATCAAAGGAACTTGTTCCTTTAGGATGAAAGATACACTATGGTGCATATCATCCCAATGAAAATACGATGTTGTGAGCACTTCAAGGATTTCCTCATCACTGTAGAATATTTTATCAACCAAATCAAAAGGAACTAGGTTTGATGATATCATAGCAATGCCATTAGATGACAAGGGTGATTCATCAAAGGATGACATGTAATATATGTTGGTCATGTATTTTGAGAAGGATGTTGGGGGATACACTTCCTTGGTAATGGTAACTTGGGATTCAACTAAAAAGTAACTTACATCAGCCAACATATATATGTATTATGATAAACCCAGACAATGGCATGAGTAATGACCGTAAAGGCCACTTAATGCACAAGGATGATTGGTCCATAAGGATTTGTTCTTTATTTTGGGGGAATTGGGGAGGTGAACCACCATATTTCTTTCATTGGTGTAATCCTCTAATGTCTGCAAATGACTACGCAAAACATGAAAATTTGGGAATCGTTGTGTAGTGTGACCTACAACATCACATATGACACAAGGTGGATGTTTTGAACCATAGAATCAAGAGGAGGTTTCACTTCTTGAGTTAGTTTTAGTTTTTTCAGTGTATTATAGGTTTTATTGTTTCCCCCAACCTTTTTCTTGGGAAGAGGTTTGGTGGTCAAAGGTGCTTCTATTATGACTCCTAGAGGTGGGGTATTACAAGTACCAATGGGTTGCACATGTGTTAGAACAACATGGGGGGTAGGAGGTGGGTTTGGAAGTTTGAGGTACCAAACGAGGAGTTCTAGCATGAGTCTCTAAAGATTAAGTGTTTCTATAATGGGTTTGTTGACCACTCTGGATGGCAGGAATAAACACAAGATTTGCTGAATTGGCATGGCTCCCCACTGATTAGTGGGAAGAACAAGTTGAGGTTGAACCATATGTTTACCCTACAATATAGTACGTAGCTCATATATCTTGACCTTAGGATGAGGAGGTGGTAAAGCCTAAAATGTACTTATCATGGTATCATCACACAAAACACCGTGTCTGATATTCAATTAGTTGGGGAGGGTCATACCGGTGAGTCTACTGTTGACCATAGTACACCATTATCCAAATAAGCCGAATTATTAGGATCATAATGCGTCAATTGATATAGTTTTACGATCCTCCCTTTGTGGGGGAACATCATAAGAATGAATAATGATGAAGAGACCGATTTCATGGAATACATGTAGCTACGACCTAAGAGGAGGTTGTAATCTAATTGGGCATTAAAAAATTCTATATCGATTAAGAATAATTTTCCAGCTAACTCTATAGGGACATTGTGGGGAAGACCCTGAGATTGTGCAACATGACCATCATAAGCATGTAAGGTCATAAGGGATGAGACTAACTGAGGGAATATGAGTTTATTCCATATATGAGTAGACATAATGCAAGTGGAGGCCCCTTTGTCCACAATATATGAGTAGACATAATGCAAGTGGAGGCCCCTTTGTCCACAATATAATGATGGATGCACATATGTTTAATCATGATAGGAACTTGAAAATATACAGATGAAGGCATTTGAGGTTCTGCTTGATCTGAGTCAAAGGTCATAAGCAAAGAATCAGAGGGATCAATTGAAATTAAATTGTTCAATAAGGATTTATGTTGTACTGGGTAGTTCCACAGAACCTATATCATAGACATAGCTACAAGATATTGGTCCAAATCATCCACAATGCTATATTTGGGAGCAACTCTAGCATTGGGGTTATTGAAAATACAACATAGAGGGAACTAGGGGATTTTGGGAACCACTTCCTTCATAGGATGAGGGATGTGTAATGACTCATTGAATTGCGGTGGCTCTTTTCCTTTATCGACAGGAGGGGTTTTGACCACTAAAGCATGTTGATTGCAATGTGTTGAAGGTTAACATTATCTAACAACATAAGAAGGAGTTGAAACCTTGATTCATGTGGTTGTAAAATAGGTGGTGCCGTTGGAGGATAAGATACTATAGGTTGAGTAGTGACCACCGCCTATTGCAGGAATAGATTTTGTAATACAAAGGGTTGTCCTTGGTTGGTTTGAGGAGGATAATTATGTTTCCTTTGTGTGGTTTTATCCGATTCTCATTGATTCACCTCATTCCATAACTAGCGATCTTTTTCCATATGGGGAAAATGGTGTGTATAATTTCCATAAGCATTGCATAAAGAACATTGATGATTTGTCTATAATTGTGAATTTTTTTCTTGTTTGGGAGGCTTGTTCGAATCTTGGTCTACAAGGTTTATGTTAGCTCCATTATGATTTGGAGGATTAGGTGGTGGACCCCCCCTCCTTAACGTTGGTTATTCCATTTATTCGTTCCCCTATTATTCCATTTAGGTTACACTTGTTGGTTATTGGGGATCAACTGAGCATGAAAGTTTTGCTGAGCATAGAATTTCCCATGAGGGAAACGGGGGGGTGCACTATGCTTTTGCACTAGAGAAATTGGTAGTGGGTCAAGAAAAGCATAATAAGGGTTGATGGTCAGATGGAACATGTAACCATTGGAAGAGGTGCCACATGAGGTGCTACTACATGAGGATCCATGAACATTTGTCCCTATAGGGGAAAATGAGTAAGATGTACTCATCTCGGTATGTGAGGCAGATCGTGAGGAATATAGAGCACAATAAGGAGTAATGGAGGGACCCTGATTGCTTAAAGATGGGGGTTTCCATACATATAACTACTTGAATGAGGAGGGTATGACATATACGAGTTGGGTGGGAAAATACGACACCAACAATACCATTACCTCAATGGGATGCACCTTGAGCATTTCTTTGAGAAGAATTACCCCTAGGAGAATCATGAATGATGGTATAAAGGTATCGTGTCTATGCATAGATAAGGTCGTATTGTTGATCCTTCAAGATGGATTCTTCTTCAAACTGCATGTGTTTAGAGGCCACATTTTTTGCTATCATAGGTAGAAGGGACTTTAAAAGCCAATCTAGGAAAATATTGTCATCGAGCTTGATCTTACACAAGCTTTGACATCGATGCCATTCATGGATATGATTTGTTATATGCGTAGATGAGTATTGTCAACATGATAGGAGAATTTCCACTTCCTCATCATAATGGATATGATGTTGGAAAAATGAAAAGAAACTGAACACGAGGGACACAAAGTTGGGATGTGTCTCATGGGGTTTCTCTATGTACCATTTCACTGTAACCCTAGTTAGGGTGAGCTAAAACAAACACAATCATGTAGAGTCATCCACTATGCTTTTTTAAGAGAACCATAGGTGAAATGACATAATGTAATTTTGCGGGTCCTCTCCTACCTTACCTTCAAACTTTGGGATGTTAGAGGGAAGTTTGGTCAGCATGGGAGGCCATGCTGTATCATAACGAGTGGACTCATTATTCAGTTTATCCAAATCTAAGATGTTGATACTTGCCATGAATGGGAGACTTGCACTAGGTTGTGAGGTGGAAGTTCCAATAATAATGTTGGTCATGGTTCCCTCTGTGGTTCCATTACTAGTAGTTCCACTTGTCGATGTACTACCAATAGTTACACCAGTTTGAGGGTTGTTTCCTCCACCAGCGGAGGGTTTAAGGACACCCATAGGGTTTTGGATCATCCTTCCTATTTTGTGGTATTGTTTTTTCCACTAAGAGTGGGGATACTACCAGGAATTTCGATAGAGGTGGGAATGGTCCCAACCATGGTATCAGAAGTGTTTATGGGTGATGATGGTATTGATAATAAGGTGCCAAGACTAGGAGTCTCAAAGGATAACCCCAATGGCTATGCCGCATGTGTAGAAATAGTATATGTCTCATGGATCCAATAGCGCAGTTTAGGAAACCATATTGAGGGGACTATACTTGAAGTCTTTGAGATAATATCATGGGAGCTATAGCGACAAAATCAAATAACTCGTCAACACTAAAAGGATAAATCATGTAAAGTTCAAATTGAAATTATAAAAAAACCAGTGCAACTGAGTGTGAAATAGGTGATCTAGAAAAAAAATCCATTAAAAAAGGAAATCCTAAAAAATAAAAGGACCCACTAGCTTAATATATATACATAATATATAAGAAAAATTACCAAATAAAATATTCTTCAAATATTCTCCTCTATTTGGTCATGACCTCCCCATTAGAAAAAAAGAAGCAAGAAGCTAAGTTGGATCTTCCAAACACTAACCCATGATAGGGTAATCAATCCTACCTAGATGTAATGAGTGAAGATAGAAAGGGTAGTTACAAAACTAGGGCCACAATTGAATTCATTTGTCCTGGGTGTCCCCCCATAAAAAGGGGTTAGCACTTGGTAAGATACCCAAAAAGAATGGTTTCTAGGCTACTTCATTCAGGACACATCCGAATGACTATTCTACAACTTCAACACAAAGACAACACTATGGATAATCTTTAGTACTAAGTGGGGATGGTACACCACCCAACCATTTAGTTCTAGTCTATCAATTTTCCCTCTTGGGATAGGATCACCTTACAAATTGGCATTGAATTGTGTCCCAAGTACTAAAGGATTTTAGGTCCCTAATTAGACAACCACTTTGTCTTAGATGAATAGTGACTAGGGGGAATTGTTTGGATTCCTATCACCAAGGTCCTAACTTATCTACAAAAATGTTTTTTGTTCTCAAGTGAGGTTAATGTGTGTTAAGTTAAGGTTGATTTTAAGGCTCCGCTTGACATCTTGAACCAAGTGATAGTTTGGATTAAGGAGTGTTTGTTGTGTGCACATGAGGTGTGCACTACAACTAAGATATAAGAAAATAATATTGCTTGAAAAATAAACAATGCAATTTCAATACTCAACTTTTCTTGAAATAACGTATCTAAAGAAAGTCAAACAACACTTTTTAAAGAAAATTTCGAGAATTAAATAATTGATTTGCAAAGATTAAAGGAAAGGATATTAATCTAACAATGTCTTAAGAAAAGGAATTAATGAATTATATAGAGAGTTCAATTAATAAAATCCTTAATGAAAATGAAAGTAATTGCAGTAAGCAAACAAACAATGACAATAATTTCAAAGCAAGGGGAAAATGCTTAAAATTTCACGATGATTGTGCTTCACCCAAATTTTTTGATTGGACAGGAAAATCATCAACTACAACATGAACAAGGGGATAATAATAGACTTAAAGTGATCGCAAATAGTCTATAAAAGAAAACAATATTCTTGCTAACTCAGGAAGAGAGTAAAAAAATCCAAATGGAGTGCTTAAACAATGAAATATGGTCACCAAAAAATAAAGCATGTGTTTTCACACATTCTTGTGCTAATGAGCACGTGCTACAGGATTATGGGATTAAGAAGAGTTTCAAAGAAATAATACAAAATAAACAACTAAAATAAAAGATGAAACTATCTAAGAGTGCGACTAATAAAGAAAATGACAATATTTCCTCATTCTTTAAATTAAATAAACGGGATTACATGAGAGCTGAAAGAATAAAGAATATTTATAATGATATTTGAAAATAATTACAAGAATTAGGAGAACCTGAACAATCACAGAAGACAAAGTTGCTACATTTGTTCGAGGGAGGGTCGCTTGGCTCTCCTCACGTCCTTCCAATTCTTCGGCTAGACGTCAGGGGAAGAGGATCTCCAAGAGGTGAGAAAAAGTCTACTATAATCTCGACAAAAATATGGTAGAGTGACGACTTGAGAAAATGGAAAAGAATTGTGTGTAGAATGGAGGGATTTGGTGTCTCTTTTATAGCTTATGATAAGAGTCTAGGGCTGATTTTTGGGCTCTAGATTCCTCATATGAAGGTATCCATGTAGATCCTCATGTCCATTTATTTTTCTTTTTGTCAGACATGAAGCAGGGACATTTGAAAGACAAGATAAAGGTTGGGTCACACTTTTTTGGTGTTTTTTTGTGATTTGGATCACTCGAATCAAGGAATTTTGAGTGACCTAGGCCGGTCTTATCGAAGGATTAAGAGCGACATCTTTAGAAATTTCTTTTTCGGGGATTCCCTTTCATTTTTTATGATTTTGGATGACTTTCCAAGGTCAAATTGATGTGAATGAGGTGGAATGATGATGTATGAAGGTGACTGTATTGATGAAATGTCAAGTGAGCAAGTTTTAGTTGTGAACACATGATTTTCCCTATTCCTAAATTCCTCATCGGTCCCCCAATTAAGAACCTAGGAAACACGGAACAATAGGAAGATAGACCACTAAACTTCCCTACAGAACCAGAAATCTAAGAAAATTTATAACCAAGAAAATTCTCTACAGAGGGGTATCTACCTATTAGTGTCCACATAAATTCCTAGAAAACCACCCATAACATTGAGGAAAAGCTACACACACCTTCAGTGAAGGTTGTGGGGGGTATACAACCAACATAGTATAGTTATGTGGGTCTATAGATGGATTTAATCACAGGGAATGTTTGAACTATAGTGAACATTACTATTTATATCTAAATATATCATAAAATTGCATTGGTTGGATGGGGAATATTAACAACTTCTTGAAATCAATTCTGGTATACATTAAAACCACTAACATAAAGAGGAGCTTTGCACACAAAATGAAATGGACTAAAACCCGACCTTATTTGAGGGGATAAAGGATGAGAAGCAAAAGAATTAGTTCTACAATCTAAGTTCTAGGTATTAATAGATATTGTCCCATGTGTTGGGGTGAAATATTTTCTATATCAATTAACATCAAGTTGTACCTATTCCATACATACAATTCTTTTGTACTACACCATTTTCCAATTTTTTTGCCTCCAACAATTGTACATAGATAAAAACTCTCTATTTTGAAAGGAAAAAATGAGACAATGAAAATTTGTTCATGAAATTAAAAAAAGAAAATGGATTTTACTTGGATCCCTAAAGTCCTTGGTACAAACCACCATGGAGCCATGGAATCTTAATACCTTCAAAATGCAGAAATTGAGAGGTAGTGGTGGTATAGTGTAAAGGTAATAATGGTTAAGGTTTCATGGAGGATATCACAAGAAACAATGTGTAGTATCCCTGATATGATATTATACCAGAATACTAACTCTTCTGCTGCTATAATTAAAATTTTGAAATTAAAACTTTACAATTAAACCAATCACTTCTTAATGGAGGGAAAAATATATGCAATAATGGAAAACATGGGAATGGAAGAGACCAAAAGACAAATTTGGATAGAGAGAGTTCTTTCCCTAAGAACCTATATTTTGGGTCCTTTAAGGTTTCAAAATCAGCTCTGCTGAAGTCTACTCCCACGCTTTTGGGGGTCCCAACCAGTGCAAACTAGGAATGAACCATCACCTCCAATCTACCAGTGTCTAATATAATATTAAGAGAATATTAGAAATTTTCCATGATGGTATATTTCAAAATTTTAAGGTTTATACATATCATAGGTAAGAAAATGTGCTTCTACAGGCTGCAAAGGTGAAACTAGCTCTTAAGATAGCTCACTAGCTTCGTCTTCGGGTTTTTCCAAATAAGTAAAGGGGGATACAAATTCTTAGTTTCAAAAAATGGAGTATTATATATACATGTTAAGAACACATAAGAATAGGAATGAGTAGAATTGGTGGTCTAGAGGTCTAATTATGTATTTTATGGTGAAACTAGTCAATTCTATGTGCAAATCTAGACTAGGTTGGGTAAAAGCTAGAAAAATCAGTCATAAAGACTCATATTGATATGAAAATTACAAAGAATAATTAGAACATAATTTAAAAAAAAAATGTATAAATTACTCTAAATAATAACCTATAAATCTTTATTTAACAATATGCATCAATACAATGCATTTTAGAAGCAAAAATCAAAGGAAGACTTGGAGATTCGAACCCTCAAGTACTGGAAACTTATGTATAGGATAAATACACCTGATATGGTGTCATTAATGGCTGGAATCTTCTATCATATCATGAATCAAACTCTAGTTGGCTTCTCCTTATATTTTGTATGACATGCAATGAAGATGGGGAAAAGAGAGGGATATATGAACATGGGACTTGGGGCACATCACCCAAGAGAAATGAGGCTCATCAAAAAATATTGAAACCAAGATTCACATAACATCAAAACAATAAGAAAAAAAAACTGAATAATGGTGTTGGAATTATTCGTAAGTAGAGCTTGGGTGACTTGTTGACCAATTCCATCACCTGTTGAGCAAGTTGCCAATTGCTAAACCCTCACCCTAATATAATGGTGAACCCTACTTGAGGAAAATAACATGTATGAGTCATGTATGATCTTTCCATGTCATTAAATCTTCGTTGAAATAGATACTGTGCCCTCCTTTGGTCCATAGTTTCCTGCTTTTCTTTCACTTTCTGCTTTTGTAGCTGCTCATCAGAATAGAAACTGGGCCCTCCGTTGGCCCATAGTTTCCTTCTTTTACCCTGATTGATTTTCCAACACTTTTTGATTTTGTAACTACTGGATTTTCTTTTCTTTTGATTATTTCCATCTTTTCACGACTGTTTTCTTTTTCCAGTTTCTATTTGACACATTAGGCAAGTGAAGTTGCCCCAATGCACCCTCCCTGACATGGAAACTAATTCCACATATATTATTTACATATTAATTAATAATCGCATAAAAATAATTCATAATCAGAAACTAACTTAGTATAAGCCTCCTAAGTAAGAATTTAACAAAATTCCCTAGGTACATTCATTAATGTCACTTTTGATCCCCTAGGTGTTCGGAAAAATCAACACTTTTGGTGTTCATTAAGGAAGGGACATGAAAATCCTCCCCTCCCAAGTCTGATTGTCCCCAAGCAAAAGAAATCTAGGGTGTTGGAATATTTTCTCACCCTACCAAGGGGCATATTCACTAGGAAACCCTTTCCACTACACCAAATATTCTTTAATAGTCCTGTTCCTCAGCCTTCTTTCTCTGGTCTTCAAAAAATTCTTCGGCACTAATGCAAAATGGCCTTCATCATCAAGGGGTGGAAGTTCTTTTGATACAACTATCTATTGACAAAATTCTTTCTTCAAGAAGGATACATGCAAAACATTGTGGATCTTGCACTCTAGTGGAAGCTCCAACTCATAGACCACTTCAACAATCTTCTTTAGAATTTTGTAAGTCTCATAGAACCATGGGTGGAGTTTGTCAACCCTGTTTTTCTTCAAAGATGACTATCTATAAGGCTGCAGCCTTAAGTAGAATAAGTCTCCTTCTTGGAAAACTCTATCAATCATGTGCTTGTCAGCATTCATTTTCTGTTGGTTCTGTGCAACTTGAAAATTTTCTTTAATTTCCCTTAGAATGTCTTGGTTTTCCTGTAGCCAATATTTGTATTTTTGGGCTCTACAATCTACAAACATTAGATCTACAAAATATGGAGCCACATACCCATACAAAGCCATGAATGGGGTCATCTTGATGGATAGATAAAAGTGGTGTTATAACAAAATTCTCTCAGGTGGATCCATGCGTCCTTGTTGACACAAATCTATTGACAGGGGTTCACTTCACACTATTTTCAACACATACCAACAAAAACTTCCTAAACATAGACCCATAAAGGTTTTATCCTTTCCAACAATGCCTGCAATCCATACGCAGTCTCACCCAAGATGTCTGAGGAAGGGATGCAAGAACCATGTTTCTGCAGTAGGAAGAGGACTTCACATTATCTCTATTTTATTGCGACATTAAACATAAATCTAGGTTTGTAACTATGTGATTAACCATGTCTACTCATCATCATTTGCAATCATACTAAACCAGAATTAGATTGACGAAGACATCAACATATATTAAATCACTAAGTACTACAAGGCTTCACATCATTCATGAGAAAAAAAGGAAAACATCATTCATCCATCGCATAATTCATTGCATTAACACATTAAACATTCAAAATATAAAGTGAAAGAGATAATTCCACATATATCCAAAAGACACATAATAGATCAATCAGTTCATTCCCAAAAGATAGATCAACAGATACACCGATAGATTGACATATCATTTCTAACTGAAGCTCAATGATGCTCCATCCAATAATTATGATTTACACTTACAATACTAACTCTATTTATAGGCTCATTAGGTTGTTACAAAATGGTCCACTTGACCGATTGCCAACTAACTCAACCAAAATTCCCTCATTTGTTAGGTTGTCCTTTCATCATGTTTGACTCTTCTTTCTTTCAATGTCCTTCTTGTTGACGACGGAAGCACACTTTGTGCACTCTAACCCCTTTCCAACAGGCCCTGAACACAAACTTGTGGCTCCTCCTAGAGCCACCTCAACCAGAAGCAACTAGTGCATTCAATTTTTTCTTGAAGTTGTCATATGCAGTTTTGACTTGTTCGACAACTTCCTTGACCTTTGCTCTGATTTCTGTGCACTGTTCCACTTCCTATTCCATCGGGTCCTCTTCATTCATCTATTGCACTGTACTTAAATCTGCCTTGGTCTTCATTATTTCCTCCATGGATTTGAGCACCAATTGCTCTACTGCACCTTGTAGTTCATCCAAGTGTGTTGACCTGTGCTGCTCCAGCTCTTTTAACTATTGTGCCTTAGTTACCTACACAAGTGGCGGCATAATTTTGAGTGATACTCGTAGTGATGTCAATTACATCTCTTCTTCTCCAAGTTGTGCCTCCAGTTGATGCATCTGCTCATCTTGCACCAAACTCCCCCTAAACTGTGTTATTTCTTCTGTAATCGCATGTACTGCCTGTTCACATTCTATGATTATGTTGTGGTTTCTTCAATTTCTTCTCTTATTTCTATGAGCTGCTTTGATGGTGTGGTAGGTACCGCTCATTCATACAACTCCTCATTTTCCTTCCTCATATCGACAACAATTTTCCCCACTCACAATACTTTTTCTTCCACAAACATTTCTGGACTAATGTCTAGAATCTCTTCGTAGGCCATGGAGACTACCATCTCTAACCTTTTCCTTTCCTCAAATGTCATTGTTTTATCCTTTGTGATCGCTTCCTTTTCATCCTTGAGGTGCTGAATTTCCTCTTCAGTGCTTTCTTTTTGTAGCTGGGACCAGACCAGTTGATTGTGGACCGTCAATTCGTGGTCTCTGATTTCTTCACTTGCTATGAGCTGAAGTCTTGCTAGCACATGCATCAGATGCAGATCTAGGTCCACATCGATGAATTCATATTATTGCAGCATAATGTCAGTATCCTGATATTCCATTGTGACTGTATGTGGTAGGATCTGCACTAGTCGCATCTTTGTACCAATGTCAACTTCTACCATCCTTTTCATTGTTTCTTCTTGCAGTATCTTCACCCCGAGTACTGCATTTTTGAGGGTCTGTAGTAACTACGTAACTTGGTTGAAATAGGGCATGTTGCATGCTACATTACCTTTGATTCATTTTCATTGGTCTCCACAGTGATTACAGTCAATACCTTAATTACTTGGTCATCAGAGTGCCCTTTGGTGCCACTCCCCTTACCTTGCTCAAACCCACGCTTCGTTTGTGCCTCTTCTTGTTGTTTCTCCAACTTTGATTCTGTCATAGTTGCGGATAATGCCTCTTCTTGTGATTTCTCTTCCTCTTCAAAGTCCTTCGGCTTATCCTGCTCATTCAGGATATCTAAAGGTGGTCCATTTCCTGGGTCCGACAACTCTTATATACTTACACGAACTTTCCATTTCAAGGACCATTCTTTGATGATGGCATCCATATCTTCCTCTGTTAGCTTATATTGTTTCTTAATCCATTAATGCTCTGGATATTCTCCCACTTGAATATGTATGGCATGGGGCCCTATCTCCAGTCATGAAATCCTTCGATATTTCTTCATTGCTTGGTCCATGAGTCGTGACACCTTGACTTCTTTCGCTCACAGTTCCATGAGTCGTGACACCTTGAATTCTTTGGTGATTGGGACTTTCTCACCATGTTTCACCTCCTCAAATATTTCCTTGGTGTATTTTGGATATTCTAGGATATCATGGTTGCTGCATTGGAGCTTCTGCAGTCATGGCGCAATGTTTGTCATCACTTTAACAAATTTGGGCATTTTCGACATCTTAATGCTATATTTGTTGGATTTTCTAACCCAAACCACTAGTGGTCCTTCCTTCCTCGATGGTACATACCCAGGAATATCATATATTGTCAGTCTTTCTTCTATCCATCGTGTCCTCTTCCACCATAGCGGATGCAATAGTCCTTGTTAACCCTCATATTAACTTGGTTTTCCTATCCAAGGTGATTGGATGATTCACAATTCTTTTTTTTCTGATCAGCCACCCTTCCGTGGAGACCACCTTTTGCATTTCTTCAATTATGTATGTTGGCGCCATCAGAGATTCCTATGTGCTTTTGCTTGAAATAACCTGCGTCATCCCCTCTGTACTCCTCTCTTTGCACTTTCTTCTCTTAGCTCTCGCTCTTCCTCTCTTTGCACAAAATCTTCTTCTCAACTCACAAAATGGATTCAACCAGGCTCCTTGGTATGATTTATATCTTATGTTCCTCTCATCCAATGGATTTGCTTCATGATTACTAAATCCTCATTGATCGACCCGATCCTCCATCGATTCTAAAAATCTAACGCACACCTAATTTATTATTTGCATATCTTTACAACTTGTGTCATCACCTATGTGGTGAAATAACTTCATTTATTTCCCAATTTGAATTGTTCCCGCCTTGTTCGGCATCGACAACTTTCCAAGCTTGTCGTAGTTCACCTTTTCTCATCATTCTTCCCTCTATTGACATAGTTTCTTTTAGAATTTTCCATCCTTTCGTCATGAATTTATTTTTATTTTTTGTCATGGATTTTAGCATTAGTGCCACACTTGGCTATCCTAATAGTGCTTAAGCCGACTCCCATTGACTAGTTTTGGCAACATAACTCCGTTGAAATGTTGCAATTGTATCGCACCTCCATTGGTAATGAATTGTATAATGTATGGACCAATCCAATACATATGAATATTTTTGAGGTGTTTCACAAACTTGTTGTCATAGAGGAGAACCATATATCCATGTTGAAATTGATTTGTTTTTACATGGAGATCATTTCAAGCCTTTTGTCTCTCCTTCCCTACTTGCTGATGGAAACCTATGATGAAACAATCCTCTTCAAGTCATACCAGTTGCACGAGTCTGTATTCGATCGCTCCTTCATCGTTCATTCCTGTAATTGTTGCTATGCATAGACTGGGCACACTATAATCCATTCGCATCACTGCTTCTTTCCCATAAAGAATTTTGAATGGAATTTGGCATGTCAGTCTTTTACATGTCATTCTGTAGGCCCATAGTATCGCAAGGATTTTTAGATGCAAATGGTCGTGGTTTGTGCTACATACTGTTGTGAGCACATTTTCCAATATCTTATTGAACACCTTGACTCTTCCATTTTCTTGTGGATGGTATGGGGTGATTTTCTTATGTAGTATATGGAATTCCTATGTCAATGCTTTTATTGTTTGATTGAAAAAATGTATACCTTGGTCACTTATCAATATCTTAGGATATATGGAATTCCTATGTCAATGCTTTTATTGTTTGATTGAAAAAATGTATACCTTGGTCACTTATCAATATCTTAGGACAACAAACCGAGTAACCACATTGTCGAAGATAAACTTGCTGCTGTTGCAGATGTGGAGTCCTTCCCTGGTGTTTCCTCAGCCCATATTGTTAAGTAGTCTGTCGCAGTGATGATATATCACACCCTTGTTTGTTTCCTTGGTGAATTGATGGGTCCGACGAAATCGACTTCCCACTTGTCGAATGATTGCAGTGTTACCTAAGGTACTAATGAAATCTTTTGTTTTTGCGATGACTTGCCCATTCTTTGACATACAACATAACTTCTAGAATAATCTGCAACATCACTATGTACTATTGGCCACCATAATACAACTAGGAGTATTTTTTTGGTGGTTGCACGTCCTCCATAGTGTCCTCCTACAATACCATTGTGTGCCTCTTCCAACACTCTTTCTTGCTCATGCGAAAGAACATATCACTACAGATTTTATTTGGCCCCATATTGTATAGCTACCCTACGATAAGTTGGAAGTCTGCAACTTTGACAATTAGTTTCTTCTTCTCACTAGTGGTGAACTCCTTAAAGGGGATTTTCCTATTGCTAAAAATTGAATTATTTGTTCATAGTGGTCATCAACCATTCCAATTTTAAACAATTGCACATAAGGTAAACCATCCTTCATGTTGCTTGGTTATTCACCTGACTCTATCCTTGACAGGTGGTCAAGTTTGACATTCAGTCGTCCAGGCTTCACAATGATCTCAAAGTCAAATTCTTGAAACAATAGTAACCACCAACAAATATTCCCCCCCAACACAGGTTTATTGATCAAGTATTTCAATGTTGAGTGATCCTTAAACATTTTGAAATGTCTTCCTAATAGGTAGTGGTGGAATTTCTGCAATGCATATACCATCACCAATCCTTCTCTTTCTATCATCGTGTAGTTTCTCTTTGCAGTATATAGCTTCCTACTTGTGAATGCGATCAGATGGTCGATTGATCCTTCTCCTAGTTGGGATAGTATCACTCCCAATGCTACCTATGAAGCATATCCATGGACATGTAATTCATTTGTCCAATATGGAAAGGTGAATATTGATGTTGCGATCATTTTCTACTTTAGTATGTATAGGATCCTCTGGCACTTGTCATTCCAATTGAACTTCACATCCTTCTTCAACAATTTCTCCATCGGTGCAATGATCACTACATATCCCCTTATAAACTTGCAGTAATACCTTGTGTGTCCAAAAATTTCCCTCAGTTGTTTTACTGTCATCGGTTTCAGTAGGTCGACGATTATTGTGATCTTGGTGGGATCGACCAACATACCTTCCTTGCATACAATAACAAATTCCAAATGGTGCACAAAATATACATTTTTTAGATTCAACGAAATCTAATGTTGTCAACACCTTTCCAACATTAATCGAAGCTTCACGGTATGGTATTTTAATAACCCATAGATTCTCCAAACGTCCATATAGACTACAAGGAATTTATGAATGAATTATTTAAATGCAACAACAACTAACCTTGAAAAAATCGCCAGTGCATTCTTGAGATTAAACGACATCACAGTGTATTGAAAACACCCCCATTCTATCATGAAAGCGGTTTTTATGTCGATCCTCCTTCACGATCCTTATCTGATGATAACCTAAAAATATGTCTATGAATGAATAGATTTCTTGTCCTCCAACTCCTTATCGAACTAAAGGTTTTGATACTTTGCACCTCGACACAACACTAGGACCTAAAATGGCTGGTAGTCTGGTGGGTCAGACCAAACTACAAAGGAAATCAAAACAAGCAACCAGGAGTAATGGAATAGTACTTTGCTGTCTTATTGTGCTTGGGGTGCATCATCTAACAGCTCATTCAATAGATACTGGGACCAGTTGATCTATACTCCTTTGGTGCAAAGTTCAACTGTTCCTATAGTGCACTCAGTGGGTCACATCTTGCGCAACAACTTGCAAGATAATACCTTCACAGAGAACCTCACTGAATTGTCGACTATAGAGGCAATTAGGAATCCTCTGTTTGTGCGGATAAGGTCATACTTGTCTTTGGCCCTTGTGATAATCATTGTATCCTAATACTTCTGTAGATACAGTGTAGGGTCAATTCCTGAACGCGGGAGAAGCGTGATTGAGGAAATTAGTTCAACATCGACAGAATATGGTATGTCAAGCCACAAAAATCCTCCATGGAAGCATACTAGAAGCTGGCACATTTATGTGTTTACCTCTTTGCTTCAACCAAAATGAGGCATATACAGTAAGTTAAATAGACCCACCTGGTCTATTCCTCAATCCCACTCCATTGGAACAACAAGCTGTGTTGTGGGTGGTGCATCTGGCATAGTTACCATGTAATTCTCTCTGTCCAGGTCAGGCTGCTTGTGCGTATCTTTGTCTTCAAACTTCAACTTCAAAAAATTTGGTATGATATCCTTTAGCAGTGAAAATCCATTGGGGATATTGGGTGCAACCAGGGAGGAGATTTCTTGCTTCGAGAGGTTCACTTCTGGCACCTCTGCTATCTTTGGTGGAATGTACGGTGGTACCAGGTTCCTTTCCTTGAGATTAGAATTCCTCTCTCTTCTTGGTGGAGGAGATGGTGTTGTTTTGGTGTACTTGCACTTTTTTCCAGTATTCGGCTCCCTTACCAAAGACCCTGATGGTCCTGGAAGATCCGTGCTCGATAATATTGTCGCTATATATGGTCCTCGACTTGAAGCTGGTGGATTCTGAACTAGGGCTAAAGCAACAACATGAACAGTTCGTGGAGCCAGCTGCACCATTAGTTTTGGTTCTTGCTGCACTTTCTCTTGTGCTTCAGGTGATATGAACTCTTCAAGCATTGGGCTAGGTGATCCGTTCGTAATGTTGGATTTTTCGTTGGTGGTACTAGAAATCGAAATGACCATCATCTTCGGGTCTTCACATTTTTAGACACGGGTTCACTCTTCTTATTTCTTGCAAGTAAAATGAATCTTGACGATGAAGGCTTATATTTATATGTAGGTGCTCGTCCTGTATGTAATTATTTGATGATAGAGATGCATCTTGTCGATGACATGGGATTCCTGTTTAACCCATTTAAAAATTTACTTGCACGCTTGAGCTATGACCTATACCTGTTAGGACAGTTATGGAAAGGATGATGGATGAGACCAAAAATAACACCGCCACTTTTCCTTGGACTTGTCAAATTAATGAATCTAAGCTATCATAACTGCCCGAATATTTTTGGGTACCCATGCTTTAATGGAGTCCAACTGTCATTCCCACTTTTGTTGTGGGATTTGTATACTTGTGTCATAGACGTGCGACATAACAGTTTCTTTTTGTATATATATATATATTTTCTTCTCCTCCATACCCAACCGTGTCACAACTATCTTGGTAAGGTTTCAATTGGCTTATATTTATCATTCATGAGAATGGTGTCCCATCCAACTTATGTGATTTTACTGAGCCTACATCAGTCATGTGTGCGACCACATATGGCCCTAGCTAATGCATTTTCAATTTACCTGGATGCTTCAAAAATTTGCTGTCGTACATCAAAACAAGTCCTCCAACTTTGAAATGCTTAGTATAATATGGCGATCATGCCATGCTTTCTGTCTTTGCTTTTCTATGTTTTGATGAAACCTTGCAACAAAGCATTCCTCCTCCATTTGAACGAGCTACGAAAATCTTTGCTCGACAACATCCACATCGGTCATTTCAATTATCGCAACAATTCTTAAGCTTGACACAATATATTCCATCAACACAAAAGCTTCTTTTCCATATACCAATCTAAAGGGAGTGTGTCCTGTAAATCTTTTGCAAGTTGTGCGATATGCCCATAGCACAGTTGAAACTTTTTGATCCCAATCATCTATGCACACATTGCATACTTTGTTTAATGCATTTTCCAAAATTTTGTTAAATGCTTCAACTGTTCCATTTTCTTGAGGATGATAGGGTGTCATTTTCCTATATTGAATATTAAATTCTGCAGTAAGCTCCTCAATCAACTTGTTAACAAAATGCGTACCTTGATCACTTAGAAGAATTTTAGGGAAGCCAAATATTGTCACCACATTTTTAAATAAAATTTTTGTCGTAGTCATAGCAGTATAATCTTTAACAGGTGTTTCTTCAACCCATCTGGTTAAGTAAGCCATTGTTGTGATAATAGAGTGCGTGCCCATCCTTTTTCTGTGTGGACTGATAGGACCAACAAAATCAACGGACCATTTATCGAAGACTTGTAGGGTTATCTTCGACGGAAACGACATTTCGTTGCATCTCGACGGTTTTCCTGTTCTTTGGAAAAAATCACAACTTTGAAAAAAGTTCTTAGTATCCATATGTATGGTTGGCCACCATAACCCAACTTGTAATATCTTGCACACTATTTCCTTTCTAGCATAGTGTCCTCTTGTGACAACAGTGTGTGATTCACTCATTATCTAAGATCGTTCGTGTTCTAAAACACACCGACACAATATTTCATCAAGGCCCATCTTGTATAGTTTTCCAACAATAACCATAAAATCAACGGCTTTGACGACCAACTGTTTCTTCTGCATAGTGGTGAACCCTTTAGGCGCATAACCTATACTCAAGAAGTGGATGATATCCATATACTGGTCATCAAACATGGTGATCATAAATAGTTGCGCATCAGGAAAATTATCCTCCAGGTTGTTTGGTTCTTCACCGCTTTATATTTTTCACAAGTGATCAGGCCCCAGATTCAATCGACCTGGTTTAACAATGATTTCAAAATCAAATTCTTGAAATATGAGGATCCATCGACAGATCTTCCCCCCCAACACTGGCTTGTTGACTAGATATCTTAATGCTGAATGATCAGTGTACATTTTAAAATGTCCACCCAACAAATAGTGTCTAAATTTTTGTAGCGCATATACCATGGTGAGTCCTTATCTTTCTATCATAGTGTAATTTTTCTCTACTGTCGAAATTTTTCTGCTGGAAAAATAAATAGGTTGATCAATTGTGCTCTCACTTGGTTGCATTAGAACTATGCCAAGCGTGATAGGCAACGTATCGACATGAACATGGAACTGCTTCTTCTAGTATGGAAATACCAATATTGGTGCGGTAGCCATCTTTCCCTTTAACTTGTCTAAACTTTCCTGACAACTTTCTGTCCACTGGAACTTTGCATCTTTTTTCAAAAGCTTCTCCATTGGAGCAGTTATCTCTACATATCCTCTGATAAATTTTCTATAATATCCCGTGTGTCCTAGAATTGATATGAGTTGCTTGACTAATGTAGGTGGTGGTAAATCAAGAATAATCGCAATATTTTTTGGATCGATGAAAATTCCTTCGCGACACACTACATGTCCTAACAATACACCAAATGGTGTGCAAAAAATACATTTCTTCAAATTTAGCACGATATGATACTAGAGACAACGCTCCAACATCATGCACATACTTTCAATATGGTCTCTTACTAGACCAAACACAGTCCAATCATCAAAGTAGACTTCAAGAAATTTATGTATGAAATATTTAAAAGAAGAAACTACTATTCTAGAAAAAATAGCAGGAGCATTCTCGAGTCTAAAGGGAATTACCGTATATTGATAGCAGCCCCATGCTGTCATGAAGGTCATTTTGTGTCGATCCTCCTTTTCTATTCTGACTTGGTGATAACCAACAAATACATCCGTAAATTAATACATCTCCTGTCCTCTGACACTTTCACGTACTTCATCCATGAATGGTGTTGGGAATGGATCGTGCAAGCATGCATCATTTAGTTTTCTTAGGTCGACATAGATACTGACCTCACATGTTGTCTTCTTATCCTGAATTACTATAGGACTGATCCATTGTGATTCTTCAACTGGTTCAATGATTCCTACGTCTAACATTTGGTCTAACTCAACTTTCAGCTTTTCTTTATACCTAGGATTCAATCTATATGGTCACTGTTTAACTGGTTTTGCATCTGGTTTCAGTGGTATTTTCATCTCCCCTAGATCTGTTACTATTCCCTTCATCTCTGAGAAGTTGGTAGGGAACAGATCCTGAAATTCATGCAACAAATCTGTGAATTTTTCTACTATTTTCTCATCACAATAATCTCCAATATTGGCGAACTTTGGTTTTTTGGTGAACCAATGTTGGCTTTCTTAATTTGAGCAGATTGAGAAACTATTCGCTAGAAATACCACTTCCTTCCACCTCGTGCATACCCTCCAAATCTGTTATGCTAAGGTTGGTTGGGTCATCATCTGGTTCTTTGACCAGATTGTAACAAGCCATCCATTGCCGGATTGTCGCACTGCACTGGTGGGAATTCACCACTTCAACAGGGATTTTGAAAAATATTTTCTCTTTTATTGTTTGAAGCGCATCATCAATTGTCGGCTTCTGATCAACAAATTCAAAGGTGTGTGTGAATTGTTTATCTATCTCCTCCCAATCCCGAGTTATTTTTCTTTACTCCATGGATGTGTACCATATCCTAGGTGTCATTTCCAATGTGTGTATGAAATGATGGACCCATTCATGTCATGGGTATTCTGCAAATGTCTTCCGACACTGATTGAGGTATTTGACAAGGTTTAATAAGCATGTGTACTTCTGACCAAAAACAGATATTTCTTTGTCGAATATGACTTCTAGCAATATTTTTCATTGTGGCCATTCAGATATGGATTGCTTATGCGTACCCCATCATCTAGAGGGTGTAGCTTTCATCACAAAGTCTAATGCAGATAAGAATCATGGTTTTGTTACCATTCCTTCAAACTCAGAAAATTTTCAATATTAGGTAAGCCCTCATATGTGGGTAACTCCCTCGACCGAGTCTCCACCCATCGCATAGACCTAGTAATCTTGGCGTATCTCCTCATATATACTTCATGCAGTATGTTTTTTCAATTCTCCAATGCCTCTCCTGAATCCGATGTGCGTGAGATAGTACTCTGCCAGCTCAGGTTCCCATCCGCTGTAGGATTTATGTAATCATATTTTAAGGAAGTGACATTATAAATATAGTCTAGATAATCACCTTGTCCTTCACTATGGATTGGTTCGACATATCTTTGTCCCTCAAGTGGGTCAATGGGATAAACTACCCTCATTTCTTCATCTTCGAATGCGAGGATTCTTTTATTAAATTTTATGATTGTCTGATTGTATATTTCCCAATATATCCCCAGAAGCACGGTATATGGGTTTGTATAATCAACAATATTGATAACTTCAAAATCTACAAATGTTCACAGCCCCTCAATGTCGACAAGAACTTGACTTAACCTACCAATCAGTAGGACCTTCGCCTGATTTGAAAACATAAAATGGACATGGGACTAGTCCAAGCGTGAATTGTTCATGATTTCCCAAGTTTGTTGCGTCAACATATTGACGTTCAACCCATGATATAGGATAATATAATCAATGTCATAATCTCCTATCTGCACAGTCATTCTTAACTCGCGAACAGTTTTGAATTTTTTCTAACATGGTTAACTCTTCTTTCAGGTTGCGACTCTAATGTGGTTTCTTCTATAAGAGCTTGTAATTATGCAACATATTTATCATGGATTAGTGCTAAGAAACTTGAAAGAAATGAATTGAGCTTACTAAAATTATTTGTAACCTGCTTCCGGAATATCTATTGAAATCGTTTAGGAATCTCCCCGACTTCACATGAGTTCGACGGTTGTTGTGTATCTACAAACTCTGGTCACACATCCAAAAATACTTGCTTCTATTTTTGAACATCCCGATACTTTCTTTTGTGTTGTGGGTCACACTTGCAGTTGTCCATGTTGTACATTCTGATCTGCTCCAGTCACAACACCTCCTCATGTTATGAAAGAAAAATTTGGTTCTCTCGACTCAACAAAAATCATTTGAATATTCAGGTTAGTATTCGGATTATGATTCTACATGGGGTTAGGAACTTCCACGGTCCGAGCTTTCCATTTTGCAATCAACCAGGGGAATTGTTCCACATTATGATCCTGTGCTTTGCAATATGAACATGTCTTTGCAGGACCAGAGATATATCTAGAATAATGGCCCTGCTGCCCACAATTATAGCACATGACTTGAACTCTTCATTTTCCAAATCCTCATGGGTTCTGTCCTCTACCTCTAAAATTTACACGCCACCTAAGCTGAGGGTTTTGTTGCTATGACGGATACTGATTCTGTGGATTTTGAGGCTGATACTATGGATAATGCGTAGGATGGTAGTGCGCTTGAACCTGTTCAACATGAATCTGCTCGTCATTCTTCATTAGGTAGGTTTCTACCGTCTTCTCCTTCAAGAGCTGATATGCTCTACAATCTTTCTCATCATGTCCTACTAACTTACAAAATTTACAATAAAGGCTGGCTAAGGTAATTACAATATTCTATAGGTATATACACTCTTTAGCATGATGTCCTGGTAGTTTGGCATATTCTACACCAGGGTAGTCCTTGGGTATTCAACAGATTAGGTGCACCTGACGAAACATAGTTCATGTATGACAAACAATTATCCTTGTGGTGTCCATCTATTCTACATATTGTACACCATAAATCCTCCTGGATTTATTTTCCCTTATTGATATCTTGAAGCTATATATTAAGGTTAGAAAATTGTGACTGAATCTATATCATCCTTATGCCACCATCTTTGATTGGCGAGGATTCTAGTGCTTCCGTCTACGACACAATATTCTGTTGCATCAAAGGGCCTCAGATGTGTGGTAATAGTGCAATAATAAACCACTGTTTGTGTTGTACATCCAACATTTGAAAACTTAATTTGGATATCAAAGTTTTAAACCGCTAGTAAAAATCCCATACGGACTCCGTCGATAACTGTTTTATCTCCTTGATTTCGGTGATACATTGCGACTCAGATTTAGGTTTTCTAAACTCATAAATAATTGTGAGTCATATATCATCAAGAGTCTTCTGTGCGTCTCCTATTGGTAATATGAAAAAATTCATAAACCAGTCCATCGGACGACCCCAAAAAGTCATAACCATATGTGTCTTCCTTAGGTCCTCATTTTGAACTTGGCGAACCATCCAAACAAATTCACAGAGGAACCAATGTTGCTCTGTATCTTCTAATCCATTTCCATTGAATGTAGGTAAACTAATATTTGTCCCAGCCATTGAGTTGGCGACGAGGATGTTCAATGGACAATTTAATGAAGGTGGACTTCCTTGCACACTAGTCGTAGCACTAATACTACTAGTATTCATAGTTCTTTCAGGATATGAGGTTCTAGACCTTGCCTCTAGCGATGCTCCTGGTGTGGTGTAGTTACGTTCTTATTTTGGTGTCTCTACATATTCTTCTGATTCTTCTACTCCTTTAGAATTTGGATGATATTCTTCCTCTTCATCGCAAGACCCTTTGTCTAGACGCGACCCAAACTTGTACTCAATTTATCTGAATGGACTATGATTCCATATTCTTCCTATTTTTCTTCTTCTTTTCCCTGACTGGAGTCTTCTTACACTCCTTAAAAATACAGCTTCTAGTTTAGCTTCTGTACTTCCTGGGAACATCTCAGCTCACTATTTCCCATTTTCTTTACATGTCATCTGTGACATATCCTTTCTTCTGGATATTGCGATTCAATTTCTCAGTTGCAAAATTCCCTTCTCATAGATGAGCATCTTTATCCATATATTTATAGATAACAAATACCTCCTGCGGAGTCCTTGGAAAAAATTTCTTTCAACCTCACTATACTAGGTTATTGTCTCAACTACAAACTTAGTAATATATCCTTGTAAAATACTATTGACCCAAAAATCAATATCTCTAGAGATGGGGTTACTTACACTTGATAACTCACGGATCAGCCGAATGATCCACTCGACTGCTTCCATTCTCTGAAATTTTGTTTGCCGAGTTTCCAATCTTGACAACCACTCATGCAACACAATAGGAAACATTGCAAAGAATATTGCATGAATATCTATCTACAGGTATTGGTCCAAACAGTCTTCTAGGCTCAATCGCAATCTTCCTCTCTCCCTGTGTGCAAATTCTAATGTCTTAGAATCCAACCAATCCTTGATTTCCTTCTTTTTTGGATTCCATAACATTTCCCTCGACACAAATAATCAATGTCCCGATAATGGAACCATTTGTTGGCGTACTTTTCCTCACACTCGCAACCCAGGCTCATGTTTTCCTTACACGTAACAAAACACCCAAAGATATTGGCCTAACAGAGGAAGATCAGTCGGCAACACCTACGATGCATGAGAAATATCACCCAAGATATCTTTCCTCAATGGGTAACTTCCAGAACCATATTTTTGTAGTTGGAAGAGGGATTACAGTCCCCTAGTGCACAACCAAGGTGCTCGTCAAAGTTGAATGGTTGGAGTTCTTTTACTAACTTGATAGTGGTGCAACAGTCCGACACAACCAACTTGCGACATAGATTCTCCCTTAACAACTTAAGAACAAATTAACTTGAAATAATACAAAATGATTCAATGATACTGGTCCTTCATTCATTCAATCCCTTCCACTAATATTGCAACATTCACTTAAGCAATAAATGTAAACAATGCAAGATAACCTACAAACATTCAACATGCACATTCAAGCAACACAAGATATAATGTGGAAACCCATTCAATAAAAACCACAAAGGTTCTCTTCATCTGACATGATAAATATATGAACCTTTCAGTCTGTTACTTAACTACGGACTGTTTTAGATATATATTTTAGGCTCACAAACTCTTTCTCCCTCTCATGCTCTCTGGTTTTATTATATTCTTCTTCTAGCTCTCCTATTGATGCACTCACATCCTGGATTGACTCTTCTAACTACTATCTACACACTCAGCTATAGAATGAATCCTTACAAAAACTAATAATTGACAACCCTTTTGTAAAATGGGTTCCACAGCTTAGCAGCCTTCTACGACACTACTATCTAACTTCTTCTCTAATTTCTTCAACTTTTTCTCACCCTTATACAAAATGGGTTTCTCTTATTTATAGATTCTACAAGACCACACAGGGTCAAATATATATAGTTCATTTATGAGGGGTCATAATCAGCCATCAAAATAGTTACAACCTATCATAGGTATGACAGACATAAGACGCTATTGGAATGAATTACATATATTCCTTCATACGTGTGATTTTCGTAGGCTTACGCTGACTTCCGTCAACTCTAGCACCCATCATCTTCCTGACCTATTGCTTTATATCGACTACCCTTCTACATGCCTATAGATTATCTTTTCCTCCATCACACTATTCCTTGCTACAGTCTATCTCCTTCTTCTACGCTCCATTTCCTTCCTTCACTTTCCTTTGCGTCGTGCACTTGATTTTCCTTCCTGTGCTTGTGCTTCACTTTCCTCCTTAACTTCTTATGCACTTTATTTCTACTGCTCTTTCCTGGACCAATAGAACCTGAGATAAGATACAATAGGACTTGGATCATATGAACAAAATTTACTAATGGAAGACCCCCTTTATCGGTGAAAATCACTTAGAATGGGATCAAAATTACAACTACAATGGAAAAATACTGGAAGCAATTTACAGTGACACAAGAAGAGTGAGATTTGGCTACTACGTCAATTAGAGAAGCTAAGGAGACCATTTATTATCTTGGTGATAGACCATATAAAGAATCCTTAGTTATTCAGTACTCAAGACAACATTGGTCCCAAAATTTAAGATCAAGGGAGAGTAGACATCACAACCACCAGCAACGCTAAAAAGGACATGGAATTAAAATTTGTAACTGAAAATATTGTATAAAAAATGACAACTGTTATCTAACTAAATTTTTTTGTAACTTTTTGTAAAACCTAAGGCTATAAATGGGACTAGAGATCCATTAAATAGGGGTCAACATATATTTGAGTAAAATGTAACTTTTGAAATATTTTTTTTGATCAAGCAGTTGAAATCACTATGATGTTGCGGTCTTGTAATCTAAGCATTGAGGATTCTTAGTTTTGATGTTTACAGAGTGTCCCATCTTCCTTTTTGTCTCCACTCCTTTCATCATTCATGTAATGTTGTTGCAAATGATATAATTCAAATACCCCGAGGAATTTGTTCGTCTCATGTTTGTTACAAATATGGCGATGAATGATCTTTTACTTTTAAACATGTTATGAGTTTTGATGATATGTTAATTAGAACTTGAGTTGTTGTCCTTGAGTTAGTCTTATAATTTCTTGCATTACATTCTTTATTAGACCTGTTGAATTATTATTGCTCAATATTCCTTCTTTATAATCAGATAAAACCTACTATCACAAGTAATTTGTCCCATTTTAATTTATTCAAATCTTTCTTATAGTATTTATGTGAATTCAAAATGATGCCAACCATTGTCGTCCTGATTACATGTAATACCCAAATTGGTCTATAGTTCAAGCAAGTTACTAAAATTATCCAAGATTATTGTCCTTGCTTCAAAGAGAAGGTTCAATTACATTGAAATCAAGTTATTGATTCCCTGGCATAGTTCCAAAGTAGCATTGGAAAATCTCATGGACTAACACCTCCTTTTTTTGTTTATGTATCTACTTTTGACTCCACCAGAAAATATCTAAGGACTACATATACTAAACCCAATCTTCAATGTTTTGTGATTATTTGATCAGAAAGAAATATAATCTCTTACATATTGGAGTTTAAGCCCTAGCTATTACGATAATTTAATCCAAAATAAAACTAGTGAAGATATTAGGGACAACTCCTTGAGCTCTACTCATTGGGGTACTTAGTGGTTATATTGTTAAAATATTTCCTTACATTATCGTTTGGAAAGAAAACCCTTTTTAATCTTTTGCATGTCTTCAAGATAATATTAGAATGGGTATTCTCTTTCTTGTGAACACATAAGCATCCCATGTGCCTCCACGTCAAGAATGTAGTTTCTAAGAATTTTTGGGTATTGAAGACACCCATTTACTTAAGGAACACCATAATCAACACTATTGCATTACCTAGGTGTGTCTATGTCTCGAATTTGTGACATTCCTTCAATTCCCCTCACCAAAAGTGTTATTGAAACTATCTTTGGTGATTGGCTATAAATGACTATTGCTAAAGGGACTTATAATAGAGATGTTTATGCATTTCTTTTCCTTTATTTATTTATTTTTAGTTTCTATATTTTGGGTATTTTGGAAGGTCAATATCTACATTTAACAAGCAATAATTAGGGTTTTATCCTTAATGTGGTTTCATTTATCTATAAGAAAAACAAATAGTCCTTGTTCCATTCCATTATATTTAATTTGCATTCTTTGTCATCTTACTTTGGTTACATATTATGTTTTGAAAAAATAAATAAATGAAAACGACACTTCAAGATTTAGGACAATGATCTTTTTTTCCATGAGTTATTTGGAAATTAATTAGAACATGTTCTATCATTTGAAAGATCTAGTATAAATGTCATTGTTCATTTATCAATAATTATATATATTTTAGTGATATTATCAAGTCAAATCATCACAAATTCCCATTCATTTCCTTAATTTGTGTAAGATATATCCACTAAAAGGAACAATAATAAAATAAACTACACTTATGTTACTTTGATACAAAAGTCACAGTAGTATAGGATATAGGGCATTGGTTGTCAGTTTGGGGAGTAAATTATTGAAGGAGGCACAAAAAAAACTAGGAAATGAATATTTGAGTGAAAAATAAATTAGTATCAAGAGGCACTTATTGGGAAATAACACCTCACACATGTGTCAACTAGAATGAGGTCAAGCTAAATACGTGATCGATCTTATCCCATTGTTGCTTGCTTGGTGGGTCATGGGAGTATGGGAGGTTTTGGTGAAGTGCAAAGTCCTTAGGGTGACACCGATTCTCTCTAGATTCTTAGGTCTAGGAATTGGTCATATTTTTTCCCAATTGTTAACTATGAAGTGGTAGACAGTTTATTTTCTTAGGATTTATTCTTGTGTGACTGTGAGTTGGAAGTGCTCATGGTACTTGAGATAGATACATCAGGTCCACCTCAAATTCATTGAAGGGTGTTTGTGTAATACCCTTGGTTTTGAATTGGAATGTATTTAACCAAATTTATGTATATGATTTAAATATGCTAGTATGGATTCACAATGCAAAGATCAAGGCCAAGTCCTAGTTAGTGAATGGATAGGGGAATGTAAGATGTACATATTTCTACTTGGATTGTATGGTTGGCTTGCCATTCTAACTCAAAATGTATGTAAATATTATGTTGCATAAGTAATAAAATGATCCAATGTGGCTATGTAAAAAACACTAGAGGGGATATGATTCCACCAGAGGGGAAGAGGAAAGGGGGCCTGTGGAAGACTAAATACTTTTCTGCCAATTGTTCACATTAAAAATCATCCAAATTCTGACATAAGATTTAAATGAGCCAATCACCTTCGTTTGAATATTTCCAATCATTGAATGCTGTTAATGTTTTGAGAAATAATGTAGATTCTTGAACTTTAAAACTTTTATCAATGATATGCTAAGGACCCGTAACAATTCACATTTCAATCACACAAAATAATTCATCCACAATAGAAGATGTACCCTAGGGAAAATCCTCATAATTGAGAGGACGAAAAAACCCCAACAATTCTTTAGAGTATAATAGATATATTGCAGAGAATGAGTTTTACAACATAAGCATATTTCCCGATAAGAAATAATACAAAGCAATAGAAAATATATCCACTATCACAACAATTATGAAATTTCCAGATGCCTATCCTATTAATAAAAAGTCAAAATGCCTTCCATGAAAACATTAGTGATGGTTGCATAATAATTAGCCTTACATGCATTACAATTTTGAATTCCCTTTTTCAAATAATCAATTCATGCATTGAATATTCATCATGCACAACTAATGTGCTATACCTTCAATCATGGATATTAACTGATAGTTAACTGACATTGGAGTGAACTCAATCTCTAACTAAATACTGATCATTTAGTTAACATGCTAACATAAGTTTCATAGTGCAATAAATCAAGTGTTGTATGCAACACACTTTCTTAACTGAAGTGTCATCCTTTGATTAACTTAAGTGTATTATGTTAGTCTAACTAAAGTGTAAACACTTTAGTTAACTATTCCATATCTATTTAATCACGTAGTTAATCATTATCTTGATCGATGAACTCTGAGCTCTTTTTTACTTAATTGAATGTTGATCATTAATAGTTAAACTGCTTTAACTAAAGCACTGATTGAGGCATTCATATTTAACTGAAGCTTTATAACTTGAGTTCACTTCAAATGATCTTTCTCTCATAATCTCTTTATTAATTATATCTTTATCTTATTGCATTCTCTATGTTTAATAATCTATCATATCATATTATACTCGGAAGAATTGTTCCTTACCTATGACCATATGTATTACCCAGGTTCATGTAATGATGTGCTAAAGTAAATCAATCTAGGGGTATCTAATCCCTAAATGAGAATTGTATCACCTAGTGATCATGAGACTAGCCATACATCACATAGTATATCCTCATGACTTGATACAAAACAAGTGATATGGTCTTGATACAACACAAGACCAATCTTGATACAACATAAGACCAATCTTGATACAGCACAAGATTCATGAACTTAATACAACACAAGTTCCAGACTTGATACAACACAATTCTTTGACATTGATACAACACAAGTTCCTGATCTTAATACACCATAAGATATTGATCTTAGTACAACATAAGATATTGATATTAATACAACAAAAGGTCATAGTACATGCATCTTTCATGATCTAAACATCCTATATTGATACAACACAAGCTCTTAACTTAATACAACATAAGTTGATGAACTTAATAGAACATAAGTTTTGGACTTGATACAACACAAGTGTTATGGAGAGTCTTATGAACTTACTACAATATAAGTTCCGTACTTGATACAACACAAGTGTTATGGAGAGTCCTATGAACTTAATACAATATAAGTTCTAGACTTGATACAACACAAGTCTCATGTATAATGACTCCTGATGCTGTACATTTAACACTCCCTCTCAGCGAGGGAGTTATTCTTTGCTTTACAAAGAATTTCCTGTGATACCAAGCTTATCTAATAAGTAACTCAACTTCATCACTGACAACGGCATGTCCACAAATTTGAAATCTGGTCATCAGTAGCTATGTACTGAAATTTCATTTTACATGACCATGAATCCAATGAAGTAAAACTTCATCTCAATGTATTTTATCATACCACATATAGGGTTTTTTCAGAAAGCTTGACTATTAACACCTAATAACTGTAGGCTTAAGTATTTCACCCTAGTAGGTAGCTTCCCAATATACACTACTCCTCAACATGTAGTACTATTTGCAGAACACTTTTAATTCTGTAGTGCTCTCTGACATACATCTTTGTTTTTGTAGTACTAGCCACAATACACTTAGATTTCGTATTACTAGATGCAATTTAGATCGCTTATCTCAATATAAAACAATAGCTAGATAACAAAATCATATAATAGGTATTCCATGTATCAAAATACAATAAATAACCTATTCTAATGTACCTCAAAGGTACCCAAACATATGCTTAGTAGTAAGCATACACAAACAATAGGTTTTCTCAAAGAACAACTAGCTACTTACACATAGTAGAATCATATGGATTTGATCCAGAATATAGTTTCTAAAAAATGGAAACCGTGGATTTTAAGTCCATCATATACAACAAATGTATAATATCATGCAGAAAGAAAGTCTAATATTTTCTTTCACTCTTAAACATTTGTTGCTTTCTTGAATCTTCTGCTATGTGGAGAAGTTCTCTATGAGATTGCCACTCTCTGTGAGGTTATTCAAGGCTTGATCAGTTTCTGAGTGTTTCTTCTTGTTATACTATAGGAACCCAACTACCTCTATAAGAGGTTTAATTGTTCTCTGACAGTCTATACTATAACTCTTCTTGAGTATCAATAGTTGTTAACACAAAAAATTTCTCAACATGCTCCATCTAGCTTACACCATTTGCAAACATCCATATCCTAACCCATTTGACCCCCACACCCATGTTTAGCCTATGTTTTTTTCCCAAAGGCTAAAAAATAATTAAAAAGAGGCTTAAAAAACCCCAAAAGAGCCAAAATAGCTTAGCAAGGAGCCAAAAGGCTCACAAAGGGGATAAAAGGCCCTAAAAGGGGCTAAAATCCCTAAAAGGGCTTAAACCCCCCAAACGGAGCTACGAAATAAGGAAAAGGGATTAAAACTCTAGTTAGGGCCCAAAACCATGACCAGGGGCTAAAAGCCCTAGGTGGAGAAAAACGCTATAAATAGAGGGATGGGGGTCAACATCACACACACTCCTATTTATCCCTGTTGTTATAATGCCTGCATGAGTACCTTGAGAGCCCTTTCCCTCTCAAGCTATTCATCCCTCATAGCTCCATTCCTCCATTTTCTCATTCCCATTCCCTTGGTGTGTTGAGCCAAAGCTCTACCCATTTCCATCCTATGGAGAGGCAGCTTCAGAGTTTGGGCATGGTGTCCCTCTTTCAAACTAGATAGGAAGGTAGAACGATTTAGCTTGGTTTATTTATCTTGCAATCTGTAGATGATCATGCTTAGTTTATATCTAATGGTTTGTTGTAGGGTTTTCTCTATTTGTTTCTGACAATGTTTTGCAGGGTTTTCTTTGTGTTATTCTCAAAGACTCTGCCCTTTCATCCTATAGATGAAAGGGCAGGTACTTCTGCATGTAGCCAGGGTTTTTCCTTGGATACAGTTTGGCGACCATACCGGGTCGATCCCATAAGATCTTTGGATTTGATTAGTTTTTATATATTTTTAAGTAGTTGTTTAAGAATTTTCTTTCCTTATCCTTCCATTTCTGTTACTGGTCGAGCCCTCTTGAGGTCGACTCGAACCCGTTCGGCCACATCACCAGTTACTGTCGTCCGTTCTTAGCTCTGATTTTTAAATTTTTTTATTCTCGGGCCAGGTCGTTGCTTTTAGGCCTTAAAGAGTGACCCCATCGCTCAAATTGAGCCTAAAAGAGTGACCCCCTCACCACATTTACCCCGACAGGAGCGATCTGCCTCTATAGGCTGAGTCGCCTATTTTAAGCCTAACAGAGTGACCCCCTCGCCTATTTTGGGCTGAAACAGGTGACCCCCTCACCACATTGACCTCGAAAAGAGTGATCTGGATCTCAAGTTGTTTGTTTCGGCTGTTCAGACTGTCATTGTGGCTCTATCACCATTTTCCAGCAGCCTGTCTTTTCCTATAAGTAGTTTTTTCAGTTCGGCTGGGTATGTGGTTAACCATTTACAAATACAAATCTGCCTAAATGCTTAGTTATATTTCTGCACAGTTATTTTTATTTCAGTTTTAAAAAATCAATGGAAATAAACCTCCTTGCACAACCCTTCCTCCTCTACTCAGTCATCACCCTCCGGGGTATTCTGAGATAAGACATAGGGTTGAGAAAGTGTAGTAATAGGCACTTATCACTGGAATTGCTCCAAACCATTAAAAACAAGTGACTTGGAAGGTAGAGGGAGTGGAGATGGTTGGGGGTCTCACGACGTTCGTGTCCTCCTTGTTGACCAACCTTGCACTTGAAGAGTGACCTGTGGATCTACGGGTGGGCTTGTTCTCATTATGTTGAGAGCCCAACACTATTTCTTGGTCTAAGAGGAATACAAGGATAGGGTATTCACTTGAAATATTTACCGTGGTTGTTAGTTCATAGTTGCATTTTCAGTTTTGTTTAGTTTCACTAGTTTTTTAATTTATTACAAGTTGCACATTGTTTAATCTACACAGTAAACCAAAAAAATCTGCTAACCACATAATTATAGAAAATAATTTTAAATGAACACTACTCATACACTTAAAATCCACACAACCACACCACTTAAGCCAATCAAACTCGATTCATGATGGCGATTGAACCTCTTAAAATCGATCAATTTACTCTAAGTCAAAATTTGCAATTTGAGGACATAAGTCCCTGATTGCCATAAACTATGGGAAGTGCTTGGGTTATGCCCTAAAAATCATTATGAGGAGTACCACAGGAATCCCAAAGTAGCTGGCCAATGAGAGGAATTGCCAAGCAAAATGGGCCAACGACCCTTTCCGATTGACCAGTAAATCCTGTGTGGAAAAAGCCAAGTGCTGTCTTCTAGCAGTCTTGGTGGCCAAGAGACCACTTGAAAGACACTAGGAATCCATCAAACTAGGGTCCAAATCTTCATTTTTTGTTACATTATTTGATCCACTAGACAGACACCATTGATCCACCACATTCCTCCTCTTGTCTCAGGGGGGGTCCCCTCAGTTTGGACTATTTTACCAGCACTATTGAGACCATTCTCGAAAACCTTCTTCACCATTAGAAGGCCATATAGCCTCTGAATCTGACTCAGATTCATACCAATCTGAGCCAAACCTGCATACTGCACCATCTAGACCCATGGCTCATGTAAACCTGGATCCCTTCTCCGGAGGGTTGTTTGGTAGTGGACGCATTTCCATGCCTCAAATCGTCATCGACATCCCTATCAGTGGTCCTAGCATAGCTACGTAGACCGTTATAAGTCAACTACCCAATAGTAGCAGACCCACACCTATACCGACCATTCCCTTCGTCCCACTAGTCATACTCGGGGGTAGTGGTCCTTCCACGACTATGTCGGCTATCCCCATCATGGGTGGTCAATCGCAGGTGTCCCCAGCCACACAAGGGCATCACATTCCCATAAACCCTGGTGCCATTTCTAGTCCTTCCTTCACTAAATTTAGGTCTAACCTCCCTTTCATGGCTTGCCTTAACTTTCCTAACTTGTCCAGGTTAACCAACGACCCAATCTGCCATCAAGCCCATTGGCCTTCCATGCCAACCAAACTCCCATCAGACATTCCAAAGTTTGAAGGGAAGGAAGGGGAGTTCCCCCAAAACCACATAATGACGTTTCACCTATGGTGCTCATCAAATAGCATCGTAGATGACTTGATCAGACTTAGGCTATTCCAATGCACCCTCACAGGTGCCGCAGCCAAATGGTACATTGAGCTACCTCAATCCAAATACCTGGATTTTGAATCCTTGGGCTTCATGTTCCTGCAATATTTCCAACTCCCTATCCACTATGACAAGGGCATGGAAATCTTGCTATCTTGCCTCCAAAACTCTACGACCCACATAACCAACCACATCCATGAGTGGCGGTGACGTCACAGCCTATACAAGATCAAGCTTGATGACATGATCTTCCTTGATTGGTTCTTAAAGGCCTTGCTACCACCCATTGCCAAGGATTCCGCCTCTGAACATCCCCAAACAAAGGAAGAGGTCATCTTAAAAGCCCAATAGTTTGAATTGATTTATGCTCAGTCTAGATACCTTTATACCATCATTCCAGATGCTCCCTGTGTAGGCACTTCCTACCATGATGTGTCAGGGGCATCCCATGCCGCAGATGGCATCATAGGATCTATTTCCCATCAATCACAACACCATGTGACACCACCTATGATGCCACCACACTCAAGCAACACCCCTAGTGTTTCCCACCCAAACCAAGCTCTGGACTATTCGAGGATGATGTCTTAATCCGGAGCCACAACCTCCTATGCACAACCCACACCAAAACAACATGCCCATGCACCAACTTGATCGACACAACAATATTTAGGACGAATGACCAAATTTGTAGCACCAACTCCCCTCGTCTACTATGCACCACCAGTGCAAGCCGCTCCAGCCCCCACCCTAGCTCCGACAACACCCTTGGGACAAGTTTTTTCTCAGCAGAATCATCCCAACCAACTAGCCACCAATAAATAACAAGGGAAAGGTAGAAATAACTGAGCTAGGAATCGAGGTAACAACTAATCACAAGGAGGTGACCAATAGCCAAATCCTCCCAACAACACTGGAGAAAACCTGATGGTTCAAAATCCCCAATAATCAAACCCACCTAGACACAATGCTCCATTATGCACAAATCAGCCATGCAAACTATGTGACATCTACAGGCACTATATGCATGAATTCCCCCTCATGAGTCACGCTAAGCAGTTTCTTCAGAACAAATCTCAGCATGACACCAATACGACAGTCCCAACTCAACCCAACCCAACACCACTAGGCCCTCAACCCATGGTGCTCCAAAACTGATTACCACTCCAAGGATTGGTAGCAACCGCACCCTTCCCCCAACCTACCCCCATAGCCCCCCCTATCCCCCCTCCCATAGAGACAGGATTTCATCACTTGCTAGCCATGACAACTGAAGAAGTCGACTTGCAGACTAGGTGGAACCAATATGGGTCCACTACCAAAACTATTGACGCACTAGCGACATCTGCATCCAACACTGCCAACGTTCCTCTTCACCTTCCTCCCCCTCCCATGGATGGGGTAGGAAGAGGTCCATGTCTCTCCTTCAGGCGTCTCGCTAACACCACGACTGCAAGAGTGGCAGTTAACTATAGGATCGTCAATGACTTGGCCCAATCACCTATTTCCATGTCTTCCCTCGAGGTACTTAAAACATTCCCAACATAGTGGAAATTTTATTAGTCACCCTCGGTGCTGTAGATCCCTCCAACTCCAGACTGATCATGTTCAATTTGGACAATGGAGAGCCCAGAATGCCATCAACATCACCTTCCAGATTCTAGTATCAATTTGGAATTTGGTTGTGCACCGATGCATTGTTGACGAAGGAGCATCCACTTGTGTCATGTCAACATTGGTCTGGTAGAAACTTGGGTCCCCTATCCTACAACCATCCACCACTACACTGTGTGCCTATGATGGGAACCCCACCAAAGCCCAAGGAATCCTTCCACATGTCCCCATCCCTTTAGCAGGGAAGATATTCCTAATTGATATAGAAGTCATCAATGCTTAGTTGGATTACAATCTTCTCCTAGGATGTAGCTACATGTATTCTATGAAAGCTGTGGCATCTACAGTTTTCTGCCTTATGATGTTCCCTCATGACGGGAAAATTGTGACCGTGGACCAGGTAACTTATCACAATCCGTAGGGGCCAATGGCACCAACCAATTTTATCCCTACTTTCAACACTACCGTCGAAAACAAATCCACCCCCCCATTGTTGAACGTAGGCCCTGGGTTGTTTTCCAAAACCTCCATGGCAAATTCCTTCCCCTTCATGTCACCTCCACCGATACCAAGTGATACTGCAGATTTGTGCATGCTCTCATCTAGCACCGTTACACCCAAACTCCAACCAGAGCCGCAACATCATCTATAGTCACAACCCTAGCCACAACCGCAACCGCATTCCCAAATGTATTCGCCAGGGAACTACTGGGGCTCCTTCCCAGTCCATACAATTCCCTTCCTTTTTCCCCCATCTGGCATCGTAAGCAAGCCAATAATGGCTACCTTAAACTTACCCAACTTTACATTGGGGATTCTTATGTGGTACCTTGACCCATCGGCTCAAAATTTGATGCCCCAAGTTGTGTTGACTCCTTTTCAACCCATTGCAGTCGAATCACATCCTCCACCTTTCTCGCAAAAACCACCCACCACACCTGCACCTACCCTACCCCACCCAAAAAGGGCCAGGGGAAAAAATGCGAAAGCAACAGATGAACCACGACATACTCCACCATGCCCTATGTGTGATGTACATGGTCATGCAAGTCAAAACTGCCCTAAGATTCCCATGCTCCATGCACACTTAAATTCCATGGATACAACAGAAAACATCCTTGTGGTTGTCCTCCCGAGTGGGCCAATAGTGAAAAACAAGTCTTTGGGGATGAACCATGCATGCGCCCTTTGTGGATTGTATGGAAATTATTCTGACTACTTCCAAGACTTACCCATGTTTCGAATGACCCTAATTAACCTTCGAGAAAATGCCCTTGAATTCAAGATTACTCCGATTAAAGAAATCCACCCCCCACCCCCTTCCTCAAACACCATGTCCATATACATGATGTCCAGATCCATAGACCCATTTATCTCCACAATCACCGATAGTCCCTTGGATATGTCCCATCGTTGCTTCTGCAATGACAAGGAGATACTTGAAGCCTTAACCACTCCAGAATACCCTTGGGTTGACATGCACCATCGCTCGTTCTTCATCCTTAAAGGACCTGTGTCACTATTTGATCAGTTTTTAGTTGATACCAAGGATTTCATTCATGGGAAAGTTGACTGGTTCAAAGATCGCATTCTGGTACCCGATGCTTTCAAAGAAGGGAAAAAGGCCAATGATTCACCAACCATTAAAGTCAACATCTCAACCAAACCGGGGATTGTTGAAGAAATCAGGCTGGGGGCATCCTGCTCCTATGAAGAAGTCACTTCCTACAAAGTGATTTTCCAATAGTTCCATGATATCTTTGCTTGGTCCTACACTGAAATTCTAGGATTGGATCCATCAATTGTTGAGCATGACATCGACACATGGCTTGACGTATCACCTGTGTGCCAAAAGCAACGACTGATCCATCCTTCCAAAGTTGCCGCACTTAAAGCAGAAATTGAAAATTTGTGCACAACCAGCTTCATTTACCCCATTGCTTACACAATGTGGGTTTAAAATCATGTCCCCATGAATAAAAAATAGGGTACCATTCGCGTCTGTACGGACTTCCACGATTTGATTTGGGCATGTCCCAAAGACAACTTCCCAACACCCTTCATTGATCAGATCATTGATGCGTGTGCCAGACATGAGGTCTTTTCCTTCATGGATAGATTTTCTGGATACAACCAAATTCAAATCCGGAAAGAATATCGTTACAAGACTGCATTTAAAACCCCTTGGGGCACATTCTCATATTGAGTAATTCCCTTTGGTATAAAGAACGCTAGATCCACTTTCCAACACACCATAATGTATTGCTTCCATGACCTCATCCACATAATATTGGTCTGCCTAGACGAACTTACCGCTCGATCACGGAAGTGAGCATAACACTTAGATGACTTGCAACAAGTCTTCCTGCAGTGTTGTAAGTACAAAATACGCTTGAACCCCCTCAAGTATGTTTTTTGTGTCCTGACGATCCGTCTATTAGGGTTCATCGTATCCCACAAAGGAATGATGGTCAACCTCCTTAAAGTTCAAGCCATCCTTGACCTTCCCTCACCATGAACTTTGCTCCAACTATAGAGTCTCCAAGGAAAGGCCAATTTCCTTCACTGCTTTGTACCAGATTATGTGACCAAAGCTCATGGTTTCTTATGCCTGCTTCGTACCAACATTCTATTTGTATGGGACTAGCAGGCGTAAGAGGATTTCGACGCATTAAAACAAGCACTAGATTCCACACCATTACTTTTTGCACCTGAATTCACCCAGGATTTTATCCTCTATGTGTTGGCCTTCAAAACTACTATCACTGGTGTTTTGGTCTAGGAAGATGGTGCTTGTCAAGAGCATGTAATTTACTATGTTAGCAAGAAGCTGACCGCTCCTCCTTTGCGATATCCACTTAAGGAGAAGACGGTCCTTACTATCATTTTATCTATCCAAAATCTACGTCACTATGTCATCATGAACCACACCTACATAGTGGCCGATTCCAACCCCATGCGGTATCTCCTAGACTACTGCCTATTGCAAGGCCATGCAGGCAAGTGGGTAGTCATCCTCCAAGAGTTTGACTTAGAATTTATCAAACCAAAAAGCACTAAGGCACTAATTCTAGATGTATTAATAAAATATCTACCCCCATTGTCTGCATCACCACCAATCACAGTGAATATTCTGAACGAGTTTCTATTCATCATGTCCACGGAAGATCCATGGTATGGGGGCATCATTTTGTATTTATGCACCCATAAGTTCGCAGCCCACTTAAGTCGCGAAGACAGGTGATGCATCTGACATCAATCCGCTCACCATATTCTTATTGTAGATGTTTTGTATCATCAGGGCATTGACACCATCTTACATTGTTGCCTCACCCATGACGAGGTCGAGACAGTCCTTAACGACTATCATAGTGAAGGCTGCGGTGGTGACCTCTCAGGTTTGGAAACCACCCAAAAGATACTATTTGCCGGCTACTTTTGGCTGTCCATTTTTTCTGATTGCATCGAGGTAGTCAAACACTGTCGTAGCTGCCAGCTCTTTGCACCAAAGGCAAGGACCCCCCCGTACGATTACACCCTGTGGTCATAGTCGGCCCCTTCTATAAGTGGGCAATCGACTTTATGACAATCAACCCTACCTCGGCCAATGACCACAAATACATTATTTTGGTCATCGATTATTTCACCAAGTGGGCCAAGGCTATGCCCACATTCGAATCCAAAGATGAAACAACGACACTCTTTTTCTTTAACCATGTCATCGTACGTTTTGGTGTCCCCAAACAATTCATCTCAGACCATGATTCACATTTTGAAGACGTAGTATGGGATGAGATATCAACCATGTTGAAGATTGAGCGTCAATTCTCATCCTCCTACTATCCCCAAGGGAATGGCCAGGTTGAAGTAGTTAACAAAACCATTAATACCATTCCCCAAAGGATAGTAGGAAACCATAAAACAAACTGGCACCATATGTTGTTCTCTTCCTTATGGGCTTACCGTACATCCACCAAGACCTCCACCGGCTTCACTCCTTTCTGGTTGGTACATGGTGTTGAATCGGTGCTCCCCATAGAGTTCTAGATTCCCTCCCTCTGGCTTGCTGTGGATTTACTCCCTGACACTTCACCATTAGAATAACGTCTCCTCACACTTGAAAAAACCAACGAAGACCGTCATGTGGCTCTTCAATCCATTGAAGCAACCAAAGCTTGGTCAAAGTCACATTATGATTCCCATGTCCACCCTCACACCTTTAGCAAAGGCGATATGGTTTTGGTATATGACCAAGCCAACGACAAGTTGGGGAAGGGAAAATTTGAATCCATGTGGTACAGCCCATACATTGTCTACCGCTGCCTTGGAAAAGGGGCATACATCCTTGTTGACTATGAAGGACAATCCTCGTAACGAGATTTACCTCAACAGATTTTACCCTTAAAATATCTCCAATGCGTCAATTGTAACATAGTTTGGTTATTTTTTTTTCACAGTTATTAAAGTGAGTTTTATATATTGTTTCCCTGATTGCTCCAAATGGATCCTACCTCATGTTGCGACATTGGGTTCACTGATGGTGCAAGCATATGGTCTCCAAACCTCACCTCGGCTGCATGGGTCATCTACTCTCTGTCACATGAGTTGATCCACATTGATGGAATGTGTGTGGGCATCACAACTAACAACTAGGATGAGTATGATGGTGTCAATGTCCTCTTGGTCACCGCCCTCCAGTTGGGTATCCGTGATCTCGATGTCTTCTTAGACTCCCAGTTGCTTATCTCCCAGTTGAATAACTACTACTGGGTACAAGATCCCTTCCTCTTTAGAAAATTCATGCGCACTAAACAGATGGTTAGAACATTTGAATCCATCACATTCACAGATGTTACTAGGAACCTCGATAGTGTAGCAGATCAAATGGCTAATGAAATTCTAAATTGGCATATTCATCATCGCATATAGGAGGCATACAAAAAAATGCATCATGCATCATTACACATAAATATGCATACACATGTAAAAATACATCATCTAGGTATTTTTTCACATCATCATAAAAGACTCACATATAAAAATCATAAAAGTGCATCTAGGTGCATCAAAATTATATATATATAAATCGCATGTCCAAATATCTCCAGTACAAAAATGAGAAGCTACATATGCTTTCTCAGCTAAATATACATTATGATACAAAAAACCTAAGTTCACCAATGCACTAGGGGCAACCCCACTAGCTGCTAATCAGAACTGGATCCATCCTCATCCAACTTTGTATCCTCCTTACCGGAGGAGGCACCGCTCTCCATAGGCACATCTCCTCGCGCCACTGCACGTACATACTCGGAAGCTACAACAATCCTCTTCATTAGAGGAATCCGCTGCGGAGGCACATGGAAACATGGAACAAGTAGATCATCATCTAGATACTGCCAACCATCATCATAAATACCCTTCAGTAGATGCTCCACATATGACCACAAGTCGTCTAAATCCTGTCCCTGCTAACGAGGATCCGACTCGGGCAGGGATGGTGATGCAATCACACCCAGCCGTTGCTGGTAACCTACTGGAGCACAAGGACCAACATCTGCACTTGCAAATAGATGCATAATTAGTCTATGCACATCATCATTTGACTATCAACCAGCTAAAAGAACTCTATGTATGAATGTAAGCACAAAAACATCATATATACATACCAGTTGTCCCCAAGTCTTGACCCAGAGGTCGGGGCATCTCTTCATCCCCGCGATAATCCATCTCAGCATAAGGGTAATCCTTAATAACTACCAGGAGCTGGTGCCATTGGTCCAGTACCTCCTACATAAAAAAGTGACCCACTATGCCGCCTCCCTCCAGCACCATCATGTCGCACCACCTGCGCATTTGCGGCTCACGTGGCCCACTCTCTCGCACCGCTGTATGCGGGCGGAGCGTTGGCACTCTCTCAAAGAAGAATGCACATAGGAAGGAGGAAAAACAAAAGTCTCCACCAGATTTATTCACATGATTCAGTGCACACCGAACCACAAGAAAGTACATTTGGTCCCATCCTTAATAAGTACCATTCATGGCACTCTCCACCATCTAGAGCTACCCTCCTGATATCTTGTGGCTCCCAAAGGAACCCAAGATATGTAGCACCATCACTGCGACAAACTATGGGCTGACATCCTCAATATTGCAAACCAGAATGCGCGACCCTCGCACATATGTAGAATCATAGTAGTGCCTCTCGCATAACTCATCTAAAGTCTCCCCGTGAGAGAGCTTTGGTGACAAATTGCCAACTACTCCAAGCATCGGGAGCCCAGTCAAAAAGTATACAACCCGCAACGTAATCTCCAACTACTGCCCCTGAATGATAAGAACCTCCCTCCGAACATCCCAGAAAATCACCAATGTCGAAAGAAACAAACGCAGGATCTTCATCAAAGGGACCCCCATAAAATTGAGGAGCCCATAAAGGCCTAGGGCCCCTCACACATTGGTATCCCACAAAGCCTCCTCTTAGAGGTCATTGATATCCCACTCCCTCCACACAACACTAGGCATCCTGCATAAGCAAAAAACTACTATTAGCCCCAACTCTCAACAAAAAACTCACCTAGGACCAGGTCGCACCTGTCAGACCAAAACCAGCGACTAGGTTCCTCACACGGGCTAGACATATGCGACTGGGTTGCACTTTCAGGACAGATAGGAGTGATCTCCATTCGCACCTTTCTTCCCGACAAGAGTGACCCAATCTCACCTATATGGCTAGAAAAGGTGGTGACCAAGTTGCTCCTTTTCCCTCGAAATGAGTGACCCGGCTCGTGGAATCCCTAGCAGGCTAGTAGAGGGTCCCAGGTGAGCAAATAAAAAAAGTAAACCACTGAAAAATATGAGTTTTGCAAGAACTCTTATTTGCAAGTCACAAATCTCGAAACCACTGGTTGAAACATAAGAAATCAACAAAATAAGTTCAGGTCCCTCCTCTCCAACTCAGCAATGAATAGTGACAATGACACTTGACATGTGGTCCCCACCCATTTATAGGCCTCATTAGGTCTAGTTTCTTCTTCCGGGCATAATGAAGCCATACAGAGTCCGTTTTGGATGTCGTTCACATTGTTGGTTTCAGTTTTCTGTCCTCTATCTATTGATGGGACCATCATCTCATGTTTTATGAATAATGTTTGGGGCCATTTCCTGGAAGTTACCTTGGTTTACATGCCCTTCACATATAAGTGTCTAATCCATCCATCACAACTTACACAGGTTTTTGGACCATTTCCTGGAATTTGTATCATTTTGCATGCATTTGGCATATAATTGCCTCCAGATATGTGCTTACATCATATGCAGTCTAGTTCGTCCACTGCAACTTACACTGATTCTTCGGACCTATTACTGGAGGTCACCTTGATTTGCGTGCCTCTTCCACGAACCATCCAGTGCATGTATTGGTATGTTCAAGAGCCACCTACTCCATCCATGCTCCACGGTTGGTCACCTTTGACCACCTTTCACTCTCCCATCATGGGGCACCACTAGTGCCCCCGTCTTGGTTGACCATAGTGGAGTTTCTGTTAAGCTCTTTTCTGACTCCTAAAAGAATGAAAATATTGTCAAGCTCCTTTGCTTCCTTTCCTGCTCATTAAATTATAGGAAAGGGCATCTACATTATCTTGTTTATCTCCTTTTATGGACTATGTAGACTACCATATGAAAAGGACCACCTTGGCACATTCAAGCCAAGAACGTTTCCCTCTGCATCCTTTTATGCTTTCTCAAGCATTGGGACCGAACTCTACGAAAAATATCATCATGGGTTGTCTTTAAGCTCTTTTCCAGCCTTCTCATAAAGAAAAGATCGCCGAGCAAACATGGTTTCATTCATGCTCATAAAAGTATTTGAATGACCGTCGAGTCACTACAGGTTTAACCTTTCCTAGCCTAATTAGACTACCAATGGTAAAAAAGTCTCCCATCCCCTAAAGGATGGGGGAGCTCTCCTATGTACACTTTTATCCTTTTTCGAGAACAAGAGACTATCAACGAAAAAGACACCCCACTGCAATCTTCTTCATGCTTTCAGACTCTCTAAAATTGATAGCACCATCGAGCATTTACTTTCTTGGGCTCACTAAAAATCCATGAGATTGTCCATAACGATGTCTTTAGATACCACCCCACATGTTACAGTTTAGAAGCATTCCCCGTTTGGGTCTCCTTTGTTCAGAGTATTCTGCGATGAGTCTTCCTTGGATCCCATGAACACCAAAAGTGTCTACCTCCCCCAAGTAATTCCCATATGCAGTTACATTCCCAGTATTACAGCTATGATCCCTCTCCCATGAATTAGTTTCATTTGTTTCCAGGTCAGCCTTGCCATCATACTCTAAATAAAGGAAGTTTGAGTCCCCTATACCCCTCCTGCCCCTGTTCCTCAATTTAGTGTGTCAGTCCCTAGAGTGTATCACACCCTTGGTTATATACCTCGCACTTATGGTCAAGGAAATATCATTTCCTTGGTCAATTGTAGGTCTCCCTCTATTGAAAAAAACACATATATTCTAGAGGATAGAACCAGACGTCCCTGTATCCTGGTTTCATTAACCTCATTGATGAGTTCCTTGGACCACTTGAGAGGAGTCCTTAGTGCCTCTCGGGATGGTTGTGTCTCACGTGCTTGAATCCAGCCACATCATCGCACCGTTGAGATTTGTATAGGGTATTGGTCCGTGCAGTACTTGGTCGAAGACCCCGGGGGTCACCTGACTCTAGCACATTGGTGAGTCTATGAAGGGACCTAGATAGATTCATGTCCCTTATGAATTCTTGGTTGCATTGGAGACAGTGTTCAGAATCCCCAGAGCAGTGATTATGTATAGATTCATGATTGATGCGGCATATTGTACCATAGAGACTCTGACTCTCCATCAGTTAGTCCCTACATTTATGTACCTCTCTAGATCCAGCAGACCATCAGTTATGAAGATATAGCATTCCATGAGAATTCCATGGGTCCAATGTATCATTTCTTCATATCATTGTTGTATTCAGCCTCTCATTGAGGCAATCATTATGTAACAACAGTTGTACATGATCGAAACTTTCATTTTGGATCCTAGATCGCATTATTATTTTGACATTGTTATGAGCATGGGTATGCCCACCTCATCCATATACATGTCACACATGATTTGTATCTCACCCATTGATGGGAACCAACATTAATATAAAACCAAAATCCACCATGTCCCGAACAAGGTAGCACTACTTCTTCACAGGTCTCTCCACTATCCAATGATGTCCGTTGGCCATACGATGATCTCTTGCCCTCACACATTAGGGGGCAATATGTTAACAAAAACATTTGCACTCCATCTATCCTACACCATTTTCAAACATCCATCTCCTAACCCATTTGACCCCCACACCCATGTTTATCTTATGTTTTTCTCCCATAGGCTCAAAAATAATTAAAAAGGGACTTAAAGAACCCCAAAAGAGCCAAAATAACTCACCAAGGATCCAAAAGGCTCACAAAGGGGATAAAAGGCCCAAAAAGGGGCTAAAATCCCTAAAATGGATTAAACCCCACAAAAGGAGCTAAGAAATAAGGAAAAAGGGCTTAAACCCCCCTAAAGGAGCTACAAAATAAGGAAAAAGGGCTTAAAACCCTAGGTAGGGCCCAAAACCCTGACCAGGGGCTAAAAGCCCTAAGTGGAGAAAACAATCTATAAATAGAGGGGTGGGGGTCACCATCACACACACTCACATTTCTCCCTGTTGTTATAATGCCCACATGAGTACCTTGATAGCCCTTTCACTCTCAAGCTATTCATTGCTCATAGCTCCATTCCTCCATTTGCTCATTCACATTCCCTTGGTGTGTTGAGCCAAAACTCCACCCATTTCCGGCCTATGGAGAGAAAGCTTCAGAGTTTGGGCATAGTGGCCCTCTTTCAAACTAGATAGGAAGGTATGACAATTCAACTTGGTTTATTTATCTTGCAATCTGTATATGATCATGCTTAGTTTATATCTAATGGTTTGCTACAGGGTTTTCTCTGTTTTTTTCTGACACTGTGTTGCAGGGTTTTCTTTGTGTTATTCTTAGAGACTGTACCCTTTCGTCCTATAGATGAAAGGGTAGGTGCTTCTGTACGTAGACAAAATTTTTCCTTGGCTACAATAGTCTCTGAGACTTTGACCTTAATGCCCTCCTTCCAGCTTATTTCATCCCATCGACTTCAGATCATATATTCTGGGATAGGAATCTAGAGTCATTTTTGAGTGCCTTGAGACTTGCAGTCATCAGTGGAAGGTTCTCTCACCATTGACAGTTTTTGGGAATACATCAATGTCCCTTGATCAATGGATCCATTCAAGTGTTCGACCTCAACACATTTCTTCCCACTTGTTAGTTTGCACTCTAGTACCTTGATTCCCATTTTCATTATCGGTGGGTGATCTCGCGTCTGTTAACGGTATACATCAATGACCGGTAATCAGACAATGGACTACTATGTTCAACCTTGACACCTCTATTCGCATAGTAGGACATTTACTCGTAGTGGATTGTGTAGAAGACCTTCCAGATTGGTGGCATTTCATATATGCTACCTCCTTGATCATGCCAGTGTTCATGAGATTTCAGCTCTCGTGACTTGATTCTAGTGTATGTCAGATGTTTCCATCCATTATGGAGATCTTGATCCATTATATATCTTCAGCCTTCATGGAGATCATGATCCTTTGTATATCTTCATCATGGAGATTATAATCTATTTATATTGTATGTGGTGATGACCACACATGTCATATTTTGTATCATGCCTATTCATGGCCATTGTACTCTTGTGTATCCGGGACTGCTATATCTACTTGCAGTTATGTGTAGAGTTTGATTATTGTATTGTAGTATTGGATGGCTAGTTCTTCCACCTGGTTCTTCATCACTCCACTTCTGGGATGTACTTATAATGGATTTCGGCCATTGTATGACCCCTTTAACCTCACACATTAGTGGGCATCTGTTACAACTGATTTTACCACACATGCTGGATCACACCTTTATGGCCTTCCCTATCCCTCTGTAGACTCTTTAGACCCCATTGACCATTTTTTACCTTTTATGTTTCCAATATCATCCCTAAAAACATGTCTTATTTTCTATACGCGACTTTTAAACCTGTTCTCATGTATATACGCGCGTTTGACCCTCAAACCCACGTACATCAGGATGTGTGCAAAAGGCCAAATAGTTTTGGAGTTTTCCTTGATGTGGATCTGAATCACTTGTCTCTTGGCCTTCTATATGCCTTGAGATGACCTATATTTGACCTTTCATTACCCCATTGAAGCACTATATAAGGAACCCTTTGGATACATTAAGGAGGAGGAATTGAAGAGCAAGAAAACTATAGTCCATTGTTGCCGGAGCTTATACCTGAGTCTGCATCCCTTTGTCCCTTGGAGCACTTTGTGTTCTTCCCAAGTTTGCCTTTGCTTCTAAGATTGCTATCGAGAGATGGAGGATTGAAGTGGTGGAGGCCTAGGTGGAGGACTTATTTTCTTTGATTCACAGATGTGCCGACAGAGTTTGTCACTATTGTAATCTCTGTTTTATATTAATAGAAATATATTTTCCTATCCAATAATGTGTATTTAAATGAGTATTGAATCCATAAATGCTTTTAAATGCTTATATGTTATTGATTATATATGCTAGATTAGGTCTAACACAATTATATATAGCATGCTTGTCTTGTTTTCTGAATGTTGAGAGACCAAAGTACTTATACAAGCAAGAGTGGAAAAGCTCAATGGGGATCTACATCAACCGTCCAGAATAAGGTATGTATCGAGATCCTTTAGTGTTAGATGTTTGTTTTCTCTTGCATATAGGAAAGGATTGATTTATACGGTTAATCTATCTATTGTGGTACCCCAAGCCATAGGAAGTTTTCTCTGTAACAGAATTGGCGACCATACTGGGGACATTCCTTGTTTTTCTTTGGGGTTTGGGGGCACAATGTGCTTGATATTCTTCACTTGCTCTTTGTTTCTCCTTGTTTCTGTGTTGCATTTTATAATATGTACATCCATTGACACTCCCCTTTATTGGTTTTACCCTTGGCCTACTTTTTACCACTGTCTTCTCTGTATATGCAGGTTTTTGGCCAAAAGTCGCGTACATATGGGGAGTTTTTGCCAAAAGTTGCGTATACACGCAATTTTTTAGCCAAAATCCACGTATACATGCATATTTTTGTCCAAAAGTCATGTATATATGCAACTATTCTTTAAACAGTCGCGTACATCCTCGCTTTTGGTGAGTTTGATGTTGTGAGAAGTTGTTGGGTGGGTTGTGAGTGTGGTTGGGTGTTCCTTGGGTATGATGTTGTCTATTGGATGCTTCTTTTGTGACCAGAGACCATTTTTTCATTGATTTTTCTTTGAAAGTAGTTTTAGCCATTTATCCTTTTTGTTTTTCCATTAGTACATTACTCTTTTTTGTCTCGGTGTCTTTCTAGGCTTGTGTTTTATACTTGCTGTAGAGACTGAGAGTGTTAGATGACTTTTATTGCATTTTTCATTCTTTTATATTGAAAAATACAAGGTACTTGCATTTTTTGCATATGGATTTGAGGAGGTACTTGCATTGGATTGCTTGGATGAGAGTTTGATTTAGGCTTTCATATAGGAAGGATTGCATTGGCATTCGGAAAGGAATATATATTTATGCATCTCATGTAATGGCATACCCTATTTTTCATTTGACAAAGATTGCACTTAGCATTGTTTGTTATGGTGTGCATATTTACTTCACTGCTGAGTCATAAATTCATTAGTTGCATGATCATTTCCCTTTGAGTAATTACAGCCAATTAAAATCAACGCATAATAAAATGAATTACACTCTTTTATTTTATAGGGTGCACCAACAAGATTAGGTTTTAGGGTCTTGGAATAGTTCATTGTGAGTAAATTCTCCAATACCACTAAACACCAACATGTATGTGTCTGTCCAAGTGAGAGTGTGAAATTCCTTTATATAATTAGTGTTCTCATGATCCTCCTCTTAGAAGGGAGTTAAGCATGAGGTAGTGTGAGCAATTATGATTGGGGTGACCCCTGGTTGTAACTAAGTAGCACTAGAGATATTTCCAGGATTGTATTTGTATCTGGGGGATCTTTTGAGAGTTTCGGTCTTTTCTACCCTACCCATACAGTCGATCCCGCCTACGATTGTCCGCCTGAGCATTGGTTATATTGAGGTGACCTTAGTTTCCTTATCTAGGTATCATAGGGGGTACTTGCAGAGGTTATTCTGTAGGTGTCTCGGCCAGGTAGAGATCGGACAACACAGTTGCTTTATGTGTTGAAGCTGAGGGCCACTATAATTGGTTATGTACCTCCACTTGTAGTGTATGGGAGTTTTTGAGCCTGTCCTAGGTGAGACATACCTGCTGCATTCGGGAGCTCACATATCCTCCCCTTGGTTTGCTTGTATTTTGGCTGTAGATTTTCTTAGGAGTGTGCACTTTGTGCGCTAGTTGGCCTTTGGGATTGCGGTTACTTGAGTATATTTATGCTCTCTTGAGTTTGGGTCCTTTTATTTTTGGCATGCCTGGTATCTTATCACCCATCCTTGGTCCTAGTACGGACCTTGGTTTCAGACTTGGGGGCATCACAATCCCTTATCATGCTCATAGATTTGGGAATGGTCATATTCCATCCTCTACTCCATTTGTGGAGGATGTTGAATACCTTCTCTCAGTATTTACACCGATGGTCACCCTCACGGGGGTGGGGGTGGATGCGTGAACGTTGGGTCTACACCTTACTTTCCTTTTTATGTCCCATCATTCACCGCATTGTTTCCTTTGGGTGCAGTTTTCATGATCATTCCTCCCTATATCCTATAGTTTGGATTCTTTATTGACTATTTTCGGTTGTTTTGGACTAATATGGTTGTCATATAGGGTCCAATTTTTGTACACTCTCTTTGAGGTTTCGACCCATTTGTGCCTATCACAGGTATCATGTCTAAACTGGTATATAGGTTAGGATTTCACATCCACTTGTATTTTGCATGAACTTATGACTGTTTCATTTTAACCTTAGGTATGAACCGATTCCATGGTATCATAGAACTTTCATGTTGTTGTTAGAAGTGGTACTATGTGAATGGTAGAGCTTTCCTATACATGGGTGTCCTAGTTAGCTTCCCTTTGCATTTGGTACCCATGCTATGCGTCCTCTCTTAGGTCTGGGAGTCCTTTGTATAGTACCGCCATATCTTTGCACAAGAGCCTCATACTCCTCTTGATCTTTTTGTTGGACTTGGTCCCCAGGACTCGCTTATGTCAATTTGTAATTGCATTATCATGAGTTTTTCCTACCTCATTGATCCTTATGCCGGCTTTCTTGACTTTGATTATCAACCATATAGCCTGATCTTGTCTCATGTCTAGCCACGCAGAGCCATTTTTTATATCTTTTGCAGCTTGATTCCCCATTTTTACCGGGAGGGGACTTTCCCTCGAGTGTTGTTATCCTACATATGTTTCCTTGCATTGAGAATCGGTATGTTCCACTGCTTGGAACTAGTTTGTTTTCCCCTTGACACTCGTCTCCTCCTAGTCTGTAACTATAAAGCACTTTTAATCTTTTTCAAGATTTTCAAAATATTTAAAAAACTCCAAAAAAATCAAAAAACCAAAAAGTCGGATAAGAAAAGATGTTACATTTGGTAGCAGTTGAGTCGTGTCGCCTTCGAACAGAGCATTGTATATCACATCCGTTGGTTGGGTTAATAGTTTAACTTTAGGAGCTGTACTCGTTTCTCTGAGTTTATCTCCACTGACTAGTTAAGCTTCCAGTCCTGATGGAGCCTCTGTCGATGCCTCCTATGTCGTAGAGATGTCCTAGTTTTATATATTGAGGCTATGCTGCCTACATTCAGTCACCATTTTCCTTTATGCTCTTGTTCGAAGGAAGTTGAAACCTGAGTCGGTCATTCCTCAGTTTTCTTGACTTTGCATGCCGACCATTCTTGGTATTGATATTGGTTCATGCACATTATGATAGATTCCTTCCACATTATACAAATTCGTTGGGTACCTCGTGTTGGATGATGGGGGATGCCTTAATTCCCTCCTTCCAGTGGATTTCATCCCATCGACTTCAGATCGTTTCTTCTGGGATAGGAATCTAGAGTCATTTTTGAGTGCCTTGAGACTTGCAGTCATCAGTGGCAGGTTCTCTCGCCATCGATAGTTTTTGGGAATACATCAATGTCCCCTGATCGATGGATCCTTTCAAGTGTTTGACCTCAACACATTTATTCACACTTTTTAGTTTGCACTCTAGTACCTTGATTCCCATTTTCATTATCGGTGGGTGATCTCGCGTCTGTTAATGGTATACATCAATGATAGGTAATTAGATGATGGAATACTATGTTCGACCTTGACACCTCTATTTGCATTGTAGGACATATACTCGTAGCAGATTGTGTAGAAGACCTTCCATATTGGTGGCATTTCATATATGCTATCTCCTTGATCATGCCAGTGTTCATGAGATTTCAGCTCTCGTGACTTGATTCCAGTATATGTCAGATGTTTCCAGCCATTATGGAGATCTTGATCCATTATATATCTTTAGCCTTCATGGAGATCATGATCCTGTGTATATCTTCATCATGGAGATTTTGATCTATCTATATTGTACGTGGCGATGACCACACATGTCATATTTTGTATCATACCTATTCATGGCCATTGTACTCTTGTGTATCCGAGACTGCTATATCTACTTGCAGTTATGTGTAGAGTTTGATTATTGTATTGTACTATTGGATGGCTAGTTCTTCCACCTGGTTCTTCATCACTCCACTTCTGGGATGGACTTATAATGTATTTCGGCCATCATATGACCCATCTGACCTCACACATTAGGGGGCATCTGTTACAACTTATTTTACCACACATTGTGGATCACACCTTTATGGCCTTCCCTGTCCCTATGCAGAATATTTAGACCTCATGGACCATTTTCTTACCTTTGATGTTTCCAATATAATCCCTAAAAACATGTCTTATTTTCTATACGTGACTTTTAAACCTGTTCTCGTGTATATACGTGGGTTTGACCCTCAAACCCGTGTACATTAGGATTTGTGCAAAAGGACAAATAGTTTTGGAGTTTTCCTTGATGTGGATCCAAATAACTTGTCTCTTAGCCTTCTATATGCCTTGATATCGCTCATATTTAACCTTTCATTACCCCATTGAAGCATTATATAAGGAACCCTTTGGACACACTAAGGAGGAGGAATTGAAGAGCAAGAAAACTATAGTCCATTGTTTCCAGAGCTTATACTTGAGTCTACATCCCTTTATCCTTTGGAGCACTTTGTGTTCTTCCCAACCTTTCCTTTGCTTGTGATATTGCTATCGAGAGATGGAGGATTGAAGTGGTGGAGGCCCAGGTGGAGGACTCAGTTTCTCCGATTCGTAGACGTGCCGACAGAGGTTGTCACTATTGTAATCTTTGTTTTATATTAACAGAAATATATTTTCCTATCCAATAATGTGTATTTAAATGAGTATTGAATCCATGGATGCTTTTAAATGCTTATATGTTATTGATTATATATGCTAGAGTAGGTATAACACAATTATATATAGCGTGCTTGTCTTGTTTGCTGAATGTTGAGAGAGCAAATTACTTATACAAGCGAGAGTGGAAAAGCTCAATGCGGATCTACATCAACCGTCCGGAATAAGGTATGTATCTAGATCCTTTAGTGTTAGATGTTTGGTTTCTCTTGCATATAGGAAAGGATTGATTTCTGTGGTTACTCTATCTCTTGTGGTACCCCAAGCCATAGGAAGTTTTCTCTGTAACACTGGTGACTGCCACACCACTAGTCATAATAATCATTACAGGATTATTGATTACAGTTCGCATATTTCTTCTGAATATGAGCATCATGCAGGTCTCCTCTTAACATAAGATACATCAACCAATTTTTATTGGTTTTTTTAGGAACTAGGAAATCTAACTACTCCCTCTCACCACCAGGATGTGAGAATCATAATCTGGGTCCTCCATCATAGAGACTTCATGGTCATATATGTCCGAAGCTATTATTTACACATGAATGAAAATATATAATTCAATTATATTCACGAGTCTTAACATATCTCAGAATTGGATTAGATCTTTTATTATGACTTCTTCCTAATACATAGAAACCTCCTTATATTTTACTAGAAGCTTCTTTCTTCAAAATATCCCTCTCTCTTTTAGGATCAACAAATAGAATTAATCTTCATTCAATACATGTAATTTGTACTTGTAGGTTAGGGAATATACTTTTTTCCTACAAGAAAAATTCAATCAAGTTATTAGCAACCTTACATAATCTAGTAATTTCAATAAAATGACAAACACCACATACTGGCATGCAAAACATTTAAACCAATGTTTTAGTATAACCATATTTCATGAATTTTAATCACATGAATACTTCAATGTATTTTTAGTGGTTCATATAGTTATGTACACATTAAATCAATGTTTTGACATAATCCCATTCATATTTTGATGTAATGTTTTGCAATTCTATATCAATATTATATTTATATATCATGAATATATGCAACCCCTTATTCTTCTTAACATGAGTTTTCTATTTACCAATAAATAGAAGATTGTAACATATTCTTTTAATCATGTTCATACCATACCATCATTCCTAATCCCAGGAATACAAATTGTAATAAAACGAAATATGATTTTATAAAAGCATATGATAATCAAAATAATCATGCAACCCAAACTTCATGAATAATAATGAAACTCTATATTCATATATTTATAAACAATCACGTAACCCAACTTTCATATCTCATGAATCAATCATGCAGCTCTATATTCATATATTATGAAACAATCATGCATATCTATATTCATACCTTATGAAAAATCTTGCAACATTGTATTCATATCTTATGAAACAATCATGCAACTCTATATTAATATCTTATGAAACAATCATGCATGCTTTATATTCATATCTCACTACTACATATGGCTCAAAATTCCCATGAGAGTTTGCCACAAATAAGTTAAGATCAATTTTTTCATGGAAAAACAATTTAAAATTTTGGAAAAAAATAAAAATGTCCCTGACGATCATCGCCATAGTGACACATAGTCCATAACATTTCTATAGCAAGGGACGTTCATCGCTACGGCGATGTATATTACATTTGTCGCTAGATTCTCTCTCCATTCAATCTCCTATACATATTCTTAGGTGTAACTTCAGACTCTGTAACTCTTTTCTTTCCTTTTCCCCAACGTTTTTATCATCAAATCGATCAAATTATTTGGATTTATTTCTTTAATTTTCAGTGAAAGTTGAAATGGAATACATGGAGTCTTCTGAAGATGATACAACACAAAGAAAGCTTATTTCTGAGAAGGATCGATGGCTACATCTGAGATTATTTTGTATGCGGTTGAGCTCATTCCCACTTGAAAATGCTCCACAATTTTTAACCCTCCACCACATCCCCACAGATTTTTCTATTGGACTTGAAGTGAATGGCGAATGCATTGCTCCTTCTGAGACATCTTCTTCCTTTCTACATAGGGAAATGGTTGATTAGCAATCCATAGAAGCTACTTATGTCAGTACAGACAGTGTTCGCATAGGAGGATCCATGATATTTGAAGCTTATGATAAGGATGTGTTGTTGGTTGGTGGAAAGATGCAAATATTGAATGATACCTTTGAATGGAGGATGGATTTCTCTACGGGATTAGTGGGATATCTGTTCTTGGGAGGAGGAAATACTAAGCAAAGATCTTGGAGTGTTGTTGGGCCTGCCATGGAGGTATGTGTCATTGGTTATTGTTCTGGGTATCCTATGTTTTGGACAAAGAATCTATGGCTTGTTTGCAGTAGAAAGTATGCGAGTGGACTCTATTTTGATAACATTCAGGAGGATGAGAAACCTATGAAGCTCTTGAAGAATAGAGAACATAGTGATCGATTGTTTCAGGTATGATATGCCATTGAATCTATAACTGGTAGTTTTGTTTTTTGTATGTTCTCATCTATGGTGTTGCTAAACTACTTTTTGAATGTTGAATGCATGTATTATTTTATGGCTTTGATAGAGGGGACTGTTGTATTCCTTAGTACCGTAGGAAATAGGAAGCCAAGCTCATCATTGTAGGGATGTTCATGTTTTGCCTCAAAATATTAAGGATTTATCTACTCTCTGCAATTGAATGACTATGTGACATTGATAATGTAACACTGACTCTTGATTTTGGGATAACCAATTTCAGGGCTTCAATTTAACTCCATGTTTGTTAGGTACCCATGTTCTCACTGTAAGTTTTCTTAATCCATGCAAAATAATTGGTTATCAATGTCAATATGTTTTCATAAAAATCCACAGTACAATCTGGACACTTTAGAAATCATTCTCTCCAACAAGATCCAAAAAAGATTCTCCAAATACCATGGGGAACTGAATGGAAAAAGCCCATTGGTATGCATCTATAGAGAGGGTAGACCACCTTGCCAAAAATATTAAAAAAAAACTACTCTAAGGGGCAGGGTAAGCTTTGATTGGAAAAATCCCATTAATTACTCTGCCAATGCCTTGTTCTTAACTAGTAAATGTAACTAAGCTCCTCATATGTTCAATGGAATTTGAGGTCCCTCTTTGATATCTATTTGGAAACCCTAGTTTACTTATCTAGGTCACTAAGGTCTAGTCTATCCAGGTGTATATCTACATGGTACATTAGCCTGAAATAAACATGGGTTGATTGGGAAAATCCATATTAGGATGTCTCACATGGCCTGAAGAGAGGGTAGTCCTTCCCGGATACTAATGTTGGGTTCATTGGGGAATGGAAAATAAAATTACTCTTCAATTTCCTTGTTCTTAACCAATAAATGTGACTCAGATCCTAATATGGCAAATGGAATTTTAGTTGCCTCTTTGATATTTGTTATGAAACCTTCAGTTTATGCTTCTAAATGTAAAATTTCAAACCCTTGTCTTTTCCTAACCCTAAGTATCCCCTGTCGGAAAAAAAATACCAAATGGCTTTATATTTCATTCAGAAAAATGTGTGTTAAGAACTATCCCTTTGGATAGTTAAAAAATAATTTTTTTAAAAAACCCGAACCCGAATAAGCCTCAGAACCCAAATAAACCATAATTTAGAGAAAAAAAAGAAAATAGGATTCAATCCATTCTATTCATAAAATTCATCAGAAGAATTGTAAATCTTCTTCAAACTTTGGTTTATCACCATATTGAATTGTGAAGGTTTGTTCATGATCTAAACTGCATGCTGAAATTTTTTATATGCAAGGATTCATTTTGTACTCTCCAAGCCTTGCTAAGAACTTATCACTCCATTTATGTTGCTATCATCTTCTCCAACACCTTTTTGATTTCTATCTTCAGTTCTACATCCTACTCAATAATATTAAAATGAAATGATTCCCAACCACATGAATATTCAATATTAATAACTTCGTTATGAAAATACTAATAGAGGCTTACGCTAACAACTAAATTCCTTTGTGAATCCTGTAGGTGCTGCAAAGCCATATCATCTGAATGGAATAAATTTCATAAATTTCACAATAGTTGAAGATTGTACAAATTTCATCTCTACACAACCATTAGGACATAGAAATCCATGTTGATTGAATGATCAAAGATTCAACCATGCCTGACCATAGCTTACAAATCAGCCAATTAGAGATCCCAAACCACTTAAGTTAGGGATACTTTCAGATTCACTTGGAGTTTTACACTGAATCTTTGTCAATATTCTCTTCAAAACTGTCTCTAGTTCCTCAAATTAGTTGATTTGGCACCTAACTAGTCAAATTGCACATATGGGCATTCTAGACCGTTTGAGGTAACTTTTTAGAATTCATCCCTATGGACTCATACTCTATAAAGACACTTTTGGTGCTTTCCTGCATTCACTGAAAAGGTTGAATATAGAAATTATGTTCAAGGCCAAAAGGAAAATTACATTTTATCCTGTAAATTACTGTTTTAGATCAATGAGTGAAGGTTTGAGAATTGCAACAATTGGATGCACATATGAATAAGGAGTCCTTTACTAGGATAAGTTTCTCCAAGTTAGCAATTTTATACTATGAGTCTAATCCTACAACATTCAAAATATGTATTTCATAACCTAAATTAGTGTCTTCTTTCTAGGAATTGTTCACATGTAGATACAAGCATATGGAAAAGGTGTCAAGTAGATACAAGTTGGTGGCATCACTAGTTGGAGGGAGAGTGCTTGAGGGTTCAAGGTATGTCTTTTGCTTATTCATTGGTGATTACCTCTATTTCTTCGATCTTGTGTGCATTTTTATCTATCTCATATGCTTCCATTAAACCCTTGTTTTGCATATCTTTCAATGTTTCCAAATTGTGCCCCCAATCCTTAACTCAAATATTTTACATGAGTTGAATATCCTTATTCAGTATTTCACATACAAAAATTCCCAACACCTTCTCATTGAAAAATATTTCAAATGGTCTTCGATTTACATACCTATGAATGCCCATTTCTTTCCATTCTAAAATATTAAATATTGAATACAACAAACTTTCAGGATCTCCAAACCATATACACTATTATTGTTAATTCACAATCTAGATCTGAGTTGCGTTTACAAAAATATGGGAATATTTGGAAGTGGTTCGATTCAGTTTTGATTAGATGTCTGTAGAAGGAGCAAGTCGATAAGTCGAATTGAACGAGGACCGACTTAGTCGATCAGTCGACTAAGTTTATGGGATGACTTAGTCGATCAGCTGACTAAGTTGGTCGGTCGACTAAACTAAAGAGATTAGGTCGGCCATCTAAAGTCGCGCCGGTTCACCGAACCGACAGGTAGTTATTTTGTAACCGTCTGTAAATTGTATATACTAGGCCGTTGAGCCAAACGATAACTCAGTTCAGTTCCCTGCATTGTATGAACTCATTGTAATAATATAATCTGTTTAATCCTATCTGTTCTTGTCTCTTGTCTCTGTTCTATATTTATGTATGTTTTAGTATGTATTATTGGTAACCTTATGTGATCTGTGAGATTACAACAATGTCCATTCAAGATACGAGTACAGAAAAAAAAAATACAATAGGGATGCATTTGTTCTCTATCTCTATTTAACTTAAAACCAATAGATTAGATGCCCAACGCATTCCAAAATAGCCATATCAGCTTTGGGGAGCACTGTGGGAGCTTCCAATTGCAATTCTGTTCAACCACTTTACTTGAATCTATTTTTAATTGCAAATATGCAGCTAACACTTCACTCCTTCTCGCTTTAAGAATAATTTGATCAACCACCATTGTGCCATTGTTGGGTGTAGCCTGTTTAGATGCCAATCCACTTCATGTATTCCATTAATTTTGATCTCCCTAGCATGTAATTGATTCTGCATATATAGTGGGATTTGGTGTGTTTGAGTGTTTTTCTAATACCATATAATCTAATATCTGCATAATTTGGATGGGTATAGTACGTTATCTAATTCTCTATTAATTTCCCAATCAGGAATGCACATTTTAAGATTGATGATCTGTCTGTCTTCATGAAGTGAGGTCCATTTTCCATCCGTTTGTTTTGCCATTTTTTGCAGGTCTATTATATGTTATTTTACCCTTATTTGCATGCAAGAAAATAAGTCCAATGGAGAACTCGACAGATATTAAAAATCAGGGTAATATTTCTTCTTTTGTTGAAATAATTGGTGATTCCATAGATAAAACATGACAGTGTTTGTAGGAAACCAATTGGAAGCTAGAGGAAGCAAAACAACTATTCGATGCTGATAATGAAGGTGGAGCTGGGACATCTTTTACTACTCCATAAAAAAGTGGATCTCAACCATCTCCATCGACTCAAACAGGGAAAGTAATACAACAGGAAAGTATGTACGTCCACCATTACTTGAGAAGAGGGAAGCATTGTATGATGATGTTATTTTCCAATATAGGTGGGTTACAACTTTCTTGTCTAGTTTAGTTGTTCTGCATGGGATTTTTATTTTCTTGGTGTTTTTTGATAACCGAGATGGGTGATAGGAATTTTAATTACCCAGCAAGCATATTCTTGTGGAACATGGAATTTTTTTATCTTCTTCCACACTTCATCCCCAAATTTTGGGATGGAATCAATGCTTCATAGGTCTGTCGTGTTCTTCATTGGTTTGGCCAGGAACTGTTATTAGACTACTGGGATTTAACTGACCAACAAAGAAATGAAAAGAACGGATGAAACCAACAGAAACAAATAACAGGCTTCCAGTAACCGTAACTAAACATGAATCTGAGTGATTGGACATTGAACCAAATTTGTCAATAAAAAAAATCACATGATGTGGTAGGTTCTTCAAAATTGTATGCCATTTATGTGAATGGTGCTTTAGAGTGTTTATGCGAATGGATTAATAGATGTTTGATTATAGTTAGTAGCTAGTGCTTACAGGATAAAATTTTAATGTTCTATTTTTTTTCTTAAGTTTGTCACAAAGTTAAAGTGGCACCTATATCTCATACATTAAGCGCAGAGAGAAAGAATAGGTTGGCTTTTTAAAACTACATTCTACCAAAATCAATGGACGGTAGAAATGAGTTAGCATAAAAGACAAAATTACCCATTATGAAGGAGGGCTTGAAGTCAACAAAATCTAGGAGAAAATCTCACTTAGAAGTATTTTTTGAAGCTCAGCAGGAACTCTAATAAATTTATAACTTTTTGAACATTCATGAGAATGCCACCAAGGATCAATTGGAACCAAAAGGTCTCTCTAATGATGAAATTAAGAATATGATCTGATACCATAAACTCAAATATGAATATTTTCTATTATCCATTATCTCGTTTTCCATTTTGCAGCTTGGTCAAAATCAAATTTAATCATGGGAAAATGGGCATATAACTGTCTTTGGTTGTAGCTCAGATGTATGAGAGGAAAGTTGTTATACTCCCCACCTAAGTTCAAATCACACTTTGCAAAATGGTTTCTCTCTTTGTACTTTGAAACATGGTTTCTTTATTTGTGAGGCAATGGTTGCTCTCTAAATGCTTCTAAAGATGGGGAATTTGCATTGATAGACTTGGAAAATTGTAGAATTTATCTTTGGGGTCACATGAGGGAAATTTTCATTAATAGATTGAAGGGTTATCAAGTGTTTGCAAGGCCGTTGTGGGTTATTTACTTCTAGAATTAGTTAGTAATTGCATGTTGATGCTTGCCTCTCATCAGATTAGGATCCACCAGGCTATACATACATATTTTTATTCTAGGGTCATACCAGACCAATAGTTGAGTATGCTAGCAATATTATCGATAGATCTGCAACTTGAACCATAATAGTACCCACTCTTCTTCAACTTCAACCCGTACTCATTTTTATTTTTGTAAAAAATAGGGTTAGGTTAGGGTTTCAAGTAGAAAATTAAAAATTTATACTTTAATGTAGAAAATAAATTTCTAAACTAGTACTAGGAACAAGATAGTACAACTGTAACAAGGTCTGGATAGGTCTGGGATCTGTTGTCATGTTTAGTTTGAGAGAAATGGATAGATTTACAGTGGGGAATGCCTCTTTTAGCACACACATGGCAGGCTATGTAGAGCACCATAAAAACATTTTTTAAGAAACTTGCTTTCAATATTTGTGTTTTAGAGATATTGTAAGAGGTCATACAAAGAGCCATCTGCATGAATTCTGAAAAATACACCTTCCTATCAAAGTTAATGTCAACCTCGCTGATCATATTCTCACATATTGAAATATCTCTTCCTTCATTCATTCCCAATGATTCTAAAATCCACTGCATATCAGAAGCGTAGATGTACCCATCTCCATCCCCGTCGAACACCTTAAACACATGCATCAATTCACCATGAGATTCCAAGCTATTGTCTCCATAAAAATGCTTCTCATCCTAATCATCGTTCCAGAGACTATTGTACAGACACAAAAACTTAGCAAACCCAAGAGACTTTGATGATCCATGAACATTCAATATGTGTTATGAACTTACATCCAGTCCTAGATTGTTTATTATCCTCTTGATATCTTAATTGTTAATCATTCCATCAAAATCACTGTCGAATACATTGAAGACCCTTATCAAGTCCTCAAGGAGAATTAATATAGACACGGGCTTGGTGTTTTCTAATACAAACCTTTTAACTTCTGCAGAGAGGAAGTCAAAGCATTCATGTGAAATATTTTTGTTTGAGACAAAATTTTGAACCTAATTTGACCAACTTTTGCTCAAGAGTTTGTAGGGTGCCATTTGTTTGATTTTCTTGCAATTCTTTCCTTCCTCTGAAATTTTTGGAGTTATTTTTTGGGTAGTCTAAATGGTTCAAGAACTAGTGCAATGAATCTAATGTTGCAGAGGATCCGATTCATGGGCTCGAAGCTCAGGTTGCACTGGTTTGGTGGGAATTGAATTGAGAATGTAGAAGATCACAAAAAAATGGGTATGATTTGTGGACCAGGTAATAGGGGTTTTGTTTGTGGGTTGGAGTTCCTCTCCAAGATTAGTTACTGTGGAGAAAAAACCATGTTAACCTTGGAGCTTCGTGGTATATACTATAGAAAACCTTGAGTAGAGGCGTGGAGTGTAATCCTTGTAGAGCTTGTGGTTATCAATGTTTGTGGAACAAATTTCATGGAGAAATACATGGTTGTTGAGTAGTGAACCTGCATTCATTACAAACCTGTTGAATATCATTGTAGTTATTGGCTTGTTAGTTTCATATTTTGGGTTGCTTTAGTTTTCAAATTTGCATGTATAATTCCAGATTTCATATTTTTTTCAAATTTTAGTTATAGTATCCAAATTATGGGTTAAATCATATCGGCAGTATCAGAGCCCCTCTCATAGAAGATTCATATCAAATTCTCAATTATAGTTCATATTATTTCATTTTTTTTTCAAATTTCAGTTATAGTAGCCAAATTATGGGTTAACTCATTTAAGCAGTATTAGAGCCCCAACTCATAGCAGATTCATATTAGATTCTCAATTATAGTTCATATTATATATTTGGTTTTTAATGGTGGTATTAAAGCCACTTTCTTGGCCCCATCACAGAAACCCTAGCAATGGAAGACTTTTTTAGAGAGGTAGTAATTTAGTCAACACTTGCTGACGAATATCCGAGATTATAAGAAACTTATGGTAAGGAATATCCTAGAGATCTATTTTTCTGAATATGTTTTGCTTTATGAATAATATCAGAAGATGTGGTTATTGAATTTAAGGATCCTATAGAGGAGACTATTGCTGCTAGTCTATTGATTCCTATCACTTCCAAGAAAAATGAGGTTATGATGCGTAGTGATGATTCTCATATTTGTGATTCACTTGAAATCTAATTTAGATAATGCAACTTTTTGAGGTAGAAAGTTGTATTCTAGGTCTCTATCAAAGTCTAGGTATGAAATGAATAACAAAGGTTTAGAGGAATATGAATAATTGGTACAAGAATATAGGCTATTAGTGGTCAAATATATATCATGCTAGAAAACAAGTATAAAGAAGACTCTAAACCCATGGGACATGGCTTACCGCTAATAGGTTGTCCAATGGAGAAATATAAATATTGCAAACATACATCTCCTGCACCTAACCCTTTTCCAAGTGCATTTGAAATTTATGCAACCCTAATAATGGGAGGCCTCATCTTTGTGAATTAACTAGAAACTCTATGGTTCATTATCTCTTTAATACAAAAGAGCAAGCTCTTCAGTGAACATCCAAAGCTATGATTTCTTTGGGACAAAGAAACTTGAGAAAGGACTGTTATGAATTTTAGAAATAACCCACTTTGTTAGTGCTAAGATTACTTAGAGTTAGAAGCATATTTTTTCTATTCTCGTGATAGCACATGCTCACAATAATGATTATCATTAGACATGCTCACATTAACGGCTGTTGTTAGGCATGTTCACATTTATGTCCCTCTCTCTCATTAGATAATTTAGTGTTTAGTAACTCCCACTCATAAATATCAATCATCGAGGATAGTAACTCCTCTTTTCTTGGATTCCTCTAATATCTAAATTGACTACAAAAAAGGCTCTTAGGCATTCGAGTAGGGGATTTTATGAAGTGTGTTATTTCTATTTTTAGGCATTATGGAAAATACTGTTTGGGCCAAGAGAAGAACCCATACTACCTTTATTTGGCCTGAATTGGCATCCATACATTTTCAGGGAAGTTTCTATTCAACATACTTATTTTCTGGGTTATATGATGTTCAACAACAAACTATTTTCTTCTAAGATTTACTTATGTTCTTCAAATTATATCATCATCTTTGGATGTAATATATGGTATTTCATTGTTGTTGTGATTCTTCATCTCATTGTAGCACTTTTAAAATTGTTTAAGAATTCATATTTTTTTCAAATTTAAATTATGATAACAGAATTCTGGGTTGGCTCAAAACAATAACCTCTTCTTTAACTATGTTATGTGCCCAGAACTGACCTTACATGTGCCCAAGAATTTGATCTAGGGTTTTTCATGAGTCTAGGATTTCCAAAATGTAGCTATATCTACTCTTTCCACCACTTCTATCCTCAAAACAATCCCATGTCCGCTTCTCTCATTCTGTCTCTGCCCAGAGACCTAACAATAATTAAATTTACTCACCTTTTGACTACTGGAATATGCTAGGAATTAATGTTACTGCTTGTTTGATGGCTGGTATAAACCCATATTGAGGTTTTATAACTCTTTTTACCCACACACTTGCCCATAACAACTCAGAGTCAACCTAGAATTGGATTTAAGGTCATTTAGTGTTGTTCTCATCCATGGAATCATCCCAATATGATCTCTGAAAACTGTAGTGAATACCCTCTACAAAAAGGGGGGTAACAGGTTGCTACCTACATAATTCACATATATTAGTTATGTTATTTATTACAAGGCATAAATAGTAACACATCTTTGATGGGGTTAAAGTGTCCTGAGATTTATGGGACTAAACTATTTAAGAATATCATAACTTGTCCATTGGAAGGGGATCATCTTTAGAAATAGATGGATAATAAAAAAGGTAGGGACAAAGGCATATTGGATGTCATAGAATTGACAAATATATCCTTTTCATGGAAGAGAGACATTGTAGGCTTCTTTCAATATAGTTGCTACATCATTTCACTTGGGAGAAGTGGCTCAGTTTAAATTTATCTTAGTTGTTTAATTTTCAGCTAGGATAGGGATTTTTATAGAAGATATTGATTCTCTTGAATTTGTGGCCAAATCGAACACGATATCCCTACTTTCCTATATAGGTAGAAACCATGCACATGCAACTACTTTGGATGACAATGTAATATCACATGGTGTATCATTTTATGAGCATTAATGAAATATATTTCATCCAAAAAGTAATAATACTAATAGGGATCCTCTTTATACAAAAATATTCATAACAGAGTTAGGGAACACAATTGTTTAAATAATTAATTAAGACTTCTTAACTAGGAACTCTTAAGGATATATTCATCATGATAACCTCATGACTCTATTCATGACCCACTTAAAGTTAAAAAAAATAATTATGATCATATAATAATAACAATTTTCTCGACCACATATGTAATTCGTTATAAGAAAAAATAAACTATGAGACAAGATATAACATAATGACTTGGGGCTAACATCTTCCCCCTCCTCTATACTTGAGTATAATTTCAACTTTCAAGCAATGAATCGAGTGTCATCTCTAGTGATTTATTTAATTCACTCATTAATGTTGCTCCTGTAACATCTCTTGAGATCATCTGCACTGGTCCATAATAGTGTAGCATCGTTATCATGGGAGTGTTTGGAACATTCAGTTTCTCTTGGAAGCTTTGTTGGTGGAGATAATTAAATGGAAGTTGAAGTCCATGTACCAGAGTCCTATATATAATGAATCAACTTAAAAATTTAAATATGGTTGAGAACACTTTAATTGAAACCATTCCACTAACTTGAAATATTTTAGGTACTAGGTTGCTGTAGTAGGAGTGGAGATGGAAGAAAGAGAATTAACCATTGTAATGCTAAATAGTCTGCATAAGTATTCAAGAAGGTTTAATAACCACCTTAAATATCTCAATGATGACAAGATACACATTTGTAGGAGGATATGAATTTAATATTTCAAGTGAAATAAAACTCTGGCAAGATACCTGAATAAAATTCCAAATGTGAAGACAATATGAAAATAAAGGAGAAATGCCAATAGAGGGAAAGAAGAAAGCAACAAAGAAAAATATTATGGTAGGACATGCCATTATTGTGGAAAACCTGCAAATTTATGAAGACTTTTGCAAGAAGAGAAGAGGAGACATGGCATGAAACAACAATTCATATCACATAATTTTTACAGAAGAGGAAGAATATGAGGATGAAGACAATCATTTTTGTTTTTAGAGCAGAGAAGAGGAATTGAAATCAGGTGTTTGGTATATAATATATAGAATCCCTTGCTACCAAAATAATGTCATATCAAAAGGAGTGGTTTTCTTATTTTGAGAGAAGGAAATCAACATTAGATCATGTCACTTTTGGAGATAGGACACAAAAAGTTGAAGGAGAAAGCAGTGTTTCCTTAAAATCTGAAGATGGAAATTTTAAGATCATATGTGTCCTTTATGAGCTTTGTATGAATAAGAACCTGATATATGTGAGAGAAATTATCAAGAAAAACAAAGTTGAAGCTAGGTATTGAGCAAGTATTCATAAAAAAAAGGAAGAGGTTTCTGTGGTAACTCAGGAAAATGGGACCTTCCAGGCTTGATGTTGAACCTACAGCCTCCAAGGCATTAATGATATAAGTAAATTTTCCTTTGGAAAAGTTGTCACAAGGCATATAGCCACTTGAATCATCAATACTTGAATATTATAAAGCACAAGGTGCTTGGTATTCCCTTGGTTGGAAATACAACCAACTGATGTGAAGCATGTGTAACTAGGAAACAAAAGATCTAAAAGTTTGAAAAATCTGTCAAAAACAAAGTAGGTGCTTGCAATTTTTCACCACAGTTGTGGGCCTGTGATGGAACCTCATTATGGCCCAATTTACTTCATCACATTTAAATTATTCTTCACATAAATATCAGGTCTACTTAATGAAGGAAAAAGTTAATAGCACTTTATAAGTTTAACACATTCAAAGTTGAAGCTAAGTGGAGTGTCAAGAAGTTGGAAGTGGAGTGTGATAAAATAATTGAAGGGAGTACACCTCAAAAGACTTCAATAACTTTTAGAAGGAAAAGAAATCCAAGGGCAGATGACAGTCCTTGAAACTCCTTGAAAGAATAAGCCTATGTAAGGAAAAAACATAACCATCATGGAAACAACAAGGAATTTACAGGTAGTAGAAGGTATCAGAAGGCATCTCAAAGTAATAATGAAGATTAAAAGATATATGGAAATACATCCCATAAGCACACATAGTCAGATAGCTCTGACTCCACTTCTATTCATTAGTTATGTTAGATTTCAGTTTCATGTGTCAAAAAATAAGGACACGTTTTTGGCACGTGCCCTAACATATTCCAATATCTGGACACATGTCCTCTGAAAAAGGTGCCCCTAGAGTTATATATGTCAGTTTTCTCTTTTTTTTGGTCAGTTGCTAAAGGTTGAGAGCTCTAGAGAGTGTAATTTTTTTGAAGTGAAGGTTTGGAAAACATATTGAAGGGATTGTAAGTGGATTCAAGACAATGGCATCAAGAGTCATTTTTTAACACATTCTATCATCATGCCATTGTTTTGCATGTGGAGCATGAGGGAATGCTTGTGAAACTCTCCGAGGAGCTTGCTATACTAGTGACATAATTTATGTCTCTAGTATAACAAGCCCATCAGTGAGTTGCAAAAACAGGTGTCGCTATAGCGACAACACCTCGTCCCTATAGTGGCGCCCATTTGTGCAACTCTTTGACGAGCTTGCTATACTAGCGACGGAATTTTCATCGCTAGTATAGAAATCCTGTCGGTGAGCTGCACAACGGGAATCGCTATAACAATGACACATTGTCACTACATCGATGACACATTGCTGGTATAAACATATTTTAAACATGTTCCTTTGTTGCTATAGTGACAACCAAGTGTTGCTATAGCGACAATGGAAGTGTTGCACTAGCGACGAGAAAGTGTCACTATAGCGACACAGTTCATTTTTTTAAACAACTCACCTTTCATGTATTTTGTGTTGCTATAGAGACGAACTGTAAAAAAGTGTTGATACAACGACGAAAGTGTTTCTATGAAAAAAAGGGGTCATGTTCATCGCTATAGCAATGCACAAGTGTTGCAATAATAATAATTTTCCGTGGGAAAAATGTGCACATGTACTAGTGTCTTATGAAACAATCTTACAGTTCTATATTCATATCTTATGAATTTTGTTATTTTCCAATAAAGGAAATACAATCAACATATATTCTCACAATTCCTAATCCAAGGAATATTAATTTCTATATGATTGTAATGAAAATATTCAAAAGCATACAGATATAAATAACATATAATAAAAAATCCAACTACTTATGTTTTATTGTTTTGCATGCTCCCTCTTGATATATACTTGCTTGTGGAGATTACTGGAGTTCTCTGTCTTGATCTCTTTGCAAATTTGAGTGCATGCAGGAGGTAGCGAATCTATGCATGGAGAAACTGAATCCCATGCAACCCGGAGCGAATGCTCTTCTTTGAGGAAAAGCTTATTTCAACGATCATCATCCTCTTCTTTGTATGATTTCTCAACTCTATGAGGCTCTCATTATACTCAATATCCATTGAATAATAATAATATCCAAACCAAAAATCCTGCGGTTGTTTGTTATAATAATGAAAAACCCATTCCCATACTTAAGATACATTAATTAATCTTTTTTATTAATTTCCTAGTCCCTATAGTAGCTAGTTGGTATCCACTTGCACCATTTGGTCAAAAATTTGCCTAAACTGCCTCCAGAAATGCCTTCACAAGATTCTGGATAAGATTTTGAAAATTGAATAGGTTTCCCAATTTAGTAAGTGCACATTCCTTCCTTATCCCGAGTTACAGGGTTTTTAGCAGCTTTTAAGGAAAAAGGTGAAAGCTAGTCACATGGAAACTGCCTTGTTTTTTGCACAACTCATCCTCCATATTTTTCTCTCATGAAAGCACAAGTATATTTACTTCCAATCACTTATCATCTCACATACCTCATTCAGCCAATTCTTGACCTCCTTGACTGGTTTGGAAAGTGTTTTATGCACATATGGGGTTTTTTGACTTTTAGTAAGACTATTATTCTATAAGTTTGGCTGATGTAAACTTGTTAAATGCAAGTTTGTGTTATGCACCAATTTTAGTCTCCAATTTGAGTGGATCTATGCATGTTTTCAAGCAATTTTTGTGAGTTCAATTGTTCTAATTCTGGGATTAATTTCCACATGGTATCAGAGCCTCTTTATCTCGATTGTACTCCTATCTTAATATTTCTTTTGCAGGATCAAAATCACTCTCCCAAGGAGTGCATTCAGTCTTTTCAGGGGACATTTGATGAAGAGATGGATCAATATCACCATATCATATTGACTCCATTCAACTACTTCTAATGCAAGGCACAGATGGATGTTTTGATGCGGAGAAAGGGCCTCTTCAGAGTGACCATGTCAACTGAGGCTGAACCTAGTGTAGCAGTAGAGAAGATAAAGTGGTAGAAAAAAAGGGATGAGGCTTATGGTCTCTTGTGTCTCAACATTTTTAGAGACATTCTTTTCCATCTAGATGGATTGACATCACCAAATCAATTATGGGAGAAACTCCAAACCTTATTTGGAAAGACAAATGAAATGAGGGGACATCCACTGGAGAATGAGCTTGTCTCACTGAGAATAAGAAATTTTGATTCGTTACAAGTCTAATTCTCCAAGTTCAAATATCTTGTTCTTCAATTAACGCGATGTGGTATTGGAAAGAAAGATGAAAAACTAGTATTGTCCATATATTCGAAGCTTGGACCTGAATATTATGTTTTTGTATCGACCTTCCATGCCAAAAAGTTGGCAGTTCAAAACTAGAAGATTCCTTCACTTTTAGACTTCATGGAATCATTAACCCAAGAGAAAGATAAGTTGGTCATGATGGGCACCATCAAACCTTCCAAAGATCAAGATTTGGTTGCTGGAGATTCAAAGATGGATTCCAAATTCTATAGTGGGGATTTCTCCCCATCTACCTGCAAAAGCACCAACCCTAGATAATGCATATCATAGGGTAGAGTTCAACAATAAAAACATGAAATAATAATAGAAATGAAAATATTTTTAGGTTTTTTAACATATAATACGAAATAATGCAAGAAATAACAATCAACACACCTTTATTTTGAAGTTGGGCCACCGTAGCCATCCTAGGAAATGGTCCCGCAACTCCATGGTTTTGGTCTCTAGTCTCTTCCACATCTAGTTGTTGGATGGGGAATAGATACAAAAGGGTATGGATAAATATCAACATACAACATGGGGAATGGCGTGGAAAAATATGGGAATAATGGAGAAAATTGTATGATGTGACTAAGAGCAAATGGCAAAGTGTTTTGGGGAAGTCCTTCAAAATGTATTTATAGGATGGTCCAAGGTTTTTTGACCCATACTATTTTATTTTTCATGGTATTTATTTATGGTATTTTGAACCATTCTCATTTTAGGTTTTTTTACCCTTTTCTGGAGAGAGTGGGGATAAATCACAATAAATGCTCATCTTACCTTCATTTATGGGGTATGAATAATGATGTTTTGGACCATATTTAGTGGGAGTACAATTGTGAAGGTCAAAATGAAGGAAATAATGGTGGGAATATGATGTATGATTATGGTTTAGACTATATAGAGCTAGGTGAACAATTTTTTGTGTTAACACATTGCCCCCTAAAGTGTGAAGGCATGAGCTCATCGTATGGCTGATAGTCATCATAGGATCATGGGAAAATGGTGACAACAGTGGAGAGACTAGAGAGGACCACAGAGGAGTGGAGTTTCCTTGTTTGAAATACGGTGTCTTTTGGTTTGTATTACTTCTAAAAAATGGATGAGGTACATATAATATCAGACATGTATATGGACAAGGCATGCATACCCATGTTCATAATAATGTCTCAAAAATAAATAATGGGGATCAAGACTCAAAATATGGGATCCGATCAATACATATACAAATGGTGATACATAATGGTGGCCTCAATGGGAGCCTGAATAAAAATATTGATCTGAAGAACTGATACATAGGATCAATGGAATTCTCCTGGAACGAAATACCATCATAATTGATGCTCTATTGGATCTGGAGGTGTACACATCTGCATGGATTCAATGATCAAGATTTAGAATCTCTGTGGTACAATTTACAACATCAAGTACTAGATATACATAGAAGCATGACACTGATGGGATTCCGAACATTGCCTCCAATGTAACCCATAAATCAAAAGGGACATGAGAGTGTATGGGTCCCACAAATAGACTCACCAATGTGCTAGAGTAGGGTGATGACTGGGGTCTTTGAACAAATAATGAATAGACATATACCCTGTATGAATCTCAGTGGTGCGATGATGTAGCTAAAGTCAAGCATGTTAGACACAACAAATCTGAAAGGCACTAATGACTCCTTTTAAGTGGTCCAAGGAACTCATCAATGAGGTGGATGAAACTAGGATACATGGAACTCTAGGCATATCCTATGGAATGGATGTGTTGATGTTGACAGAGGGAAACCTTCAACTAACAAGGAAGTGATGTTTCCTTGATAGAAGCATGAGGGGGATAACCAAATATGTGGGACAATCAAGGGACTGCCACACTAAATGTGGAACATGGGAAGGAGAGTATGGGGGACTCAAAATTTCTTTGTTTAGAGTATGATGACATGGTTGACCTGGTATAAAATGAGACTGACTCATGGGAAAGGGACCGTAGCTGTAAAACTGGGAAGATAACTGCAATAGGAAATATCGGGGGAGGTAAGTGGACTAGTGATATCCAGGGGATCCAAGGGAGACTCATTGCATAGTACTCTAAACAAAGGCGACCCAATGGGGGAAAGTTTCCATAATGTGAGATGATATGTGGTGACACCTAAAGAAATAGTGTGGGACTTCTTCATAGTTTAAGGAGCATGAAGAAGGGATAGAAGTATTCTTGATGATACTATCTCATGGATTTTTTTCGAGCCCAAGACGGTAAATGCTCTATGGTGTTTTAATTTTTAGAGAGTCTGAAAACAAGAAGAAGAATCTGGTGGTGGTGTGTTTTTCATATGGTAGTCTCCTAAGCCCAAAAAAGGATAAAAGTGTCCAAAGTAGAGCTCTCCCAACTGAAAGGGGTAGAGAGACTTATTTACCGTAAGTAGTCCAACCAGGACGGAAAAGGTTAAACCTATACTGACTGGATGGTCATTCAAATACTTTTACGAGCATGAACGAAACCAAGTTTGCTCGGAAATATTTTCTTGATGAGAGGGTTGGAAAATAACTTAAATACAACCCATATTGATCTTTTTTTGATTCATGGTCCCAATGTCCGAGAAAGCATAAAATGATACAAAAGGAAATGTTCCTAGATGGAAGGTGCTAGGGTGATCCTTTTATTTTTATAGTCTATGTAGTCCAAAAAATGAGATAAAAGAGGCCACATAGATTCCCTTTCAAATACTTTAATGAGCATGAAAGGATGCAAGCATGCTCGACAATATTTCCGTTATTTTAGGAGTCAGAAAAGAGCTTAACAGAAACTATGTAATGGGGAGTCAAGCAATGAGGAAGTGAGGAGGAAGTGCTCGATGTATGGAAAGAGGTTATGTTGTGAACATGGATGATAGGAATACCAGTAGAACACTTGATGTGGCCTCTTTGCAAGACAATGGATGGTGGTAAAATAAAGCTAACTATGTAGTATGGATGGAGCAGATGGATTGTGAACATGCCAATACATGCGTTATGTGATTCACATGATGGCACAGAAATTGAGGTGACTCTCAGGAAATGGCCTGAAAAATCATAAGGAGAGAACAAGATGAGGGTCTCGTCAAAATACAGAGGGCAAAAATCGAACCCGGTGGTGCAAATGACATGAAAAATGAACATCGAATGACTCTGTGGTGCATGGAAGAAAAACTACACCAAATGAAGGCCTATTAACAAGGGGGGACCACATGACACTTGTCATTTTCACTGTGCAGTGTGGATTTGGAGTGGAGGACCCCATAACACAACTATTGATTTCTTCTGATTGGACCAGTGGTTTTTCGATCTATGAATTGCAGGTAAGAGCTATCATTAAACCCATATTTTTTAGTGGATTATTTTTTTTTCTCACTTCGGGGGCCTTATCCGAGCGCGAAGGGTCCTCGGGGCCAGGTAGCTCTTTTCGAGGTAAAATGAGTGACCCAATTATCCCTTATCTGAAGACAGGATCAACCCAGTTGCACCTATCGGGGAGACAAGTGCAACCTAGGTCACACCTATTTAGTGGATAAGAGAGACCTAGTCACACATGTTCACCCTTTTTGAGCAACTTGGGTTGCACAAAAAGGCCAAACAGGTACGACCTAGCCCAGAATCATGGTTTTGTGCATGAATGGATCTGATAGGGACTGTGATTTTATGTAGGATGCCTCGAGTCGCTTGGAAAGTGAGAGGAATTAGGGATCTCTAAGGGGAGATAAGTGATGATCTGACGGTACAGGATACACTTTCCTGATGTGGGTTATGGAAGTTCTTCTAGATCCTGTTAATGCGTTCAACAAACCTGTTACTAGGAAATCTTGTGAGCTACTAGGACCAGGAGGCAGAGTGATTCATAATCCAGGGTGAGCAATTGGAGATCACCCTCCCTAATGTATACTTCTTAAAAGGCCTCCCAGTACTGGGCGTGATCGACGACACAATGTTGAAGCTCCCTTGGGGGGTGTTGATGGATGACCTTTGCTCGATGCATTGCTATGCCTTAGCATACATGAACAAGTCATACATATTGGTGTGCAACATTGAGATTCTATAGACTTGAGCAGTGGAAACAATAGTGCTGTGTATACTAGGATCGACTAGATCGCAAAAGATCTCAGGTGGTTAGCTTCTGATGGGGGAGAGTGTGCTGAGGGGAACCTACTATGGGTGGGCCCAAATTTAATCGACTGTGGTTCGGCTTAGGATAAACCATACTAGCTTAATGGGAGGGGATTTATGTTTCCCCTTGTTCTTGTGCTCATTTTTATTTGAATGACTTCATACTCTATGATCACATCTAGTGGTGCATGAGGGGGGACCTCGTGAGCCTTGGATGATGAGGTGGTGTGAGATGATGATTCAAGAGGGAGGTATCTTGGTGGGTTGCTTCTTCACCCGAGAGTTTTTTTCATAGTGGTGGAAGCTTCCAGTCCTCATAGATGACTATCCATATATTGGGATGGATTATCGAGGAGACCCGGATATTCCTTGACCTCCAGGGAAGGTTTTGGGACCCGATGGTACGTATACATGATGATTTTGTGGTTTCATTAATATATAGTTTACTAGCTTATTGGTAGCTAGATAATGTGTCTGATAGATTCTGATGAAATACTGTGTGCATGTGCAGACATGGGGCCACGTTGTCCATCATGATACCGGAGACATAGGGGCAGAGTGGAGGGTTTAGATTCACCTGCTCATGGACATAGAAGATTCCAGAGTGCTACACTAGACTCAGTACGAATGGATGTGGAGCACTTACTAGAGGGGGTCACTAATGATGGGTGGAAGTACCTTAATGATGACTTGATCACCGCATGCTACATGGTTCCTTTAAAGTGGATCTCCCTTATGAGGAGGATCATAGTTGCACCTGAGTATGTTAGAGAAATGACAAAGGGTGATGTTCCTATGGAGGAGGAGGAAAAATATGATGAAGAGGAGGACTCAAATTGATGAATCATGTCCTGTCACTGATAGGGGGCGGGTGAATCAGTGACACGATTTTTACACATAATTTCTTTTATTTTGTGATTTTCAAATGTAATAAAAAAATTTGGACACAATAGTTTATCGTGGAACCCAATAAGGTAAACCACCAACTCTTTCCTATTAACTGAAAAATTATTTTTACAATGTACAATAGAAGAAGATGTTTCTTCTTTTAGATCAACACCAAGTGATTAGGACAAACCCACACCTTTCTTCACCAACACCAACTGGTAGGAGGCTTCGACCCCCTATTTAGTCAGCTACGATTGACAAGGAAGCACCTACTCCCTTTTAGAGGCACCAACATTCTCTCCTTATTAATTCTTCATATGCTTCTTGGCCTACTCCTTCTCTTTTCAATCTTCAACACATTGTATGCAGTCGATCTCTATCACATAATACCTTCATATATATATACTCCTCCTTTTACACCTGTTCATGAAATAACATGTATTTTCATATAATGAGAAAAAATAAAGTTAAACTAATTTTTAGTAATAGCTATATTTTACATTTGTTTATAAAAACAAATTATCCCTAGACTTTTTTTAACTTATCACTTTTATAAACAAAGTTTTCTACCTCTCCCTTTATTTTTAACAATATCCCTATAAGAGCTCCGACTCTTTGGATTAGTTTTCTTTTAGCCCCTTTTCAACATAGCACAAGACCATTGATTACACGCTATAGGATTTAAGAGCTTCGGCTCCTCTTGGCTCTTATACATTACCACTTCATTATCCACCTTGTCATCCTTGTCAATGCCATTCCATTTTCCATCTCAGCTTCACGTGCTGCCACGTTCGCAACACATCACTGCTACGTCATTATCCTCGTCAACAATAAATTTCCATGTGTACCAAAAGGATAGGGGGCTTGACAAGTCGTCTCGGGCTCTGATCTCTTAAGCTTCTTGTGGAGTCCAAACACCCAGATCCCCCACCTATCCTTTTCTCTATACATCAATAAACATAGTAAATATCGGTGTATATAAACACATATAATGAAGTATTCACTATGAATGTGGGATAATTCCAATGAAGTATTAATCGCTACCATTTCTCTTTTGATCGAACGGTGCTTGTGTCTTCATCTGCAACATTGATTTCTACTACAGATTTTTGAAACGCCTGTGACACTTGAGATGAAGCATTAGAACAAAGAGAAAAAAACATCGTCAATTGCTCTCCTCTCATCCATGCATGTGTAACATACGCACTATCTTGAATATATGCTTCGTAGATAGATTTTGTGAATGTAACATGAAGCATGCTGTGTCTTTGTTTGACCTGAAGTAGTTGTAGCTCAACCTTGATATGCTCTTAGTGCTCCACATCAATTGACTTATGCTTTAATAATGAAACTTATGTGTTAGTTGTTTCCTTTCATAGTCATGAATAGCGAATAAAATTTTGCAAATCAATTTCATCTTAATCGTCAACACTCTGACCACGTACAGTGTTTCCCATTTTATTTCTTTCCTTCTCTTCTATATTTATATACATGGCCTCCAGGCGGTCAAGTAAGAGGTTATTATGTTCATCAACTTCTTTGTATTTCTTCTCGGTGTCAACCTTTGAAGACTGCAAAGATTCTTTCTCCATCTCTCATGAAAATTTAGAAAATTCATATTCATTTTTCATTGTTTTTGCAACTTTACATAAATCCAATACCTTCTCCTGTAATGTCGCCAATGATTTAGAGGTTTTACCCAAATCTTGTGTAGTTTCTCCCTGGAGAACAACTTGCTTCTCATAGTTATTATGAGCAGTGTGCCAGTTTTGGTGTTCCTTTTCCAAATATGCTTTCAAGGCAATAATGCAAATATGGGCCTCTTTAAATTGTCCCATTTTCAAGTGATTGTCTTATTTTCATCATGATACATTCTAGAATTGTTGTTATAAACCCCAATTTTGAAATGGCACATATAATATGCTTATGATGGAACTCTTGCAGTAGAAATCTAGTGAGTGGCAATCCCTTCCCATTTCTTCTTGTTTTAGGATAAGATATCTCAAGTGCATGGTGGTTCCCACCTCATTTCATTCTTTCAAATTATGTAAATTACCTTTATGATCTGCCCACGTGTGTGATCATTTCCTTCAAAGTAATATTAAGTGCATTCACCCAAAATAGCAATTGTTTCATTCATTTCAACTATAAGCACCTTGGTCATAACCATCATACATTACTGCTCATGTCATCATCTGATTTCCATTTCCTTGCATGGAAAGTTACATGATAAGCTCCCCTATCTCTTTTGATTGCCATTAATGATAATCTGCACACTTTGTAGTGCCATATTTCCAACAATCTCCCCCTTTGGAATTGATGGTAACAAATTTCCATTTCTCCCCCTTTGACATCAAGGGAAAAGGGTTGAACAACTCCCCCTGACTATGTACTTCTTTTGGACCCAACTGTAGTGGCTTTCTTTATTTATTTGACTGAAATGAACTTCATTATCCATGTCCTCAACCACAAATTTTCCTCAAATCCGATCACAACTTCCCCCCTGAATTGATGCCACTATGATCCATTAATTTCTAGAGTTTTAGATTGGAGAGGATATCACCCCTAATTTTTGCCTAAGATATTCAAATATATCTCTGCTTAAAGGTTTTGTAAAAATATCTGCCACCTGTTCCTATGTTGGGACATATTCCAGTTTAATGTGCTTGTTTGCATCCTATTCTCTTAAATAGTGATACTTTGTGGGAATGTGTTTTGATTTTGAGTACTGAACAGGATTCTTGGATAGACTTATAGCACTTATATTATAATAGTGGATAGTGATGGGTTCTTCAAACACTATTTTGATGTCTTGTAAAGTTTGTCTCATCCATTCAACTTGGGTACAACATTGTACTGCTACAATATATTCAGCTTCAGTGGTATACAGGGAGATTGAGGTCTGTTTTTTATTTATCTAGGATACCAATGACTCTTCCAAAAAGAATGCCCCTCAACTTGCACTTTTATTATCATCTACACATCCTTCCCAATATGCATCTAAATAGGCTTTTAGAGTGAATGAATCCTTGCTAGGGTACCATAATCCAAGATCTATGGTTCCTTTTAAGTACCTAAATATTATTTTCACAACTTGAACATGACTCTCCTTTGGTGTAGCTTGAAATCTATCCACCATTCTGACTGCTTGCTTGACATCAGGTTTGGAGGCTGTTACATATAGTAAACTTCCAATCATTGATCTGTAATATTTTGGATCTACATCTTTGGTCTCATCCTCTTTGCTTAATTTGCGACCTACTGTCATAGGTGTACAAACAAAATTTCAATCCTCTAGTTGGAATCTCTTCAACATATATTTAACGTATTTGGACCGATGGATAAAAATTCCCTTTTTTTGGATTGAACTATTTGAAATACTAGGAAGAATTTTAGTTAACCAAGTAAAGACATATCAAATTATTGCTGCATCCTACGAGCAAATTCCTTACTTATTTTTTCATCATCACTCCCAAATATGATATCATCAACATATACTTCCACAATAATCATACCATCACCAATAGTTTTACAATAAAGGTTACTGTCTGTTGATCCTCTTTTGAATCCTTGTGCTTGTAAGTAAAACTATAGCCTTGCATACCATGCTCTGGGTGCTTTTTTTAGACCATAGAGAGATTTATTTAGTTTACAAACATAATATCCTTTATCAATTAATTGAAACCGTTCTGGTTGCTCAATGTAGACTTCCTCTTCTAAGTTTCCATTGAGGCAAACTGACTTGACATCCATCTGGTATACTTTCAATTTTTTGTAGCTGGAAAAGGCTAAAAACATCCTAATTGCCTCCAATCTAGCCACAGGAGCAAAAATTTCTTCAAAATATACTCCTTCAACCAGAGCATAACCTTTACATACCAATTTGGCTTTGTTCGTGATTACTAGTCCATTTTCATTTACTTTGTTTTTGAACAGCCATTTGGTTCCAGTGACATTCTTATTTTGTGGTCTTGGAACTAGTTCCCACGTTTTATTATTTTCTATTTGGTCTAATTCTTCATTCATAGCTTTGACCCAACTTTCATTTTTGCATGCTTCTTTGATTGAGTTGGGCTCAATACATGACATAAGTGCTATTTCTGTTTGATACAACAATTGTATTCTTATCTACACACCATCTCTTTTATTTCCAATAATCAGATCTTCAGGATGATTCTTTTGAGTCCTTCTTGAAGGTGTCTTTGTGTCTCTTCTTCGATATTCTTCTCTTATTTCTTCTTCTTGAATATATTCCTCGTCTTCACTAGTATGCATATCATATTCTTCCTTTTCCTTTTTAGTATTCATTTCATCTTTTTTATATCTTCCTTTTCTTCTTTATCTGCTTGTGTATCATTTAATTCATCATCATATTCACCTTCATTATCAAGTATGGCTTCTTGGTGTTCGAAGTTCTTTGTTTTCAAGTCATCCACTTTAACATCTGCACTCTCTATAATCTTATGTAATCTAATATTGTAGCATCTATATGCTTTCTTTGTATAAGCATATCCAAGGAATATACTTTCATCAGATCTAGCATCAAATTTTCTGAGATCCTCATCAAGCCTTTTGATGTAACAATTACTACCAAAGACCTTGAAGTATTTTACAGAAGGAACTCTCCCAAACCATATCTCATACGGAGTCTTATCACCATTGATCCTGATCTGACCTCTATTTAAAATGTGTACTACTGTGCTTACAGATTCTTTCCAATACCCATCAGACAATTTTGCTTCATTGAGCATAGTCCTCACAGCCTCCTAAACTATTCTATTCCTCCTCTCAGTAACCCCATTTTGCTGAAGTGTTTTGGAAGCTGAAAATTGTCTCTTAATTCCATAAGTTTCACAGAAGAGATCAAAATCTTTTGAGGTGAACTCACCACCATTGTATGATCTAAGACATTTAATTTTTGCATCTATTTCATTTTCAACAAGAATTTTAAAATCCTTGAACTTGTTAAATTCTTTCGATTTTTCCTTGAGAAAAAACACCTAAGCCATTCTAGTAAAATCATCAATGAACACCATAAAGTAGGACTTTCCTTGCAAAATTTTGGTCCTTTTAGGTCCATAGAGGTCAGTGTGAACCAACTCTAAAGGTTTTGAGGTTGAATATTCTTTTGTTCTGAACCTTATTCTAGTTTCTTTCCCTAGTTGACAATGTCTGCATATAGGATTTGAAGGTTTTGTGATATTTGGAAAGTTTCTTATTGCCATGATATTGCTGAATTTTACTAAATTGTCAAAGTTAATTTGCCCCAACCTCCTGTGCCATAGCCAACTTTTATCTACTAAATTTATATGACATTTCTCATTTAGTTTTGTATTTAGTATGTATACATTCTTGGGAGTTATAGGAGTAGTTCCAACCAGTTTTCCTATTTCCTTTCTCCTAATCTCACATTTCTTGGAATTGAAAATGCAAATGTGTCCCTGATCACAGGTTTGGCTGACACTTAGTAAGCTAGGTTTTAGATTTTCAACAAGCAACACATTATTGGCTTTGTCTTTTCCCAAATTCATAGTGCCTTTCCCAAGAATGTTACCTAAAGCATTGTCATTAAACATAACTTTAGCCTTATGTTTCTTTAAGTTCAAAAACTTGTCCTTATCTCCTGTCATGTGTTTTCAACACCCACTTTCAACATACCAGAGATCTCCTTTATCTTGGACTTTCAAGGCAATAAGACATTTATCTTTTGATATTTTTTCTCTCCAAAGCTTCCTTTGCTCTCTAATGTTCTTTGTTATTTCTGAGATTTCCATCAATCTAAAATTACTTGCTTTATGTCCATAATTATGACAATTGAAGAATTCTAAATTCCTTTCTTGCAGAGGTGCGAAGGAGTTATAATTTATGCTCTTAATTTGACCAGTTGTTTGTTTGTTTTTAAAGTTATAGTTTGTACCTTCAAAATTTTCCTTCCATATTCTCTACAGTTCATAGCTTTGCGTCCGAAGTTAGAGCATGCATAACAATAAACAAAGAAAATGTGAGGATACTTGTTTTTATAAACCTTTTTTGGAGTTGTCTTGACATTCTTCTTGATGGGTAGGATAATCCTCTGGAGTTCTAATCATTGCTTCTCTCTTCTTCATCTCTCTTCTTAAATGTATTGAGGAGAGCATCTGCATAGGATTTTGAGTTAACTTGGTTTTATACATGAGAATAAACTATTCCATTTTTGTTACTTAGATCCCTTTGTGTGGTTATAATTTCATCTAAGACTTTAGAGCTATTTTCATGTTTTGTTTGGATAAGTTTTGCATCGAGCTCTTTTCTTAGGTGAACTAATTCTGCCTCCATTCTTTCACAGGTTAGATGTTTCTCTTTAAGAGTCTTTTTCAAACTTTTTTCCATCCTTTTTGCATCTAGGATTTGTTTTTTCAGGTTGCTTATAACTTTCTCCATGTCTTTTTCTTTATGTTCATATTAATCCTTTTGTCCGACTACAAAAATTTTCAGCTATCTATATCGGTTTTTGTATTTTCTTAATTCATCCAAGGCACTGAGAAGTTATTCTTCCATATTAAACTCTACTTCATCTTCTAACTCTTCCTTATGCTCAATTTCTTCTATCTCATTAGACTCTTCAATACCTAGAAAAAGGACTTCATCATCACTATCACTAATCTCAGATGAACTGTTGTTCTCTTATTTTGAGTAGAAATTCCTTTTTTCTTTGTAATTATTTTTCTTATAGTGTGATTTTCCCTTCTTCTTATATTGTTTATTTTTGTTATCTTCATCTTCAGATTCTTCCTTGGGATAAGGACACTTGGCTGCAAAGTGGCCAATTTTGCCACAATTAAAACATTTGAAAGGAAGTTTGCCTTTGTACTTCCCTGATCCTTTCTATAGTTTTTTAATAAATTTGGCTTCTTCTACATCATATTCTTCATGATGGTTGGGTTTGTGGTTTTTGCTTCTAATTTTTTGTTTTCTTGTGTACTTTGAAGGCTGCCTCTCCTTTTGGAAGGTTCTCAAGGCCTAGTCTTAATTCATAGGCTGTGAGGATTCCATACAATTATTCCATGGTAAGTTCATCTAGTTTCTATCGGTCTTCAAAAGTGGATACTTTAGGATTATATGCCATAGGAAGTGTCTCAGTATCTTTTTAACTAACTCACCATCTGGTACTTCTGCTCCCAAACCTTTGATTGCATTGACAAGACTATCAACTCTTTCAAAGTACTCTGAAATATTTTATTCATCCTTCATCTTTAAACCTTCATACTGTACTTTGAGATATCATAATTTTTCCTTCTTTACTTTGAAATATCTCGCATATATAGTTTCCAATTTATCCCATAGTTGTTTTCCACATTCACAGGTTAGTACTTTTGCAAGGATCTTCTTACTTAGTCCAGCTTGTAATGTATTTAAAGCCTTTGCATGCTCCCAAAATTTCTTCTTATCTTCGGCTTCTATGGGAGTGAATTTGGGAACATAATATCCTTCTTCAAATAATTCCCATACTTCCTATCCAATGGAAATCAGGTATCTTTTCATTCTAATCTTCTAGAACACATAGTATTCACCATAAAATATGGGGACCTTTGATGATATCTTTAACTACTGATCCATCCTGATGTATATTACTCTTCGAGTGATTAAATCCTTTTAGTGAAGAGAATGGATATGATACCAATTAGTGAATTAGGTCCTATCACTGAGAGGGGGGGGGGGTGAATTAGTGACATAATTTTTACACACAATTTATTTTATTTTGTGATTTTCAAATGTAACAAAAAAATTTGGACACAATAGTTTATCGTGGAACCCAATAAGGTAAACCACCAACTCTTTCCTATTAACTGCAAAATTGTTTTTACAATGTACAATAGAAGAAGATGTTTCTTCTTTTAGATCAACACCAACTGATCAGGATTCACCCACACCCTTCTTCACCAACACCAATTGGTAGGAGGCTTCGACCCCCCATTTAGTCAGCTTTGACTGACAAGGAAGTACCTACTCCCTTTTGCAGGAACCAACCCGCTCTCCTTATTAATTCTTCATATGCTTCTTGGACTGCTCCTTCTCTTTTCAACCTTCAACACATTGTATGCAGTCTCTCTCCATCACATAATACCTTCATATATATATATACTCCTTCTTTTACACCTCTTCATGAAATAACATGTCTTTTCATATAATGAGAAAAAATAAATTTAAACTAATTTTTAGTAAGAAATATATTTTACATTTGTTTATAATTTTTTTTTATCCCTAGAATTTTTTTAACTTAGCACTTTTATAAACAAAGTTTTCATGTCCTCCCTTTTTTTTTTAACACTATCCCTATAAGAGCTTCGGCTCTTTGTATTACTTTTCTTTTAGACCCTTTTTAACACAGCATAGGACCATCGATTACACGCTCTAGGATTGAAGAGCTTCGGCTCCTCTTGGATCTTATACACTGCCACTTCATTATCCACCTTGTTGTCCTTGTCAATGCCACACCATTTTCCATCTTAGCTTCATGTTCTTCCATGTTCACAGCACATCACTTGTACATCATTATCCTCGTCAACACTGAATTTCTACGTGTACCAAAAGGATAGGGGGCCTAACAGGTCATCCCGGGCTCTGAGCTGGTGATATTCTTGTGGAGTCCAAACAACCGGAGCCCCCTCCTATCCTTTGCTCTATGTTTCGACAATCATAGGGAATATCAGCGTTTATAATCACATTTAACGAAGTCTTCACTACGAATGTGGGATAATTCCAATGAAGTGTTAATCGCTACCATTGATCTTTCGATTGGATGGTGCATGAGTCTTCATCTACAACATTGATTTCTACTACATTTTTTTCAAATACCTATGACACTTGAGATGAGGGATCAACACACAAAGAAAAAAGCATCATCGATTTCTATCCTATCATCCATGGATGGGTAACATATGCACAATCTCGAATATATGCTTCGTAGATAGATTTTCTGAATGTAACATGAAGCGTGATGTGTCCTTGTTTAACTTGAAGTAGTTGCAACTCAACATCGGTATGCTATGTTGGAGACATTTTCCCACCATGCACACTTAATTTGGTCAATTTGGCCTTGTTAAACCACTATCCTAAGTTTTATTGACTTAATTGGCATCAGATGAGCACACTATGACATCAACATGAGCACACCCACGCCTACATTTAGTCAAGGAGGCCAACTAAGCCTTCTCCTTCATTTGAGGAGGCTAACTGGGCTTCCACCTTCAAACAAGGAGCACTCCAGGAGTGATCTGAGTGTCATAAATGAACTTAATTGCTAAATGATGGTTACAACCAGTTAATATAAGTGATGAAGGTGCCTCCACTCATTATATTGATTATTTTTATTAATATTTATGAACTGGAGTCAACAGGGGCGCCTCCAACCACCTCTGATGGCCAGTTTGACTTCAGTTAACCTCATCGGGGTTCATTGGAGTTAATGATACACTACCACTTGTTGATTGGCATCCAGTGAACATGTGTCTAAGCTACTTTCAGTTAGACTCAGTCATCCATTGCACTCTGACTTCAGTTAGAACTCAGTTGAGTCAATCTGCACTTGATTAGTTGGTTAACTAGGTGTGTTTACTGTGGTTTACAGCCAGTTAAGCTACACCCATTCATTCAATTCGAATGACCTCATTAGGAATTTGAATTGTATTGGAATTCATTCATCTTGCATGATCATTGTATTGCATTACTCATTATTTATTGATTATACAGAGCTGCTACTCCTATTGCAACACCATTATGCCATTTTCATGCTGAATTATCTGAAATATTATGTGAGAATGTGTTTTATTCCCTAGATTACCGTGGCAGATTAATATGATATCAGAGCTCATGGTGGAATGAAGCTCAGATATTTCAAAATTATGGTTTTTGACAGATCTTGCATGAAAAATTGAGCAAAATCTCAAAATTCTAGCACTGCACCAGAAGCCAAGGCTTACCACTTAATACCCCAAGTAAATAAATTGTTGATCAAGCTTGATTGATCAGTTATGCTGGGTGTGATTAAAGCCTAAAATGTGCAGGTTGTTCGACCTTACGATGCCCCTTTTGTTGTGATTTGTAGGTTTTAACAGGTGAAAAGCATTCGCTACAACAGTTTGAGATGGCTTCTTTTGTTGAACTCTTGTCTCTGTTCAATTTCCACACGTGGAAAGGAGATATGGAGATCCAACAACATGCCAGAGGACTCTACTGGGTCACTATGGACACTGAAGAAGAGCCTACTCATGTGATAGATGAAGCCAGATTCTTGAACAAGAAAGATGAAGCTTTCGGATTCTTGTACCTCTTTCCCAGAATCTTCTTTTCCATCTCTTGGGATTGAAGACTCCAAAGGAAATTTGGGATATATTGGACACCCTATATGGAAAACAGGATGATTTGAGAGTTTACCAACTTGAAAATGAGTTGATGTCTCTCCAACCTTCCAATTTCGAGACCTTAAATGATTTTTTCACAAAGTTCAAGCATATTTTCTTACTGTTGAAGCAATGTAAGGTGGAGAAGGAGGATGATCAGCTCATCCTCGCCATTCTCTCCAAACTTGGAGTTGATTATTCGGTGTTTGTTTCTACATTATGTGTGGGGAAGATCACAACCCTTGGATGGAAGATGCCTTCACTCAATGCCTTCATTGAGTCCCTAGCAAGTGAACATGATAAGCTTGTCCAGATGGGGATCATCAGATCCTCCTGTGATCAAGCCCTCTATATGCTTCGGGGCCCAAATATCTAAAGGGTAAAGGAAAGCGATAGAAGAACCAAAAACCAAAATCAAATATTCTAACCTAAAGTTCAAAACCAGCAACATGAAGATCCTTCCGGCTTGAAGAAGAACAAAAACAAAGGGCATCACAGAAAGGAAAAGGTCAAGTGTTCATACTACGGGAAGGGATTCCACCCTGAACATGCCTGCATGAAAAAGAAAATTGATGAAGCTACTTTTCTTCTTGAGAAAAATCACATCAATCTTCCAGAAATATTTTGGAGGAGAGATTAGGAAGATCAGGAACCATAGCATGAAAGAGATCATGCCCTCATGGCAAGCACTTCGAAGTCCAAAGCACTCTTGATAGATTCTGGAGCTTTGAACCACATGATGGCTGAAAGAGACTCTTTCTCATATTTGGAGACTGGAAAATCCATTCCCATCCACATGAAAGATGACTCCGTAATCACATCCGAAGGTCAAGGTACTATAAATCTTGAGCATGGTTATTTTTCCAATGTTCTGTATGTACCATATCTTGCATCAAACCCCCTAAGTGTTTACCAAATGACACATACAAGAGTTCCCAAGAGAGTCTCCTTTAGCTCGAATGATGTAGAGATCACAAAAATTTCATCCAGAAAACTCGTAGCAAAAGGCCTTGCAAACCATCATGCAAAATCCTACGAGTTCTCCCATTTTGTGGCAAATGCAAAGCCCACTGCATTGCTGACTCATGGAAATGAGGTTAGAAGATTGTGGCATGAGATTTTCAACCACCTGAAATTCAAATACTTGCATCAATTATAGCATAATTCTATGGTTGAAGGCCTCCCAGTCATCAAAGCTACCACTGAAATTTGTAAGGGCTGTGTTGTTGGCAAGCACCCCGAGCATAAGTTCGATCGGGGGAAGGCAAGCCGAGCATCATGCATCTTGGGAATGATACATTCTGATATCAGCGATCCCATTCCTAGCACATCCATGAATGGATCAAGGTATGTTCTAAATTTTATTGATGACCTTTCCAGATACACATGGGTCTTTTTTATCAAAAAGAAGTCGGAAGTCTTGGAAAAATTCACTGAATTGAAGGCCTTGATTGAGAATGCATCTGGAAAAAAGATCAAGATTTTGAGATATGGTAATGGTGGGGATTATATTATTAATAAGTTACTACATATATTTTCCCATATTTCTATTCATATCCAACATTCAGTATCCTACACTCCCCAACAGAACGGTGTAGCGGAGAGGAAGAATTGGTCTCTCAAGGAGATGACCACTTGTAAGCCGGAATCAAAGAAGTTGGCTGAAAATTTGTGGGATGAAGCCATGAATCCAGAAGCATACATATATAATAGATTTTCACACTCATCCATGAAAGGGCATACCCATTTTGAAGCATACTTTGGACACAAGACGGATGTGTCGAATCTGCAGGTGTTTGGATCCACTGCATGGGCCCGAATTCCACATGATAAAAGGAGGGCTTTGCAAGCGCAAAGAATAGAATGTTTGTTTATTGGATATCCTGATAAATAAAAGGGTTTCAAGCTTATAGATATTATAACAAAACATATAATCATTGAAATAAGTGTCATGTTTGATGAGACTCTTCAGGAGGTAGAACTAGTGAAGGAGAAAAGTTCTGAATTTCCTTCCTATTCTATTGAATATTTGGATGATGGAAATGGGGGTGATCACCCTAATTTGGATCCTATTATTTTTGATATTAGTGAAAAAAAAAAATAAGATGCTGACTCAGAACCTTAAGCACAAAATAATCTCCCAACTTGGGCCCGACAGACACTCTCCTCTACAGGTGATAACATTGGAAATCTGAATGATCCAAGGAGAACCCGGTCTGATTTCCAAAGAGCAGGTATTGCACTCTCTTTTCCTGATTATTTTCTCTCCAAAAATTATTACTTAATGATAATTTATAATCCTAAGTCTTACTACCATGCTCGAAAGGATCCAATATGGCAAGCTGCCATGGATGAAGAGATGAATTCTCTTCAGAAAAACACTACTTGGGAACTAGTTTCTCTTCATCTGAGGAGGAAATGGTTCAGTGCAAGTGGGTGTTTCAGAATAAGGTTGCTGCAGATGGAAAAAACTGAAAATACAAGGAAAGGGTGGTATCAAAATGTTTCTCTTATGTCCAAGGTGTGGACTACCATGAGACTTTTGCACTGGTTTCAAAAATGGACTCCATCCGCCTAGTTTTGGCAATTTCTGCATCTATGCACTTCTTTGGAAATTTCTGCATCTAAGCATTGAGAAGTGCATCATATGGATGTTAAGTATGCCTTTATACATGGAGATATTAATTAGGAGATATACATGAAGCAGCTTTAGGGCTACATTTTTGATCCATCTTTGGTTTGCAAACTAAAGAAATCACTATACGGATTAAAACAAGCCTCAAGGGAGTGGTATTCCAAGATGTATGCCTTCCTTCTCTTGCAAAAATTCCAAAGGTGTAGATCAGATCCAAATGTGTATATAAAATAGTCTTATATTAATTTGATTATTATTTTTTTATATGTTGATTACTTATTGATCACAGGTAGCACAGTTGCTTCTATTTCAGTCATCAAAACTGCTATCCACAATGCATTTGAAATGAGCGATTTGGGGCTCGAAATTGAGAAATTTTTTGTTGGGATAATGGTCACTCATTCCAAATACATATCAGACCTGTTAGTCAAGTTTAACATGGCTGAATGTAAGGCTGCTCCATTCCCTTTCCTTTCAGGGATCAGCCTTGAAGAAGGAAAAGGCACACCTCCCATGGATTGCACTATTTATCGACAACTGATTGGTAGCTTGTTGTACATGAATAATTCTTGGCCTGATATATGTTATGCCATGAATGTTGTGTCAAGATACATGCAGTAGCACCATGATCTTCATTGGAAGGCAGCCAAGAGGATCCTCCAATATATTCAGGGAACCAGGACCTATGACATTCACTATGCTGCAAACTCCGAGCTAGAGCTGGTTGGTTACACAAATTTCGATTGGGTGGGTGATTCTATTGATTGAAAATCTACTTATGGATATGTATTAATGTTTGGTTGTGGCCTCATTTGCTGTTATAGCAAAAAGCAGGCCACCATAGCATTGTCTTCAGCAAAGGCTGAGTACTGAGGAATGGTGAATGCTTGCATCTAAGCTGTTTGGTTGCAAGGCATTATTTCAAAGTTTGATCTTGGTAGTACTTTGTCCACTGTCCTCTTTTGTGACAATAAAAGTGATATTAAGATATCCATAGATCCATTTACCAGGCAGAGGACCAAGCGTGTAGAGATACACATGCACTATATCAGGGAATTAGTGCATGACAAGACCATCATTCTGCAATACTGCCCTATTGATGAGCAAATTGCAGACATATTCACCAAGAGATTTTCAGAAAAAAATTTCAATTATCTACTTTCACTATTGGGGGTGAGTTCATTAGGGTAATCAGACTACTTTCAGTGTTCAGCTTGAGGGGGGTTTTTCCCACTGGATTTTTCCTCTTTTGCTCACTTAGATTTATTTTTAGCATTATTTGAGTTACATTATTGTACAGGGTGACCTATGGACTTTGCTCCCAAGGCCATAGCATTTCATGCACTTTATGTTTCTACTTTTCCTAGGTATAGCTTAAGAGGGAGTGTTGGATACATTTACCCACCATGCACACTTAATTTGGTCAATTTGGCATTGTTAAACCACTATCCTAAGTTTTATTGACTTAATCAACATTAGATGAGCACAATATGACATTAGAATGAGCACAACCACACCTACCTTTAGTCAAGGAGGCCAACTAAGCCTTCTCCTTCATTCGGGGAGGCTAACTCGGCTTCCTCCTTCAAACAAGGAGCACTCCGGGAGTGATCTGGGTGTCATAAATGCACCTAATTGCTAACTGATGGTTACAATTAATTAAAATAAGTGGTGGAGGCACCTCCACTCATTATAATGATTATTTTTATTAATATTTATGAACTGGAGTCAATAGGGGTGCCTCCAACCACCTTTGATGGCCAATTTGACTTCAGTTAACCTCATCAGGGTTCATTGGAGTTAATGATGCGCTACCAATTGTTGATTGGCATGCAGTGACATGTGTCTAAGCTACTTTCAGTTAGACTCAATCATCCTTTTCACTCCAACTTCAGTTAGGACTTAGTTGAGTCAATCTGCACTTGATTAGTTGGTTAACTAGGTGTGTTTACTGTGGCTTACAGTCAGTTAAGCTAACACCATTCATTCAATTCGAATGACCTCCTTGGGAATTTGATTTGTCTTGGAATTCATGCATCTTGCATGATCATTGTATTGCATTACTCATTCTTTATTGATTATACAGAGTTGCTACTCCTATTGCAGCACCATTATGCCATTTTCATGCTTAATTGTCTAAAATATTCTGTAAGACTATGTTTTAGTCCCTAGATTACTGTGACAGATTAATATGCTCGTAGTGCTCCACATCAATTGAATTATGCTTTAATAATGAAATTTCTATGTCAGTTGTTTCCTTTGATCATCGTGAATAATGAATACCATTTTTCAAATCACTTTCAGCTTGATCGTCAACACTCTGACCACATACAGTGATTCTCATTTTATTTCTTTCCTTCTTTGCTATCTTTATATACATGGATTCCAGGCGATCAAGTAAGTGGTTATTCTATTAAGCAACTTCTTTGTATTTCTTCTCAGCGTCAACCTTTGAATACCGCAAAGATGCTTTCTCCATCTCTCATGAAACTTCAAAAAATTCATATTCATCTTTCATTGTTTCTACAACTTTATGCAAATCTAATACCTTGTCCTGTAATGTCGCCAATGATTTATAGGTTTTTCCCAAATCTTGTGTATTTTCTCCCTGGAGAACAACCTGTCTCTCATAATTACTATGAGAAGTGCACTAGTTCTAGTGTTCCTTTTCCAAATCTTCTTTGAAGGCAGTAATGCAAATATGGGCCTCTTTTAATTGTCATGTTTTCAAGTGATTGTCATTATTTTCATCATGATACATTCTATAATTGTTGTTATAACCTTGAATTTGGAAATGGCATGGATAATATTCTTATGATGGCACTCATGCAGTAGCAATCTAGTGAGTGGAAATCCCTTCCTGTTTCTTCTTGTTTTAGGATCGGATATCTCAAGTGCATGGTGGTTCCCACCTCATTTCATTCTTTCAAATTACCTAACTTACCTTTATGATATGCCCAAGTGTGTGAGCATTTATTTCAAAGTAATATTAAGTGCATTCACCCAAATTATCAATTATTTCATTCATTTCAAATATGAACACCTTGTTCATAGCCATCATACATTACTGCTTATGTCATCATCTGATTTCCATTCCCTTGCATGCAAAGCTGCATGACAAGCTCCCCTGTATCACCTGATTTCCATCAATGACAATCTGCACACTATGTACTGCCATATTTCCAACATATATGAGATATCGATTCTGAGGAGGATGACTCAGACTAGCATTTGGTGATGCTTCCCCCAATATATTTGTGCATGGGGATTTTTGTATGTTATGTATGATCAGCCGAAAAAGCTTACAGAGTTTCTCATTTTGTATTGAACATTATGATATGATATAAATATATGCACATGGATGCACCTTTTTATGTGTTTTTTATGGGGTTTTATGAGTCTCTTTTATGATTATGATGATGCCTATATGATGTATATGACATGTGTATGCATGACTATATGATGATGCATGACATATTTTATTTCCTATATGCGATGATTGATGTGCCACTGTAGAAGGTCATTAGCCATTTGGTCTTGTACACTATTGAGAATTCTGGGAACATGCATGAATGAAATGGATTCAAAATGTCTTACCAAGTATCTAGTGTGCATGAAATTTCTAAAGACCCAAGGATCATGTACCTGGTAGCAGTTATTCAACTGGTAGACAAGAAGTTGGGAGTCTAAGAAGAGATCAAGGGAACAAATACCCAAGTGGAGGGCGATAGTCGGGAGTCCAATGCCATCATCGTACTAATCGTGGTTGTTGGTAGTGACACCAACACACATTCCGTTGATATGTACCCACTCAAGTGACGGGGAATAAATGATCCATGCAACCGAGGAGATATTAGGAGACCATTTGGAAGAGCGACAACATCTGGCATTCGATGGAAAGAACTGATTCCACACCATGGACTAAGTGAAATGGGTTAAAATTGATGACAATTTTTGTTGATGTCCAGTAATCCTAGAAGGAATAAAATAGAAAGTGGTTCCAGTTGGATTTATGTTTGTCCTCCATTCATTGGAGCATTGTTTTGAGGATCTTGTTTACAACCTGAAGTTTGAAATTTCCCTGAGGGTAATAAGCAGAGAAATACCGGTGTTAAAACTTCAACATGGTGGAATGCTCTATCTAAACAACATCCTCAAAATGAGAACCTTGTTATGAGACTAACTATCGGGGTACACCAAAATAACTGATCACATGGTTGAAAAAGAACCGTGCCATAGTATCAACCTTACAGTTGAATGTAGGCATGGCCTCAACCCATTTGGTGAAATAATTAATGACCACAATGATGTATTTGTGGCCACCAGCTGAGGGAGGATTACGAGTCATGAAGTCAATATCCAATTTGTACAAGGGACTGATTGTGATGATAGGATGTAACGACGCAAGAGGTGTAATTGTTTTTGGAGAAAAGAGCTTGAAATTGTGGAAATGTTTGACAGCATTGATGCAATCATCAAATATGGTAGGAAAAAAATAACCGACGTGGAGGATATTTTGGGCGGTGACCAAACCAGAGAGGTGGCCACCGTAGGATCCACTATGACAGTCATTCAGGAATTTTTTGGCTTCAACGTGGGTGAGGCAACGACGCAATATGGTATCGACACCACGAAGGTAAAATACATCACCAATGAGGATATAGAGAGCAACTTGGTGTCGGATGCGATGACGATTTGTGCGTCTTAAATGAGGCCCAAATTTTTGTGTGTGTAAGTACAGGAGAATGACCCCATACCATGGGCCTTCTGTAGAGATGACAAAAAATAATTCTCCAGTAATATTGATTGTGATAGGTGGTGAAGTAGACGACGGAGGGAATTATATCATTAAGGAAGCTAGCACTAAAGCTTTGGTTCTTTTGTGGCAACAAATTTCAGATCGTACTCTTGGAGAACGACAATCCACTTGGTAGCGAAACCTTGGATGAGGCAGTGACTCAAGAGACAACACATGGGGTTCGAATAAACTACAACTTGAGTTCGAGTTAAGTGAATATAGTGGCATAGATTCTTGAATGAAAAGACGATGACAAGGGCCATATTCTCTTAGTGGGAGTAATGTAAAGGTGTTCAAAGAGTTTATGACTTACATAATAAATCACATGCTCTTAATGAGCATCGTCTTCTTGAACCAAGACTCTAGTGATAACTTTTTCAGATTCTGACACATAGAGGATAAACTCCTTGGTTAAGTCAGGAGGATAAAACAACGAAGTTGAAGTTAGATCTTGTTTTAATGCATCAAAAGCGCCTTGCACATGCTCATCCTATACAAAAGGAATGTTGGTATGGAGAAAGTATAAGAACCCATGTAATTTTTCTCATAGTCTAGAATAAAATGATGAAGGAGGTTGGCCTTGCCTTATAGACTCTGCAATTGGCATAGACTACGTGGTGGGTGAGATTCATTATGGATTGAACCTTAAGAGGATCTAGAATGATCCCTTATGAGACAAAATGAATCCTAGTAAGAGACCAACTAGGACACAAAAAACACACTTAAGGGGGTTTAAGCAGACGTTGTATTTGGGACATCGCAGGAAGACTTGCTGTAAGTTATCCAAATGTTGAGAACGCTTTTGAGATCAAGCTATGAAGTCGTATAGATAGGTGAAAGTAATGTGAATGCGTTCATGGAAGAAAATGTTCATGGGTTGCTGAAAAGTGGCTCCAACATTTTTAAGGCTGAATGACATAACATGATACGCAAAAGTGCCCCAGGTGGTAGTGAAAGTGGTTTTTTACCGATCCTCTATCTGGATTTGAATTTGGTTATAACTGGAAAAACCATCCATGAAGGAAAAGACTTTGTGGTCGGCACATGCATCAATGATACGATCAATGAACATAGTGGGGAATTTGTCTTTGGGACATGCCAAATTCAATTCATGAAAATTAGTATAGACGTGAATGGTACCTTGTTTTTTGTTAACGAGAACAGGATTGGAAACCCAAGTGGTATACACATTGGGGTATATGAAACCTTCTTTACACAGTTTCTCAATCTCATATTTAATGGTAGGAGCTGTTGATGAGTGAATAGGTCATTGTTTTTGGTAAACAAGGGCAACATAAGGCCATGTGTCGATAGGGTGTTCAATAATAGGTGGGTCAAGCCCAGCCATCTCAGTATATGACCTGGCAAAAATATCATGAAACTCCTCAAAAAGTGATTTGTATGAAGACACCTCTTCAAGGGACAAATATACTCCGAGTGTAATATATTCAACTACCTTGGGTGTGGTTGATATATTTACCTTGATGTTTGTTGAAATATTAGCCATGTTACCTTCTTCAAAGGTCTTAGGTATTGAAATTGGGTTCTTAAATCAGTCGACACTTCCACGAATGAAGTCTTTTGATTTGACAGAGTATTGGTATGACAATGAAGAAGGTTCGTCGGGAATGAAATAGGAGCAATGGTGGATATCATCCCAAGGATACTTAGGATTTGAAAGAGCTTCAAGAACCTCCTCGTCATTGTGAAATCAACATGCAGATATATCAGATGGATATTCCATGACTGATGATGGGGAAGGACTACTGGAGCTAGAGATCATGTAGATGGTGTTGGTTGTGTCCGAGGAAGAAACCAGAGTGTGGATCTCCTCAAGGATGATAATGTTAGTATCATGGGAATGTGTGCGAAGGTCACTAAGGAGTGAGCGGTACTCAGGAAAATTTGGGCAATGGTGTGAATAATGGCCATATTGGCCACAAATTGCACATGGGTGGTTGGTTCACAACGAATTGTTTTTAATTGTGGGTAAAGCAGTAATATTGACATTTGGGATGTCATCAGTCTCATCTAAAGAGCACATGTGGTTGGGAGGGATATGAAAATCAATACAATTCTATGTCGCATGTCCTTAGACATCGCATAAAGCACATGTAGGAGAAAGAAAAGGTTTTGCTGTCTCTTTGGGCACCTTTCCCCCAATATTCTTTGGAGGAGGACGGGTAGGAGTAGAGCTAGGAGTAGTCTTTGGTTTCCTAGGAGGTGGGAGAGACATCATCTCAATAGGTTGGATGGGAGTCAACATGAACTGTGGATTCGAGGTGGGTTGGGTGAATCAAGGTACCACACATGAATACCAAAAGTGAAACCAGGCAGGTTGAGAGTAGCCATGATGGGATTACTCATGATGTTGATGTTAGAATAGTAGATTCAAGCTAAACTAGTCAACCTATATAAGAAAGTGACAACATATCATAAAAGATAAGAACATGAAAAGAAAAGGACGAGAGAACACCGATATACGTGGTTCACCCTAATGGGTTACATCCATGGGAAGTCAGTCTTCTATTATCTCCAGAATTTCTTCTCAAATCTTATAAGAGAGCAAATCCAAAATACCCCAAATAATACAGATGATGCACAACAATGTCACAATAGTACCACTACTACATCAAGAATGCATGATCTATAGATAATCACTTGACCCTATTATACACTAAGAGATGAGGAGGAATTACTCTCACATATTGCATGTGGGATAATATAATTCTCCAAAATAACATCTCTTAATACAATACCATGGACAAATACTCTACACAAGTAAATACACCACCATATAACTATGGGTTAAATGTATTACTCTTTTACATAAGATTGTAGACAACTTTCGACATAATACAAATAAATTATTACCTTCCAAGGAATATAATATATTCCAACACTCCCCCTTAATAATGGCTAGGAGAAGGGCCCACACTAACACTAAGGAAGGAAGGATTCATTACTGCTCCCCCTTGATGACAACTTCCAGAAGAACCAAAGCTAAAAAATAAGAACACTTCGGCTGATGGAATTTGACAATGAACAATCGCTTCTCACTGAATCATGAAAGTGCACATGAACCAGGTTGTATGATGAAAGACCCAACAATAAAATGCTGAGAACATGTGACGTAATCCAATTGCAAGATGCCTAAATCACCACAAGAATCATCACAACCATACATGATAGTTGAAGAAATTTGATATAACATCCACACAAATGTACAGATACCTTCTAACAGCTGATACAACATAACACGTGGCTAAGAACACCACAACAATGTACACAAAAACCCAGATGGCCAATACACATGCGGATAGCAGACATTCTTCCAATCAAGGTGCAATATAAATATGTATAGAAGACCTCAAACATCGAAGAAACAAGACCCCAATGGATTATACATCGAAAATGATATCATACAGATGAACATCATGACTTTAACACTAGAAGATGGTGCTTCATTACTTTTGAAATAAGGTGAAATCCTAAACAGAGAACTTATCTGCACAAGAAATTTCAAGATTAAAGCATATAAAGATCATAAAACAAAATTGCTCATATAGAAATGAAAATGATTATATACCAAAGGTTACCAAACATCATATAAAGGAATGGAAACATAATATGATCAAATAAAAGATTAACTTGCTCATTAAGGAAAATGAAGTTACTTTTACACATTAAGTGTCAGCCACAACATATAAATAGTGAGCCAAATATTTCACTTAAATATATGAAAATTTAGTCATCAAGAAACTAATTTGAAGCATAGGTGCATTTCTTATTAGTATGAGGTTAATGTGCAAGAGATGAATGCCCTGAAAATGTCAATGCTTCCTTATAGGAACATTAGAGACAAGTAGGAACAAGATAACCTCTGCAATCATAAGAATATATATCTCATTGCAACAAGAACAAGGTGCTCATGATAAATAGTTCAAGATTTAAAGATTTCTCAAAGCCATATAAATATTGAGTAAAAGATGATCGAAATAAACATGACATGAGATATAGATAAATCAAAATGTTTAATATGATCAACATATAGCAAATTACAGTAAACTCATGATATCACTTATAAAAAATTATGAAATGACAAGTCACTAATGGTCTTAATCATGGTTTCATTTCTTGTTAACACTATGTCAATATGCAAGAGACGAAATGCCCTGGAAATGTCAATGCTTCCATATAGGAATGTTAGAGACAAATAGCACAGAAACTAGACAAAATATCTGCAATACATGAAAAAGAAACTATATCCCAATTAAATAACTTATGGCAACCAAAAATATGATATCACATAGATTAAAAAAAATGATTTTACTTAAGAATTTAATTAGCAAGAGCATATAATGATCTTAAAGATATTACTTATAAAATAATGAAATTGCTTTTACACAAATGTCAGTAATAATATATAAATAAAGTAATAATGATCACTAGATAACACATATGAGATTGTTCTTATAAAATTGTTTTTATACACAAAACAAAGAAAAGAACAAATTAATTATTAAGTATATTTACAAAATATTAAGCATTAGATGGTTTATAGCTATCATCATGGAAAAATACTAAAGATCCATGTCCTTAAAAGATGTCAATATTTCCATATAGAAATGTGAGACAAATGTATAGCAAGAACAAGAAATAATATCTTAATAAACATGATTAAAAGAAAAACCTAAATGAAAAAAATGAATAACAGAAAACTTAAATACTTTACTGTACTGATATGAATCTGCAAAAACACAGTTAGAAATACAGTAAAGGAAAGATAAACTTTTACCTACAACCTTTTGAATTTTTTTGCCTAGGAAAGCCCAGTCTTCTGTTCTGGTTACATAGGTGATTCCAGAATGGCAGTTCCAATTCCAAAAACAAGCTATAGTAAAAAATCTGGTAAGAAATGACCAAGTTATGCCCTTTTTTTATAACTATTGTTTTTATTACCGAAAGGAAGCCCAGAAATGCCCAGTTTTCTGTTCTAGACACGTGGGTTGATTTAGAATGGCTATTTCCATTACAAAAACAGGTTATAATAAAAACACTGGTAAAAACTGACCAAGTTACGACTCTTTTGTATAACTACCATTTTTATTACCGAAATGAAGTCCAGAATTACCTAGTTTTTTGTTATGGTCACGTGGCTGGATCCAGAATGGTGTTTCCAATTCCAAAAACAGGTTATAATAAAAATTCTGGTAAAAAATGACCAAGTTATGACTCTTTTTTTATAACTATCATTTTTATAATCGGAAGAAAGATCTCCTTGAGGAGAGCCTTGAAATCATGTAGATCTACAGAAAAAACATCAAGAAACCCTTGAAAAACTTATATAAAAATATTACACAACAAGTTAGGGTTAGGGTAAAAAAAAAAGCAAAAATATGCCCAGATCTGAAGAGAAGCCTAATGGCTACCATATAGAAAACAAATCTACAAAAAAATGACAAAAATGATAATCCTTATTGATCGAAATCTATAGCAGGTACTAGATCATAGCAGCCTACTTTGATACCATGTTAGAATAGTAGGGTCAAGCTAAACTAGTTAACCTATCTAAGAAACCAACAACATATCATAAAAGATAAGAACATGAAAAGAAAAGGACAAGAGAGCACCGATATACATGGTTCACCCTAATGGGTTACATCCACAAGAAGGTAGTCTTCTATTATCTCTAGAATGTCTTCTCCAATCTTACAAGAGAGAAAAGCATAAATACCCCAAAGAATATAGATGATGTACAATAGTGTCGCAATAGTACCACTACTACATCAAGAATACATGATATGTAGAGACTTACTTGACCCTATTATATACTAAGAGATGAGGAGGAATTACTCTCACATATTGCATGTGGAATAATATAATTCTCCAAAATAACATCTCTTAATACAATACCATGGACAAATACTCTACACAAGTAAATACATCACATATAACTATGGGTTAAATGTATTACTCTTTTACATAAGATTGTAGACAAATTCCGACATAATACAAAGACATTATTACCTTCCAAGGAATATAATATATTCCAACAGTCTGATGGTGGAAAAAGGAAGGGAATTGTGTGGACGGGGAGTGAACCCCAATAATTCCCCGAGGATTGTGGTTGGGGTTGTGACTAAGGTTGCGAGGAGGTCGAAACACTACTGAATGTGATAGTGCACAAATATGATATATCAGTTGGCAAAAGAGGAGGTGGAAAGGACAAAAAGGTGTCCTTCATAAGCGTGTTGGAAAACAAGCTTGGGCCAATGACTGATAGGGATGGTATGGAGATGTTGTTGATGGTAGTGTTGATAGTAGGAAGGACGTGTTCTAGTGTGGTCAACCCCTTTGTATCATAGTACATAAGTGGGTCGATGGTCATGATCTTCCCATCATGGGGGAACATCAAGAGTCGAAAGATGGTAGAGGAAATGGCTCGCATTGGATACATACAACTAAATCATAGGAGGAGGTTGTAATTGAGTTGGGCGTTGAAAACCTTAATGTCAATCAACAATGTTTTTATAGCTAACTCAATAGGGACATTTGTGAAGATGCCTTGGGGTTGATCAAAGTGGCCATCATTAGCGCAAAGGGTGGTAGAAGAAGGTTGGAGGGCTGGGGATCCAAGTTTTTGCCAAACAAAGGTTGACATAACATAGGTGTATGCCCCCTCATCAATGATGCATCGATGAATGACCAAATTCTAAATCATGACCAGAACTTGGAAGGAGACAGATGATGGCATACATGGTTCTGCTCGATCCAGGTCGAAGGTGATCAACCTAGAGTCAGAGGGATCGATGACACCTAAAGCAGATAACAATGCTTTATGTTGTGAAGGAAATTTTTTGAGAACTTCCATATCATACATGGTCATGGGAGACTGGGCCAAATCATCAACAATACAGTAGTTAAGTGCATCTATGGTAGTGATGTTGTTCATGGTGCAACACAAATGGAACCACAAGACTTTGGAAGTCCCATCCGTAGGGGGTCTTGACATATGAAAAGACATATCAGGAGTGGTGGAGGTAGATGCCATAGATGGGTCAACAATTTCCATGGTGGAACCATACTGGTTTCATTGATTCTGGAGGTTGACATCAGACGATAAATTCATGAGATGATGGACACCAGGATCAATGGGTTGATCAATAGAAGTGGTTGCGGGAGTTTGTGGGGCCAAGGGCTAGGTTGAAACCTTTCCTTGGTGGGGTATGGGGTTTTGGATCACCATAGGTGGAGGGCCCAGTGGTGTTGGGTTTGGCTAAGCCGAAGCAGCCGCATTGGGGTCACATTGACTATCGTTTTGGAGTAAGTGGTGGAAACAAGTCAAGTGAGGACACTGTTGGGTATAATGGTGGTCGTACGTGTTACAAATGTGTATGGATGTTTAGTTTGCAACTGTGGGTTCTTCCCAGGTCTAGTGGGACACTATGGTATTTGTGCATGGGGTTCGGCTCCATTATTGTTCATAGGGTTGGCTTGTTGGTCACCGCCTTGAGGTTGGTTCTTGCCCCGATTCCTACCTCTCTTATTCCTCACCTTCCCTTTTTAGTTATTGGGGGTAGGTTTCTTAGGGAGTTTCTGTTGTGTGTGGACTTGTCCTAGAGGAGAAGGAGGATTTGGGGCTGAAGCCAAAGTAGGTTTCACTGGTGGTGGGTAATAAGAAGTAGTAGTGTTTCCTGGTTTTCACCCTGGTTACGTGCAAATGAACCTCCCTTCTGTCAAAGCCCCTTTGTGGGTGTTTAGCTCTTTTGAGGGGTTTCAAGCCCCTTTTTTGGTTTTTAAGCCCTTTCAAGGGGTCTTAGGCCCTTTTTGATATTTTTTGAGCTTTTTGAAGGTTAAAACATAGTTATGGAGGTAAAAAATGAGCGAAAAAAGATAGGAAAAAGCTGTCTGTATATGGTTTAGGCCATGTGGAGCTAGTTGAGCAATTTTTTGCGTTAACATATTGCCCCCTGATGTGTGAGGGAAGGAGCTCATCGTATGGCTGACATACATCATAGAATCATTGGGATAGTGGAGAGGCCTGTGAAGAAGCAACGCTTCCTCGCTCAAGATACAGTGGCTTTTGGTTTTTGTATTAATGTTGGTTCCCATCAATGGGTGAGATACAAAGAATATGTGACATGTATATGGATGAGGTGGAAATACCCATGCTCATAACAATGTCAAAATAATAAATAATGGGATCAAGGCTCCAAAATCTAGGAGCCAATCATATACAACTGTTGTTACATAATGGTGGCCTCAATGAGGGGCTGAATATCATACTAATCTGAAGAACTGATACATTGGGTCTCATGGAATGCGATATCTTCACAACTTATGATATGCTAGATATGGAAGTGTACATAATTGTAGGGACTCACTGATGGAGAGTCAGAGTCTATGTGGTACAATATGCTGCATCAATTATGAATCTATACAGAAGCACTGCTCTAGGGGATTCTGAACACTTTTTCCAATGAAACCCAAAAATCACAAGGGACATGAACCCATCTGGGTCCTATAAGAGACTCACCAATGTGCTAGAGTTAGGTGACAACTGGGGTCTTTGACCATATAATACATAGACCAATACCCTGTACGAATCTCAACGGTGCGATGATGTAGCTGAATTCAAGCACGTGAGACACAACCATCATGAGAGGCACTAATGACTCCTCTCAAGTGGTCCAAGGAACTCATCAATAAGGTTAATGAAAATAGGATACAGAGACCTCTGGTTTTATCCTTTGGAATAGATGTGTTTTTATCCTTGACTAGAAGCAGGAGGGGGATAACTAAAGCTATGGGAAAATATGGGGACTGGCACATTGAATGGGGTAACAGGGGCAGGGGAACATGGGAGACTAAAAATTCTTTGTTCATAGTAATGAAGGAAGGGATAACCTAGCAACAAATTAAACTGACTCATGGGAGAGGGATCATAGTTGTAATACTGGGAATGTAACTGCAGATGGGAAATACTTGGGGGGAGGAAACTTAGACTTTTGATATCTTGGGAATATAAGGAAGACTTATCAAAAAATACTCTGAACAAAGGCGACCCAATGGGGTAATGTTGTGGAACTGTAATATATGGGGTGGCGCCTAAAGACACCATTATGACACAATCTCATGTATTTTTAGCGATCCTAAGAGAGTAAATGATCGATGGTGTTTTCATTTTTAGAGATTCTAAAAAAAGGAAGAAGACTCTAGCGGCGTCTCTTTTTCATCGATAGTCTTCTGTGTCTAAAAAAGAATAAAAGTGTACATAGGAGAGCTCTCCCACCCTTTTTGGGGGATATGAGACTTCTTTACCATTGGTAGTCCAATCAGGCCTGAAAATGTTAAACCTATACTGACTAGATGACCATTCAAATAATTTTATGAGCATGAACGAAACCAAGTTTGCTCGAAAATATTTTCTTGATGAGAAGGATGGAAAAGAGCTTAAAGACAACCCATAATGAGCTTTAACATAAAGTTTGGTCCCAATGCCTGAGAAAGCATAAAAGCATGCAAAGGGAAACGTTCCTGGGTTGAGTGTGCCAAGGTGGTCCTTTTCCTATGGTAGTCTACACAGTCCGTAGAAGGAGATAAACAAGACTATGTAGACTCCCTTTCAAATAATTTAACGAGTGGGAAAGGAAGGAAGTGCACTGGATGATCTTTTCATTCATTTAGGAGTCAGAAAAGAGCTTAACAGAAACTCCATAATAGAGATTCACATGGTGGTGCACAAATCAAGGTGGTTTCTGGTAATTGTCCTGGAAATCCATTGTGAAAGCATGAGATGATGGTCTCGTCAAATGATAGAGGATGGAAAACTGAACCCGATGGTGCAAACGAAGTCCCAAACAGACTCCAGATGGATCTATAGTGCTTGAAAGAAAAACATATCTAATGGGGCCTGTAAACAGGGGGGACCATATCACATGTGTCATTGTTACTGTTCAGTGTTGAGTTGGAGTGGAGTACCCCAGAGCTCTTTCACTGATTTATTTCATTTCAATCGGTGATTTTCAGATCCGCAACTTGCAGGTAAGAGTGCATGCCAAAACTTTCCTTTTCAGTGGTTTAGTTCTATGATTTGCTCACCCAATTGCCCTTGATGAACTGCAAGGGTTCAATTGTGTCGGGTCACACTTTTCAAGGGAAAAGTCATGACCTCGGTCACACTTTTTAGCTAGAAATATGTGACCTAGTCACACCTGTCGAGGAGTCATGCATGATTTAAAGTCACGACTGGTCAACCGAAAGCAGCGACTGAGTCTCCTATTTGACCAACAACAATGACTGGGGTCACGCTTACTGGCTGAAAAGTAGTGACTTCACCTATGGGTGAGGGGATTTTTATGAGACTAAGTTTGACTAGATTTGGGTTTCCGTACATGATGGATCAACCTGTGTGGAGGGAGCAAGATTGTAAAGACTTAAGGAGGGATACTTTTAGGAATGCGGGAGTGCAGGATACACTAGCTTGATTTGGATTGCTCAAGTTTATGTAGGTTTCCCCGATGTAGAGCTTGCGACTATTATTCGAGACTTTGGTGTTTTTTTGGGATGTTGGGGCAACGTTTCATCATTTAGGGGTAGCATCTTGAGATTAACCTGTAGAATGTATACTTTTTAATGGGGCTCTCAATGCTGGGAGTGATTCTCGATACGACGCCAAAGCTCTCACATGGGGAGACTTTGGATGATATCTGTGAGAGAAACTATTATTCCTATGCTTATGTGCATGAGTCGTATATTTTGATATGTGACATTAAGAGTCTCTCAACTCGGTTGGTATGGATGTTGGGGTCGTCAGGACCACATAAGATCTCAAGGGGGAAACTCCAGATGGTGGAGCATGTGATGGCGAGAACCTACTATGGGTGGGACCAGATGTATCTGAATGTGGTTCGACACGTGTTGAACCATGCTAGGACTATAGGAGGAGATTTCTATTTCCCTTCCTTTCTATCATCTTTCTTCTTTGAGAGGGTTCCGACCCTTCGAACACACATGGTAGTGCGGGATGGTGGGCCTTAGGAGCCTCAGATGTGTCGATGGAGCAAGATGATGGTTTGTGAGGGAGGCAGCCTAGTGGGTCATTTCTTTACTTGAGAGCTACTTGCACAATGGAGCCAGCTGCCAGTCCTCATTGAGGACTACCCATACATAGACATGGACTACAGGGGAGATGCAGAGATGCCCTGACCTACAGGGCAAGCCTGGGGACCAGATGGTACATATACATGATGTTTTATGTGTTTACATGCATATATAGTACACTAGCTTAGTGGTATATAGCTTATGCTTACGACAGATACTGATGATGTACCATGTGTATGTGTAGATGTTGGTCCATGACTGCTCGTGGGTTACGAATGACAGAGGGCGAGGGTGGAGGAGGTGGATCCACCTACTCCTGGTCCCCAGAGGACCTTTCGCTCACTTCATCATGATATTGAGAGTCTGCTGGAGGGTGTTACTCATAATGGTTGGTAGCACTTGGATGATGATTTGATTGTTTCTTTCTACCATGTGCCTCTTGAGTGGATTCTTCTTATGAAGAGGATTGCAGTCGGGATAGAGTACATTTGAGTGGAGGCCCGAGGGCACGTGCCGATGGAGGATGAGGACAATTTGAGTGAGGAGGAGGCCTTAGAGGAAGAGATAGAGTTAGAGAAAGAGGATGATGAGTTCGACTCTGATTAGCAACTAGTGGAGTTGCCCCTAGTGCAATGGTGCACTAGTACTTTTGTATCGCTATGTATATTCAACTGAGAAATATTCTGGAGCTTCTTGTTTTGTACTAAACACTTTATGACATGTTATATATATATATATATATATATATATATACATATATATTTTGATGCACATGGATGCACTTTTTATGGTTTTATGTGAGTCTTGTTATGATGATGAAAAATTCCTAGATGATGTATGTTACACATGTATGCATGTTTTTTATATGATTATGCATGATGCAGTTTCTTGATTTCCTATATGCAATGATGAATATGCCATTCTACAACGTCGTTATCCATTTTATCTGCTACACTATTGAGGTTTCTAAGAACATGTATGAATGTGATGGATTCAAAATTTCTAACCAACTATTTAGTGCAGAGAAAATTTATAAAACTGTAAGGAGACAAGCAGTTGGGAGTATAAGAAGACATCAAGGTGACGGATTCCCAACTGGAGGGAGATGAACAAGAGACCAATGAAACCATCATACTTAGCTTGGTTGTTAGTAGCAATTCCAACACACACTCCATCAATATGGATCAACTCATGTGATGGGGAATAGATAACCCACGTAGCCGAGGCAAGATTGGGAGACCATCTGCTTGCTCCATCAATGAATCCAGTGTAGCAGTGTGGGGTAGGATCCATTTGGAGAAGTCAAGGAAGAAAAATATAAGACTCATGTTAAGAACGGTGTAAAAAAAAAAGATAAACATAATACAAGTGACTCATGGTGGTAATGTTAGGTGTAAAATCTCTTGAGGTAGAGCCTGTTGTGTGGATTCTTCAAGAGTTGTCCATTAGAGTCAGCTAGAGTGTATGCCCCCTTTCCAAGGCAATGATGGATGACATAAGGTATGTACCACATTGACTCAAACTTTCCTTTTCCTAACTTGTCATTGGCTTGGTCATAAACAAGGACCATGTCGCCTTCGCTAAAGGTGCGAGGGTGAACATGGGAGTCAAAATGTGACTTTGACTATGTTTTGGCTGCTTTGATGGCTTGGAGAGCAACACATTGATCCTCATTGGGTTGTTCAAGTAGGAGGAGACATTCTTCTAGAGGCAAAGTATTGGGAAGGAGTTCTATGGCGAGACTGAGCGATGGGATCTGGCACTAAATGGAAAATATCGATTCAATGCTGTGGACCAAATGGAAAGGAGTGAATCGAGTGGAAGTATTTGTGGACGTATGGTATGCCAAGAGGGAGAAAAAAAACATGTGGTACTAGTTAGTTTTGTGGTTATCCACCATCCACTGGAGCATGGTTTCAAAGATTTTGTTGACCGCTTCTACTTGCCCATTTCCTTGAGGGTAGTAGGATGATGAGTACTTGTAACATCCCCGACCCTCTGATGACCAGCAAAGAGGATGCTACTATACATCAAATCATCCAGGCATCTAGCTCCATGAACATGAACATGCATACATATAGTGCTGAAGCATGATACTTTAAACAAAAAACATATTATGAAGCATAATCATTCATGATACACAACATAAGCAAAACATATCAATCAACATTTCATGCATATACAGATCAGCATTTAACATGTATATCATCATTCATCAATGGTAAATATGATTGCAAAAACAAGTTAGGCAAGAATACTTATCTTATAAAGAGCTTGTTTCGCAACCATCTATGTCACTGCAATGTTCCACCAAACCATAGGCCTGCATGCTCCTTAATCTCTCAACAACACTGCCACCCCCAAGACAGTCATGATTCCCCAAGGAATAAGGAACTGACAGGCTTACACATAGCTAAGGATAACAACACCACTAGGGTACACAATTCAGCCAAGCCAACAAAGTTGGGTTTATCAGGTGAACAATAGATCAGCCAAGCCAACAAAGTTGGGTTTACCAGGCCATCCAAGAGTTGGAAAAGTCTAATACTAAGTTGGTGAGCTCATTGGAGAGCTATAGACACTAACACCAGAACCAGCCTCGCTTCTAGAACACCCACACACACCCAACACAAGGAAATCAACCCTTTCTCTGCAACGCAGTCCCTCAGACCCTTATCTCCCTTCTAGTGCTATTCAGGGGTTATGGAGAAGAAAGACAACTCAGTAGCTCTATATGTGTGGTTCTCAATCCACCATGTTTATCAAGCGCCTCATGCCCTCATTCACCACTCCAATGCAGTCTGAGGAAAAGACCACTGCATGCAAGCAGTCAAATAGCTATTCAAGCTTTTATAGGGGAGAAACATAGTCAAACAGAACGCAGGTACTCACAGCAATCCTTAATCGATACCACCATAAAAAGGGAAAATACAAACAAGCAAATCATGGGCAAACAACAACCCAATACAACTATGAACCCACAGCACACAAATCCCACTGCAATTAATGGGAAAGCTCAGACAGACCAGGAATGGAAAATACCAGACTTCCAATCTCTGCGTGAGAGACAAAACGCAACCCACAGAACTACGGACACAATTACAGCCACAATTTCAATGATGGAAATAACAGGACAATATGCTGTCTGATAAACATGGAAAAAGACACAAAACTCTACGTGAATACCAGTAAAGAATCAATCTGTAGCCATCAGATCCGTGGGGCAGAGGAAGAGTTAGCAGGATCGAAAGACAACAATCGGTGAGGCAGAAAAGGAACCGAACCCACTATAATGGAAAGTGGAACCTTTTAACTCATCTCTCCTGAGAGGAGATGAACAGACTTGTGACCTGGTGAGTGGAAATACAAACAGATGCGTCGTGGGGAGAGTGTGAGTGGGCGTGGGTGTGTGGTTTTCCTGCCACCTAATCGCCGCTCCAACTAACAATGGAATAATTAAGGGTGGTGGTGACACATGGCTTTCCCCCATGAATCAATGCCCAACATTCCCCTTTCCTTATCCTTCAGAATCATGCCCCTTCTCATTTTAGTTTCCGTGAACATAGCTGGTTGGGTTATTTAATTAAAATGCACGTTTACATGATGCCACAATTAAATATATGCCGTATGTCCCGATATCCATCGGTGACCATTCCCAAAACATAAACAAAACATAACTAAATTGAAGGTGGGGCCTTGGCCTTTAGCTCCGCACCAATATTATTTACAATATACATATCATGTATTTTTAATGTAAGTGGGGTTAAAACTAGGGTATTACATTCCCCTCCCCCTTCAATAGCACTGTCCTCCGTGCTTTTACAAAATTTAAAAAAAATGATACACTGGTACCACCTCAATGTTTCGTGGGATTGAAAAAAAATGGATATGCCAATCGCATGGAATCCTCCAGCTCCCACGTATCTTCTTCAGGTTTGTAATTCTCCCATTGCACCTTTACCTGCCCTATGGCTTGGTTTCAGAGCGTTGTGACCTTCCTGTTGAGGATGCTCTTTGGCTCGATTTGGAACTCTCCCTTGGGTTCCACCTGAATCACATCCCAATTTATCACATGGTTAGGATCATCTACATATTTCTTAAGCAAAGAAACATGAAAAACATTATGAGCTCTAGTACTAGTAGGCAATGCAAGTCTATATGCAATAGGCCCTATTCTTTCAAGCACTTCAAACAACCCATAATATCTAGGTGACAACTTGGCACAAATTCCAAGATTCAAGGAACTTTTTTTGCTTTCACTCTGAGGTAAACATGATCCCCAACACTGAACTCTCTGTTCACCCTATGCTTATCTACATAAATTTTCTGTCTGTCCTATGCTACTTTCAGATTTTGTTTGATCTTTACAACCTCTTGCTCCATTTCCTTAAGCAATTCTAGTCCAAGCACAACTCTGTTCACTGAGTTGTCCCAAGTCACCGGTGTCCTGCACCTTCTACCATAGAAGGATTCATATGAACTCATCCCCAAGGATGCATGCTGTCCATTATTGTAAGCAAACTCTACCAAGTGTAAGTAATCTTCCCACTTGGTTGGTTTGTCCATCACATACATGCGGAGCATATATTCAAGCACCTGGTTAACTCTTTCTGTCTTCCCATCTGTCTAAGGATGGTAGGAAGTGATGAAGTTTAGCTTTGTACCCAAATCTATAAACAATCCTTTCCAAAAATTGGAAGTGAACTTGACATCTCTGTCAGACACTATTGCCTTCAGCAATCCATGCAATTTGAAAATCTCCTTCATGAATATCTTGGCAATGTCATCAGTCTTATGCGTATATTTCACTGGTATAAAATGTGTTGCCTTTGTAAACTTGTGTACTAAAACCATGATGGAATCATGTTGTCTCCAAGTCATCGACACTCCTGTAATAAAATCCATGGAAATAACTTCCCATTTCCATTCTGGAACTGTCAAAGGCCGCAACAAACTTGCTGGATGTTGATGCTCAACCTTTACCTGTTGACATTTCATGCACCTTGAAATATATTCAGCCATGTCCTTTTTCATACCTGGCCAAAAGTACTGCCTTCTAGCTGTAGCAATGTCTTTTGATATCCTGGGTGACCAGTATACAGAGCTTGATGAATTTCATCCATAACAACTCTACTCAAATCAACTACATTTGGAATATAAATTCTGCATTTATAAGTAAGAAGTCCATCTTCTTCCAATTTATATTCCTCATATTTCCTCTCAAGACTTTGCTCCTGCAATTTGTCTTTTACTTGCTCATACAATTCATCTCCGACAACATGATTAACAATCTGCTACCTCAATTCTGATTGGAAAATACTAAAAGATGACACATGCATTTCCTGTACCTTCCTGCTGAGTGCATCAACTACCTTATTTTCTTTTCCTTTTATGTGCTTGATTTTAAAATCAAACTCACATAAAAATTCCAGCCATCTCGCTTGCCTAGCATTGAGAGTAGGCTGATCAAACAAATACTTCAGTCCACAATGATCTGTTATGAGTTCAAATCTTCTACCCATCAAGTAATGTCTCCACATCTTGAGAGCATGTACTATGGCTACAAGCTCTAGATCATGAGTGGCATAGTTCTTCTCATGCTCCTTTGGATTTCTCAACTCATAACATATCACGTGGTTGTCCTGCATAAGTACTCCTCCAAGCCCTTGTCCGCATGCATCGGTACATACCGCAAAATATTTATCTGGATCTGCAACCTTCAACACTGGCGCACTGGTGAGAATATTCTTCAACCGCTAGAAGTTTTCTTCACACTTCGAAGTCCATTCAAACTTTATCCCCTTCTTTTGAAAAGAAGTGATGGCATGTGCAACCTTGGAAAATCCTTCAATGAATCTCCTGTAGTATCTTTCAAGTCCCATAAAAGATCTTACATCCGTCACATTTCTTGGAGTAGGCCAATTCATAATGGCTTCAATCTTTTCAGGGTCTACTGATATACCCTCTTCTGAGATAATGTGACCCAAATACTGAACTCTATCCTTGTAGAATTCACACTTGCTTAGTTTTGCATATAGCTGATGTTCCCTGAGCACTTGCAATGTCAGTCTCAAATGATCTTCATGTTCTTTCTCATTCTTAGAATAAAGAAGAATGTCATCAAGGAAAACAAGAACAAACTTGTCCAAATACTTGCTGAAGACACTATTCATAAGGAACATAAATGTAGCTGGTGCATTTGTGAGACCAAATGGTACCACTACAAACTCATAATGCCCATACCTTGTCCTGAAGGCTGTCTTATGAATGTCTTCGTCCTTGATTCTCACCTGATGGTAACCAGACCTCAAGTCAATCTTGGAAAATACCTTTTCTCCTCTCATTTGATCAAAGAGGTCATCAATCCTAGGCAAAGGATATTTATTCTTCATAGTAACCTTGTTCAACAGTCTGTAATCAATACATAACCTGAATGTACCATCTTTCTTCTTGACAAACAGAACCGGTGCTCCCCAAGGAGACACACTCGGTCAGATATACTTCTTTTCCAACAACTCTTGTAGTTACATCTTCAACTCTAGCATCTCCGGTGTGCTCATCCTGTAGGGTGCCTTGGACACTGGTGCTACTCCTGGCACAAGTTCAATGGTGAAATCAATGTTCCTCTTTGGAGGAAGTCCTGGAATCTCATCAGGGAATACATCCTTGAATTCTTGTAACACCTGATAGTCCTCTAACCTAGGAGTTTCATCTCCTATTGGTTCCAGAATATGAGCTGCATATGGCTGGAAGCCTTTCCTATAGAACTTCTTCAACTGCATTGCTGAAACCTACCTTATTGAAATTACCTTTGGAATACCCTTCACAACTATTGGGGTTCCTTCTTCATCTGTGTGTTCAAAAGTCTTGTTATAGCAGTCAATCTTCACTTGATGAGCTTCTAACAAATCCATTCCAATGAGAACATCATAAGAACCAAGTGGTAGAACATTTAGATCTACACAAGTGTTCAATCCATTCATGACCAATGTGCATTTCTCTACCATGTCACTGACTTTTCTCTTAGTCCCAGTGGCTAGTTGAACTAACCAAGATGTTCTATGCTTTACCTTCTTAAAAGCACAACTCTCCACTAATCTAGGAGTGATATAACTGTGAGTAGAACCAAGGGAAATCAAAATAGAAACATATTGTTCAACAATCTTACCAATCTTGCCTGCAACTTCAACCACAGTTGACTGATGATCTACCTGGCGATCCTCTAGTGCTGCATAAATTCTAGGGACTACCCTTGCTACTTGACCTAATGTTTCTACTCCCTGAATGTTATAAGCTGGCCTTGCACTTTGTTGTTAAGGAATAAACACCTTATAACCGAAGGTCTGGGGTTACCAACGTACTCTTAAAACTTGCAGACAATCAGCTTTAAAGTACAGAAAGGAAATAGGAATATAGAATGTACTCACCCGATTAATGACGGTTGATCCAAACTTTATATTCTCCCACTCTGCTTCTCCTCCAAAGCTTTCAGGGATGCACCTCCTTCACCTGCAAAGAGAAAATCCTCCACTTTGCTTCTCCTCCAAAGCTTTCAGGGATGCACCTCCTTCACATGCAAAGAGAAAATCCTCCAAGTGCAAACTTATACATGTATATATGACAAGTTAGATAAACAATATATAGAGTTCTTAATCATAAATATTCATCAAACCATGATACATGAAAGATATTCAACACACATTTGGAATAAGGATTCTCTTTATTAACAATAGTGAATGAGATAAGGTTACAACCCAACGCCTGAAACAAGGACTCCTCTGCAACCAAAGGATTCAGAGTTCTACTGCTCCAAAGAATTCTGAATAGATACCACCAGCATAAATTTGCTCTCAAAGTATATATCTTAATGCCCTCCCTAAGGCCTCTATTTATACTCAGTGAAATAGAGCAGTTTCGAAGGTTGAGGAGGTTGAGACAGTTAAGATATTTATTGATTAGGGATATACACATCTCCATTAATCACGATTTATTATTTTTAATGTCAAAGGAAGGCGTACACAAGTATTGATACTGGAAACCCACGTATAACACGCGAGTTTCTATAAGGGAAACCCATGTATAGATTTGTATGCGGGTTGCAATGACAATACTCATGTACAGTACGCGATATGTTGTAGGAAAAGTCGCGTATGTACGCGGGTTGCTTATAGGAAAAGTCATGTACATCAATTGAAATATGAAAAGGTAAAAATGGCAAGCTGGATGGATAGTGAATGTATTTCATAACATGCCCATCTATAGTGTTTTAGGCAACCTTCAATCCATAAATGTCCTTTTGTGCGCCAACATATGAAATGTCAGCACTCAGACGGAGAAGTGCCATTTGGGTTGATAATAGATGCCCCCTATTGTGTGAGGTCAGAGGGAAGTGATGGCTGAAATACATTATAATATTTATCTTTGGAGAACTCAGAAATCCAATGGAGCAGAGGTAGTACCTGAAACAAATACATAATAATGTCATATACAAATTCATGTTTGAGGATGCTATGTTCAACATACTGGAACACTAGCTCCTTTACAATATTTGAATACATCATATGATACAGGTACAAGATCACGTATATTACAAATGTGGATCAAAGCCACAATATACAATAATGATGAGTCTTCAAAGATCTGGAAGCTGTGTACATAAGTGGAACATAATCTTGTGCAAATTAGTCCATAAATGAGGAACTAAGGTCTTCATAAACAATCCCAAAGAACTAGTACAATCCAAGCCATGTGAATAAATGTAGGTTGAAGTCGAACATGGAGTGGACTCAATAGTTTGTCAATCAATAGGTGATAATCAACAACTGAAGCAAATGATTTCACTAATGATGAAAGTGAATCCTGAGGTACGTTCGTCAAAACTCTAGGTCTTTGTCGACAGGAAGTACTAATGCGGAACCATGCTGTGATACGGGAGGCAATAGATCCTCCAATAGATCACAAGAGTGACTAGGAACTGGGTGAAAGAAGGTAGACACAAATGATAATAGATACGACAATGATGGGATCAAGATAGAGATCAGACATTGAGTTGAGTCCTTGAACAATGAGCACGACACAGAGATGACCCAAGGCAACTTTTAACTTTATAGATAGAACAACTAGACTTATTTGTCATGTAGGAGACATGATCATATTCCCCAGGTATAATGGACAAGAGGAGGAGTAGTAAACTCAAAGTAATAGCTGAAATGAAAGTGAACACTGAGACATGTGTATCGAAAAAAATAGAGAGTACTATGTTCAAGGATGACATGCTACCACTAACTGAAAACAAGAGAAAACTTCTCCCTTACCTTCCCTGTTAAATTTTAACGAGTCCAGGAAAGTCAACTCGGATCTCTCTTCATTTTTTAACAAGCTTGAAGAGAAGAGAAAATAATGCTTGATAGTGTCACTGATTCGTGGATTTAATGAGCCTGAACTAGTACATGCTTAGTCAGTGTTTTCACATTTAGAGAGTCTGAAAACTCCAAAGAAGACTCCAAGGGGGTCCTTTTTCCTCCAATTTAGTTTCCTGAGGCTGGAAAAGTATAAAAAATACCACAGAAGAACTCTCTTAACTTCCATAGAAGAAGAGGTGAACCTTTTTCGTACTTAGTCATAGAGGTACGAAAAAGGTTAAATTACCACCTACCCAACGATCCATCGAAAACAACATATATCTTGAGTTTTACGAGTGTGAAGGAAAGAAAGATCACTCAGAAATATCCATTTGAGTACGAGAAATGGGGCTTACAACAATAAACTCGATGCTTTGTTCTTTAATGTTTAACAAGCATGACAAAGACATAAAGTACACTCGGAATCTTTTTCATGTTTAGGTCCAGAGCACGGAAAAGAGAAAACTAAGCTCATACCGGGAGTCCCTTTTCTGTAAATTTAGTCCCTCGGGTTCGGAAAAGTGATAAACCTATGCCTGAGAATACTCTTCTCAATTCAGTAGAAAAGAGAGTGATCCTTTCTCGTATTATTCCGCAAGGTCCAAGAAAGAGATAACCTACCACCAATGCGGATGCCCATTCACATATTCTTAACGAGCTTGTACGGACAAGTTAACTCGGTAGTCAAGTCTGTTTTTAAGGAGTCAGACCTGGGCCTAAAGAAACTCCATAAGGGCGAGGAGTCCTATAAAGGGATAGCTTGTAAAAAGAGACCAAAAAGAGGCTCTATTTGGCATGAAAAATAGCTAAGAGGATACCTCTGTACTTGAAACAACCGCAACATGAGTATCAAAAGACAACATAGGTTCTAAATGAGGATACTCATGTGAGGAAGGTCCTATCCACGGAAGAACAATGGTAGAGACGGGGAGCTAATGGTTTTTAAAATACCATAGTCCATGGAAAAATTTTTATTGCTAAGTTTAATGTGGATTAAGTATAGATGCAAAAATGCATTGGAAATGACAAAAACCACCCTATGGAGCAAAAACACTTCATAATGATGAAAAACCTGTTACAAGGCCAAAAGAGATATGGTATTAGTTAGATACATTTTGAAGTATAGGAAAAAAACCCACTTTAGAAATATAATTTCTATAAATAGTTCAAAAATTAAATTAAAACTTACAATTTTGAATTTTAGCCATAAAAAGCAAGTTTTGACCTCTACCTTCATTCGATTGGTGTGGAAAATCCAATGGACGAAATCCAATTCCGAAAGTTGCACGTAAGCCTACACCCCGAGCTCTTCAATTTGATCCTAGCAATTTTCAATTTTGAGTCCCAATTTTATGTTTTTAAGCATCCTAAAGCAGGTCACGCAGGTTTACTATGTTGAAACTCGTGTACACGCGTTTTCTACGCGGGTTGCCCTGAGGGACAGTCGCGTACAGTACGCGACATGTCTAACTAGATAGTCGCATGTACTGCATGAAGGAGAAAAAGATATGTTGAGTCAAAAATTTTGAAAATTGATATGATACTAAAGATTCATAATGTTCGTTTTTCTAGGTGTGAAGATGGTGTTGGAATGGAGGGAGCAGGAGCATGAGGATATGGACCAGGAAGCACTCCAAAGTGCGCCCATCGTACATGTTTTTACGAATGAGTGGGTTATTGAAATTCTTTTTCTCATCACCTATGTGGGCCAATGTCTGCTTTCCAGAGTTCATGATAAACTACTGGGACCATGATTTAGGGATGTTTGATCTACAAGGTGAAACTTTGGAAATTACTTCCAAGGACATATATTTTATTGCCGGTCTGTCATGACGAGGAGCACTGGTCAACTTAGAGGGCACCGGTAGCGGTGGTGATCCTTTAAGTGTCCAAAACTACATTGATGTGTACTACACACCTAGTACCCAAAAGAGAGGGAGTTGCATCCCCATTACACACATACGTGATCTTCCACTATAGGTACTGACCAACACCATAGTGAGGGTTGCGGGATCATATTCACTGCATCTAGCTACACGGACCCAAATAAGGTTGGCGGTGGATTGTATGCAGGGTGCCCTTTATGATTGGTGTTCAGGAGTTGTCCCAATTTTGAGAAAAAAACTCTTTGATTGCAAGAGAGGAAGGCGGAATAACTTCAGGTATTCTAGCATATTGGTTGCCTTCTTCTTCTTCGAGAGTTCCAGGGTTGAGCCCTACCATACCCCTACCAGTCTGATATCCATGTCAGCCTAGGCTGAGCAGATGGGGAGACATCTTCCTCCATCAAGGAAGAGGTGGCTTAGTGCAGAGTGTGTACGATGATGACTTCTACTTCTGGTGGGAGCGACAGCTACCGGAACTGGAGTAGTTTCTGTATGCCGGGATAGATTTTCGAGGTGATCCAGACCTTGTCCTCCATCCAAGAGGAGCATGGCAAGAGCTAGGTAATTTTTTAATTTTCAAGTTTTTTAATTTTTTTTATGAATTTTAATATATAGATATATACATATGTATAAGAGTCCTAATCCTATAAACATGTCAAAATGTAGATATTGGACCAGTCTGCCATGAAGGGCATCCATGTATGTTTGTTCATCCTGTCTTAGGTGAAGACCTAGGGCTTATTAGGGTTCTGGAGGGGAAACTGGCCAGGATTACCCAGAGAGTGCCCACTTTGCGGATAGAGTGTATCCTGGCCATCACGTAGGAGTTTGTGGTTGGAGTTCCACCTGTCTGGTTATGCCTTTTAAGGCGAGTGGCCAGAGCAGTTCTAGTGTACATAGATGTTGTGGAGGCTGCTGAAGTCGAAGAGGCCGAGGAAGCCAGAGTACAGAGATACCATGGGGACCAAGGTGGTCTTGCTTAGATCTAGGATATTTTTATGGACTGTGATCCACATTTTGTATATTTTGTATATTATACAATTTATGACTAGATCTAAGGATCATACTTGACCTATCTATAGAGAGATATTCACACACACACACACACACACACATATATTTGTCGGTATATTTACAAGTGTTTTTTATGTGCATGCTGTATATTTTTATGAAATTTGTGTTAGATGCCAATCTAAAATGTAATTAGCATATGCATCAGTCAATGAATTCTAATTTCTTGGAATGTGATTGAATATAATAAATTCAAAATTTCTTTCCAATAACCTAACTTGCATGAACTGACGTAATAGAATAGGGTTCCACACCTGATAAGCTCGATTGAGCTGGGAAACCACCAGTTGAGAGTCCAGGCGGACTTTCAGCTGGGTGATACCACGTGACAAAGCATCCCATAGAAGCTCAATTACAACCCTATACTCAGCAACATTATTAGAAGCAGGACCAAAGCAAGCGCCTCTTGAGGCAACTAGTTGTCCCGAGGGAGAGTAAATGACCCATGCTGCTGAAGCTAGATTACAAGTGTGGATACTGATGCCATTAGCGAAACCTATATACCTCTTGGAAGACATCTGCAAAAACCAATAGATGGTATAAAAAAGCAAAACTGACAAACTAATGTACATAAAAATACATAAAATACAAGAAAAAGCGCTAATCCTAAGCATAGTACTTTTTTAGGTAGAGCCCATTTCTAGGCTCAGGCAGTTTATTCCCATCAAAATCAATTAACTCATATACACCCTTCCTTAATAATTTCGACATGACATAAGGCCCTAACAACATGGACTTGAATTTTCCTTCCCCCAGGGGTTCTTTGTCTTGGTCCCAAAGCAAAACAAGTTCCCCCTCAAAGAAAATCCAAGGTTTGACCGACTTTTCATATTGGTTTTTGACCCTATTCTTGTGATCTTGATTAGCAATCAGCGCATCTCTACGCTGTTCATAAAGGTGTTCTAAATGTACCAAAAATTCTTCAATCTCTGTCGTATCGGGTAACACATGAATAGCTATTTTCAAAGATGGGATTTCATATTCAACCGGGGTAATGACTTCCACTCCATGAACGAGTTGGAAGGGGGAGAAATCCATAGCAGTTTTTACATTAGCTCGGTATGCCCAAAGAGTAGGGTATAGTATGATATGCTAGTTAGAATGGGTTGCATCAATTGTACATTTGAGGATGGTCTTCAAAGTCTTGTTTACAGCCTCAACCTGACCATTTGCTTGCGGATAGTACGGAGATGAATGTTCTTGTCTGAATCCAAGCATAGTGGTCAGTTCTGTCATCATGCTATTTTGAAAATGACTGCCATGGTCAATGAAAATCACTTTGGGTATACCAAACCATGCTATAATATGCTTGAATATGAAGAAAGTTGTGGTTTCCCCATTGGCTTTAAAAGTAGGCATTGCCTCTACCCATTTCGTAAAATAGTAAACAACGACAATAATATATTTATGCCCTCCAGTCAAGGTTGGGTTGCATGTCACGTAATGAATCCCCCATTTCATTAAGGGGCCTACCGAGACAATGGGAAACAACGGATCAGGATGGGACCACATTTTCCTGGTGTAAATCTGACAAGGATGACAACGCTTCACTGCTTCTACACAATATTTGAAGATCGTGGGCTATAAATAACCAGCACGCAGTATCTTCTGGGCCATAGCTAACCTAGATAAATGACCCCCACACGCTCCACTATGGGAATCATTCAGGAAAATATCCATTTCCTCATGGGTAAGACATCGACACAAAATGGAATCTACCCCTATTCGATATAATGTATCTCCTATGATGAGGTAGTTCTTAGCATGAAGGCGTAATTTACATCGTTCCTCCCCATGAGGAAGCTGCAGGATACTTCAAATTTTGGAGATATACAAGTATATCTCCGTACCAGGGATTAGAGGTGGATATCAGGAAGATATGCTCATCTGAGAATGAGTCATCTTCAATGACTACATCTTCTTCAGTAGGAAATTCTGCTATAAGCTCAGCAAAAACTAAGGACTTTTTAGACTTAGTGGACTGAAAATCCAAGTCAAATTCTTGGAGAATGACTATCCACTTGTTGAATTTGTCCCCAACAATCCATCAAGATAAAACATATTGAAAGGGATTCACATCCGTCGCTACTGTTATGTTCCTCAGTAAAATGTAGTGACGTAACCTTTGAATAGCATAGACAGCTGCTAAGGCTAACTTCTCAACGTGGGAGTACCTGAGTTCAGGTCCAGCTAAAGCACAACTAAGATAGTAAATGACATGCTCTATGAGCCTATCATCTTCCTAGACCAATACTACCCCAATGGTCGACTCAGACGTGGCCAGATATAATATAAAATCCCTAGAGTATTCTGGCGGATGCAGTAAAGGTGCTGACAACAAAGATTTTTTCAATGCCTCAAAAGTGAGTTGTGCAGTTTCATCCCATACAAATGGGGTGTCCTATTTAAGCAGGCGCATGAAACCCTTGGTAATCTTGGCATAGTTAACGATAAACCGTCGAAGAAAATTAGACTTTCCTTGTAGGCTTTGAAGTTTCTTGATAGAATGAAAAGGAGGTAGATTTACAATGGCCTCTACTTTTAATGGATCCACCTGGATTCCTTTATTAGAGACAATGAACCTGAGCAGTCTCCCTGACTCGACCAGAAGACACACTTGTGGGGATTCAAGCAGATCTTATAGTATCTTCATCTCTCAAATATCAACCGTAAGTGATCTGGATGTTCAATCTTCTTACGAGAATGTGCAGACAGATCATCAAGGTAAGGTTTGACAATGGCTTTGATATCATGGAAGGAAAAGTTCATAGCCCGTTGAAAGGTTTCTCCAACATTTTTCAATCCAAAGGGAATTTTTTTGTACGCAAAGGTACCCCAAGGACAAATGAAAGAAGTTTTATGTTGGTCTTCTGGTTTTATTTGAATTTGATTGTATCCAAAGAAACCATCCATAAATGAGAACACCTCACTTCTTGTGCAAGCATCTATAATCTAATCTATAAATGGTGTGGGATAGTTTTCCTTAGGACAAGCTTTATTCAAATCTTTGAAGTTGGTACAGACACGTATGGTCCCTTGCTTCTTGTCAATGGGAATAGGGTTGGATACCCATTCTGTCAGAGCTATGGGATAAATAAAACCAACCTTCAACAATTTTTCAACTTCATCCTTCACAGCCATCGCTTTACATGGGTTAACAGGTCTTAACTTTTGCCAAACAGGTTTGGCATCAGGGTATGATCGGATGTCATGTTCAACTATCGATGGATCAATGCCCGGCATCTCCTCATATGACCAGGAAAAGACATCGCGAAATTCCTTGAACAAGGCAGTGTAGATGGCAATCTCCTCAGGAGAGCAGTTTGCACCTATATATATGTTTTCCACAACATCAGGATTTACAGAGATGTTTATAGGGATAGTAGCGAAAATATTTGCCATATTCCCCTCGGCAAACATTCCTTCCCTGGGTAAGGGATTGATGGGTGTATCAACATCATCTGACAGTATCATATGAAACTCTTGATTTTTTATCCTGCTTAGCTCTGGAAGAAAATATGATCGATGGTGAAGATCTTCACAAATCTTACCACGTCCACTCATGGCTTCATCAGAAGGTAACACCATATCTAAATAGTCCTTAGATTGCAAAGAGTTTTCTGCCCAAGTGGGAAAATAGACTTCTTCCAGGTCCTCTGAGACTGTGAGAGGGTTGAGAATGGGATCAACAGCGGTTTGAGTGATGGCTTGGTAAGCTACTTCCACTGCCAATAGTGGCACTTCCGGTTCATGGGGAGAACGGAGAACCCAAGGATCAGTCCTATCAACAACCGTGGCTATGGACTTCCCCACACTAGTAGAACCAATATAGTTAATTGGGGTTGGAAGATCAAATGCGCCCATCAGTGATGCATACATTCCAGCCCCCAAGCTTTGTGCAGCAGGTTTGACCTGATCAACCAATGGCACAGCGGACTCATTAGACTCTAAATAGCCTTTTCGAGTAAAATCAAGTTGGTCAACAGTAACCAAATTCCCTTCATGTGGAAATACCACCACCTGAAAAATGGCCGACGCGATAGCAGACATGGCATAAGTCCAGCTTCTTCCCAGAAGTAAATTATAGTCCAAAGGTGCATCAATCACTTCCACCTCAATAGACACTGCTTTCCCTGCCAGCTTAATTTCAAAAGCCAGTAGGATACCATGTGGATGGAATGACCTTCCATCGAAAGCAGTAAGTAGAGTGTTTGATGGGAATAGCTCTGGGGATCTGAGAGCTTTCCAACAGGACAAGGACATAACGCATGTAGAAGCACCCTCATCAACAACTTCCCTTCCAATGGTCTTTCCACCATGGATGACATCTATTGATAAGGCTACATGGTAAGGTAGTTGAATTTTAACATCAGACAAATGAAATTTCTCCATGAGACTCGACGAGTCCATGCTACCTAAAGCTGTTAAGAGGGAATCCCGCTGGGCGGGACAACTCTGTAACACCTCTAAAGCTGACATTGCACACAGTGTTTGGGATAAGTCTTCAACCATGGAGTAGTTTTAAGCAGCCCTAGCATTAGGGTTATGGAAGGTCTTCTTAAAGACACCTTTCAGTATCTTTGGCATAGTTTCAGTAGGCTTCTTGATTGTGAGAGGGTTAGAATTTTCACCTATAGCCTTACCCTTCTCAAAAGTCTCTTTCTCATATTTTTTATTCCTTGTTTGTAACAAAGTCAAAGATCAAACCATGTTGATAAAGTTTAGGTCAGGGGCATGTGGAGTGCCCCCTACTACATTAGAAGCTGAAGCAGAGTTCTGTCCTTGGGGAAAAGGATCCTTCAGGATAGCCAGTTGTTGAGCTTTAAGCAGCTTCTGGGCTTGTTCCATAAGGGGACAAAGGTGAGTGAGGTGATCCTAATGAAACAAATTACATGGGAATTTAATCTTTTTATTTTCTTTCTTGCCCCCATCAGCACTATTCGCGGGTTTCTGCTTGTTTTGATTTCCCTCTCCTTTCTTTCCTCTCTTTTTTTCCCCATCGGGCTGCTGATTTCCCTTTTGAGAGGTCTGTGCAAAAACATGGGGGGAGGGGACAGCCTTTGCTACCTCCACCATATAATGTTTGATGGACAGCTGATGAATCTGTTTAGCCAAAGACTCTACAGTGGGAGAGTTTACGGACCCAACCACACCATTGGCATGGGGTCTAGGCTTAGGCTTCTCTGCATCGTGGGTAGGCCTCGGTGCCTCAGGGATAATCTCATACAAAATCCCAAATTGTGAATAAATCAAATCCAATTGCTGGGCCCTGAGAATGGTTTGTTCTTCATTCGTCACTCCTGAGGTGGATACGTCCTTAGATATGTAGAGCAATAGGGATTTAAGGAACCACTCTAGTAAGAACTCAGGAGGAATAGTGGCTTTTATAAGGCTCTTTTGCCTCCTCCACTCTTGGATATGATTCAAGATGTGGGTAGCCTTGTTATTCCTAAAGATAGAAAACAAATCCATTTTGAAATCATATTGGACTAGAAGCTGAAAGTGGCTAAGGAATGCACTAGCAAAGTCCCAAAAACTACTGAATGCAGCAGAAGGAAACTCAATGTACCATTTTGCCGCAGCACTTGTTAAGGTTCTTTGGAATAGCCTCAACCTAACTGAATATTCATTCAGTGAATTCGAAGAACACCATAAATGAAATGTGGTGGCATGAGCCCCAGGATCTTCACCAACTTTGCCCTCGAATTTAGGGATGTCCGATGGCAATTTGGTGGGAACAGGTGGCCACGAGGGGTCATGCCTCACTGGGTTTTTCATCAACTTAGACAAGTCTGGAAAGTTTAACATTGCTAGGAATGGAAGCTTGGGTCGCACCAGGGCACTAAAAGTGCCAGTCTGGGGATTAGAGGGACCTGCCCCCGAATGCCCATAAGTAAAGGTGGGGTTTCCCCCTGCCACCGATTGTGAAGTGGATGGATTACTTTGAAATGGATTCCATCAGTAAGCCACAGGATTGTGAGTGGGAGGTGCAATATAAGAGGTTCGGGCCGTCCTAGTTGAAATGGGGTCTGAAAAATAGGAGCAGGTATCCCTCCGCTAAACAATGAAAAGGGAGAGCTCATAAATAGGGCCGAGACCAGAGTTTGAAAACTTTGCCCATAAGAGGTATTGTTTCCAAACTGCACTCCTACATAAGAAGGTGATGGGCCTATGTATGGAGTGGATGGGGGAATGTTCCCCCCATTCTAAGGAAATCCTTGGAAAAAAGCCAAGGATCCTACCAGACCACTCTGGGTAGTGTATGTGAAGGAGGAAGGAACAATAAGTATACTAGGAATCCCAATAACTATGTCACCAGAAGCACCTACTAAGCTTACGTGAACCGGTGGTTGGACCACCCGGCTCATTGGAGTCAATGGCGTAGTAGATATGATAGATCTATAGGTACTAACTGGTGGAGGTAGCACCCTTTCAACCAGAATGGTTGAGGTGAAAACAAAGAACTCTCTCCTGGAGTAGACATAATCCTTCCCACAGGGACACCTAAAATAGGTGAATCAAATGATCTAACCTGGATGATCATAGGATCGTTTAAATCAGTCAAGGGTGTGTTAAAGTTTCTTGCAAACTCGTCAGCCTACAAGTCTTCTATCTCAATTGTATTAAAATCAAAACGGTTAGCTATAAGTGCTGGTTCACCTAAAACATCACTTACTCCTACCGGTTCAAATGAACCGTCCGTGTCCAGTCTCCGCCTTTGGGGTGGAGGTGGAGGTTCCAATGTGATGAGAGGAGGAAGGTTTTTCAACCTTCATGACCTTCTTATAGGTTGGTCCTCCACGATTGTAAATTTGACAAATCAAACCCTAAGGTCAACTAAACATAGAAAACCACAGAGCAAACACTACAAAATTTCTTGAAGTCTCAAACAGTCAACAAGGGTAAAGATATGCTTTCCCAAAGAAAGCTGAAGAATAGTTACTTGGCATCCTTGAAGTGGTTCTTAGGCACAAGTAGAGGAATCACTCACCACCCTCCTACACTTCCAACAAGGGTTACCTTCCAAGCCTGTCCAAGGTGAACCAGAAATATCCTTCTGGTTTACCTAGGTATGAACCCTAGATGTCAAGAGACTAAAGGCTACCTTAGCTATACCAACAGTCTGGGGGGACAGTCGCAAGCCTGACTCGTACGCATGGGCAGGGTAGCTGAGCCCGAAACTCTATCTGGGATAGAATCTCCATATGTGTAAAAGTCCTGATTTACGTTTTGACAAGGAATCAGAGGGTTATCTCCTCATTCCAATGCCTCCACGCGGCCTCGTTCTTGACTCCCTTTTGAGAGGAGTTTCCCAGATACAATTGATAAAGAAAAGGATTTACCTATCGAATGGTCCACTACGTCTGAATTTTAAAACTTATGGGAAGTTTACACTTCCTATCCCACAAGTCTAGCCTAAGCTAGTAGGTGAATGGCCCTAGAAAATAAAAATTACTAGTAAATTTTAATTATTGGATTCATTTTAAGGGCTGTTTCTTACTCAGAAGGAAGTGGAGTGATGGACTATGGTGTTTTTGACTCGATAAGAAATAAAAAAAGCAAAGGTGTATTTTTCAAAGCAAATTACCACTACTAAAACAAACTTATTTTTCTTTTTGTAAATATAAATTGATGAACAAATGCAACGATAAAGAGAATACTAAGACTATATTTTTGTAGTTTTGAGATTATATTTTAAAACTGAAAATAAAACTACTCTATGCAAAAACAAATGCAAAAAGCTTTAACAATGTTTTTCTCTTCACTTTTTAAAATGCTAAAAGACTACGTATGCACCTAAAATGCACAAAAACTCGAGTATGGTTGGATTTAACAAACTGTGTAAAGTAAGCAAAGCGAAGTAAATAGATTATAAAGACCAATAAATCAACCACCTAAGGAAGACTCGAAACCCTAGCTTGGGCGAACACAATGTAAAGAAGACACTGAAATCACACAAAGGTAAGTGGCACACCAATCACTACTAGAAAATAGACTGGGATAGACAATTCTTGGAAACCTGATCACTGCTTCAGACAAACAACACTTAAACCTATAACCCAAACAGGCAAATCCACTTCAAATTTGCAAACAGAATGAAAATCCAAACAAGAGAACTGAAGGGCTTTACAGGAAAGCACAAGGTGTGGAAAACAAGGTCATCAAACTAACAACACAATGCTTATAAGGAAGACCAACCAGAAAACATAAATTAGAGAGGGATAGGGACAAGCAAACCCTAGCCCAAAAATTCCTATTCCAATGCTTGTACGTGACTTTGTATAAGGGAAACTTGCATACTGTACGTGACTGTCCTAGAGAGAAACCTGTGTACACAGGCCTCTATACATGACTGTATGCAAGAGAAACCCGCATACAGGTACAAAATTTTCTAAAAAACAAGAAAATTCACAAGACCTTCAAAAACTATGCTAAGCATGAACCAGGACAAGATACCACACACAAACTCAAGGCAAAGACTAGTCAAAGGTAACAGAAATAACATACAACAGTCTGGGCTCCCCAGCTGAGTTGCTAGTTCTGTTGTTCAGGAATAAACACCTTATAACCGAAGGTCTGGGGTTACCAACGTACTCTTAAAACTTGCAGATAATTAGCTTTAATGTACAGAAAGGAAATAGGAATATAGAATGTACTCACCCGATTAATGACAGTTGATCCAAACTTTGTCTTCTCGTGCTCTGATTCTCCTCCAAAGCTTTCAGGGATGCACCTCCTTCACCTGCAAAGAGCAAATCCTCCGAGTGCAAACTTATACATGTATATGTGACAAGTTAGATAAATAATATATAGAGTGCTTAATCATAAATATTCATAAAAACATGATACATGAAAGATATTCAACACACATTTGGAATAAGGATTCTCTTTATTAACAATAGTGAATGAGATAAGGTTACAACCCAATGCCTGAAACAAGGACTCCTCTGCAACCAAAGGATTCAGAGTTCTGCTGCTCCAAAGACTTCTGAATAGATACCACTAGCATAACTTTGCTCTCCAAGTATATATATTAATGCCCTCCCCAAGGCCTCTATTTATACTCAGTGAAATAGAGCAGTTTTGAAGGTTGAGGAGGTTGAGACAGTTAAGATAGTTATTGATTAGGGCTTAACACATTTCCATTAATTGCGATTTATTATTTTTAATGTCAAAGGAAGGCGTACATGATTATTGATACTGGCAACCCGTGTATAACATGCGAGTTGCTATAAGAGAAACATGCGTACATATCTGTATGTGGGTTGCAATGACAATACTCGCATACAGTATGTGATATGATGTAGGAAAAGTCGCGTATGTATGTGGGTTGCTTATAGGAAAAGTCATGTACATCAATTAACATATGAAAAGGTAAAAATTGCAAGCTATATGGATAGTGAATGTATTTCATAACATTCCCATCTATAGTGTTTTAGGCAACCTTCAATCCATAAATGTCCTTTTGTACGCCAACATATGAAATGTCGGCACTCGGATAGAGAAGTGCCATTTGGGTTGATAACATGCTTTCATTATCGAGGGGACAATATCTGTGCAAGTGAGGTCCTTCAAATTTACAACATTTCAGTGGACCTTTATTCTGTTGTGGCTCTTTAGGCTTTCCACCTGTCACTCCAACGAGATTATTTGCAGCTTGGGATGGCTGCTTCTACTGATTCCTGAATCTAGAAGGTTTGAAACCTTTCTTTCTTTGGTCAAAATTTTCATTCTTCTTGTCCTTCCATGCATTATGGTAATCAGGTTTACCTTTGCTTTGCTCATAGCAATATTTATCCTTTCTTATTGCTTCTTCGAGAGTTCTCAACTCATAGAATTTAATTCTATCTTTGTAGGCTTGAGGAAATCCACTTAGAAACCGCTGGATTTTTACTTTTTCATCTCTGAAGTACTAGACATACCTCAACAATTCCAAGAATTTATTTGCATATTCATCCATGGTTTGTTGTCCCACTATCAGTTCATGGAACTCCTTGATATTGTCATCATAATACCTATCAGAAATGTATTTCTGCTCGAAATACTTCTTGAACTGTTTCCACTTTAGTTTCCTTTCACTGATCTTCTACCTGCTTGAAGTGTTCCCACCAAATGGATGCCATTCCATTCAGATTGAATATGGAAACTTGTGCTTTCATGTTTCCTAAATAATCCTGCACCTAAAAATACTTCTTGATCCCAAGAAGCCAAGCTTCAGCTTCTTGTCCCATCTTTATCTCACCATCAAATGTAGGAGGTTTAGCTTTCCTAAATTCATCTCGAGAGTGATCCCTATGGTTCCTTCTTATTTTCCTTTTATGAGAAGATGGAATTATATCTCCACTGGATTCTTCAGAGTCAGATGATCCACTGGAAGTCCTTCTTCTTCTCCTAGTGCTGCTCTTATTGCCTTCTGGTCTTGATGTACCTCATCCAGAATCTATCTTTTTCTGTAAATCTGTCAAACTCTGCAATATGGCAGCATTCAACTGATGCTACTTTTCCTAAGCTTTAACCAAGTTTCTCATGGTGGTTGCAACCTCGGGTGGTGTCCCCTAGAATCTCCTTCCATTAGACTCTATGTCCTCATTTCCATTACGGACATTTTCTCCCATAGCATCTTCTACTTGCTAGTAAGAATCCCGAGCATCATACCCATCATGGGTTCTCATGACTGAACCACCTCTTGCTTTACCACACTGTTCTTTCTGGAGTACTGCTCTTGGAAATTATCTATACTTCTGCAAATGTGTTAGTAGCAAATTGTTATATGCATACATTAATATAGATCAAAACTACTTACCTTTTTCTTTTGGAAATTTCATAAAACAACAATTATGCTAAAACACAGAATTTTCCCTATTTCTTTTCAGCCCTATGAATGCTGATAATCTATTGAAATCCACTGAAAACCTTCTGAAAACTATTCGAAAAACTACTGAGAAATCCCTTTGAAAAACCCAAATTTCCTTAGGCCCTATTTGGACCTCATCCCAACTATTCTTCCAATTCCATGGTGGTCAAAACAACTATGCCTCCGATCTGCATCAGCGAAGAAATTGTCTATTCATTGGCGGTTTGTTGTTTTATTCCTTTCTGGCATTTTGGTGGGTAAAATGACTAAACTCCTGCTCTGTATCGATGAGCAAACCATCTATCAATTAGGTGCATAGTCTCTTGAGCATATGCAATGGAAGAAAGTGTTCTTACTTTGGTCTCCATGGGAAAACGTCTAGACTTTCGATCGACGATGTCAACTACTGCTAATTGAGAGTTTTGGCGGTTGAAAATTCTAAGTTCTTCCACTGTATTAGTGAGTAATTTAACTTTTCATTGGGTGCATTATTTTTTGAGCAGCCACAACGGTGGAAAAATATCTTCCTCTAGTCTCCATGGTCATCTATCGACAAGTTGCTGGTCTACTTCCTTCCGCGTATTGCGCCTGCAGTGGTCTATGATTCTACAACGGCAGCCAAAAATCCTGTTATAATTTCTATGTACCAAAGTTTGTCAGTGGTCGGAATGGAATTCTACTGTGGCATCGGACACTTAATCCTCTAGGCATCCACAACAACGGTTTCCATAAGCCCTAACTCTTCCACAGTTTCGGCATTCCCAAGCACTTCACTCCACAGTAGCAGGCTATCGGATCTTGAGACCATTATACACTAACCACCTCATCATCGGTGAGTGGAGAGAGTAATACATTAGCAAGATAGTTGTCTCAGCTTCCGCAATGGTAGGTGCTTGATCAACTAATTTCTGCCAATGTCCATCGACAGTCTCATTAACCAACTTCTGCCGATGATTTCAACACTTAAACAAAATTTCAGAACTTTCTTATTCTGTCGACGGTCGGGTGTCCTACGCATCGAATGGTTAGCCCCTTTTGCTTCTACAACTATGGACCATAATCTTCGTAAGTCTTCCACAGCCGTAAGTCTATCGACGATCGAAACCCCTAGGAGCTACGACATCGGCGCTCGGATGCACTCTAGTCTTTTTGATCTCCGCAATGGTGGCTATTCAATAGACTTTACCCAGTGACCGCATCATATGATCATTGGCGATGTGATCAACTAACCATTGCCGATGGTTGATGATTCCATGCCTTAGAAAAATTTTCAAAAATTTTCTCTTTTCAATCTTCCTTCTCTCCGCGCCATCGGCTCAACGATTGCTTATTTTCCACCAATCCGTTTGCTATCTGTCAGCGAAAACTATCTCTATCTTTTGCTGACTTTTTAGGGCTCCATCTCCCCTATAGTTCACCGCCACAGTCCACTAACACCTCAGCATCAGTGAGTGGAAGACTAAAGCATCGATGGGTTGGTTCGATCAGCAGCTACAACAGTGGCTCATCATCTATGATCCCTTTTTGATCAGTGGTCCAATCTGCTAATACTTTTCGATCGGCAAACTGAGACATGATTTTGGCTGGAATCAGCAGTCAGAGCTTCTCCCTATAGGAATACTAGGGTTCTAGGCTTCCGCAACGGAGGATGTACAAACCACTATATTCCTCCGATGACCGATGTTTTTATCACTTAGAAAAAATTTCAGAATTTCTGCACCATCGGCGGTCGGATCAACTATCTGTCGGGACCATAGTGGCCTAGCCATCTGCAATGGTGGTGCTCAATCAGCTAAGCCTCAGTGATCCATCCATCTAAGTGTCCCGATGTGCCGATGACCAAACACTTAAAATTTTTCTGAAATTTTTCCCCCGTAGTCTTCTGCCGCATCAGTCGTCTGATCAACTATCCATCTAGTGGCCTTCCCACTAAGTGCTCCACCGCATCGGAAGAACTTGTCACCAAGTTTTCTGATGGGTCGATGATCCTAGCACTTAGAAAAATTTCTGAAGTTGAGGTTTTTCTGTCACAATTTTTTGATTGCTGCTGGGTAGAAGGCAACTTGCTTCTACTATCTGATCTGTCATGGCCCATTCAGGCCGATGCTGTAACCAGAGCTCTGATACCACACTATAACATCCCTGACCCTCCGATCACCGGCAGAGAGGACTCTACTAAATGTCAAATCATCTAGCCATCTATCCCCATGAACATGAACATGCATAAATATAGTGCTGAAGCATTATAATTTAAAAAAAAAACATATTATGAAGCATAATCATTCATTATACACAACGAAAGCAAAACATATCAATCAACACTTCATGCATATACAGATCAGCATTTAACATGTATATCATCATTCATCAAAGGTAAATATGATTACAGACACAAGTTAGGCAAGAATACTTATCTTATAAAGAGCTTGTTCTGCAACGAGCAATGTCGCTGCAACGTTCCACCCAACCATAGGCCCGCATGCTCGTTAATCTCTTAGAAACGCTACCACCCCTGAGCCAAGAATGATTCCCAAAGGAATAATGAACTAACAGGCTTACATGTAACCAAGGATAACAACACCACTAGGGTACACAGTTCATCCAAGCCAACACAGTTGGGTTTATCAGGCGAACAACAGATCAGGAAAGCCAACAAAGTTGGGTTTATCAGGCCATTCAGGAGCTGGGAAAGGCTAATGCTAGGATGGTGAGCTCATTGGAGATCTACCGACACAGACACAAGAACCAGACTGGCTTCTAGAACACCCACACACACCCAACACAAGGAAATCAACCCTTTCTCTGCAACACAGTCCCTCAGAACCTCATCTCCCTTCCAGTGCTATTCAGGGGTTGTGGAGAAGAAAGCTAGATCAGTAGCTCTGTCTGTGTGGTTCTCAATCCACCAGGTTTATCAAGCACCTTAGGCCCTCATTCACCACTCCAATGCAGTTTGAGGACAAAACCATTGCATGCAAGTGGTGAAACAGCTATTCAAGCTTTTATAGGGGAGAAACATAGTCGAACAGAACGCAGGTACTCACAACAATCCTCAACCGATACCACAATAAACATGTAAAATACAACCAAGCAAATCATGGGCAAACAACAACCCAATACAACTATGAACCCACAACACACAAATCCCACTGCAGTCACTGGGAAATCTCACATAGACCAAGAATGGAAAATACCAAAATTCCAATCTCTGCGTGAGAGACAAAACACAACCCATAGAACTATGGATGCAATTACAACCACAATTTCAACGATGGAAATAATAGGACAATACGCTGTCTGATAAACATGGAAAAAGACACAAAACTCTGCGTGAATCCCAGTAAAGAATCAATCTGCAGCCATCAGATCCGCGAGGAAAAGGAAGAGTTAGTAGGCTTGCAAGCCAACAATCGGTGAGACAGAAAAGGAACCGAATCCCCTGCAATGGAATGTGGAACCTTTTAACTCAACTCGCCTGAGAGGAGACAAATAGACTTGCAATCTGGTGAGTGGACAGACCAACAGATGCATCATGGGGAGAGTGTGAGTGGGCATGGGCATGGTGGTGGTTTTCCTGCCAGCCAATTGCTGCTCCAACTAACAATGGAATAATTAAGGGTGGTGGTGACACATGGCTTTCCCCCATGACTCAATTCTCAACATTCCCCTTTCCTTATCCTTCAGAAACATGCCCCTTCTCATTTTAGTTGTCGTGAACATAGCTGGTTGGGTTAGTAAATTAAAATGCATGTTTACATGATGCCACAATTAAATATATGTCGTATGTCCCTATATCCATCGGTAACCATTCCCAAAATATAAACACAACATAACCAAATCGATGGTGGGGCCTTGGCCTTTAGCTCCGCACCAAGATTATTTACAATATACGTATCATGTATTTTTAATGTAAGCGGGCTTAAAACTGGGGTATTGCACCAAGGAAATCCAGCCATGGAAGCAAGGAGAATTCCTCCCAGTTGGGTTATTAGTCCTCTTAGCTGATCAGTATAAGTAGGAGAGGCACCTCCCTCATTTGGACAAGCAACATAGCTCAACAATTCTGCTAGAGAGAGAAAGAGTAATCCATCTAGGAGAGAGGAGGAAGTCCAGTATTATTCTTTGGGTCTTATACATCTTATTCTTTGGTTCTTACACTATACTTGGTTGAATTCTATATCGAGGAATTTTTGATGGGTTTTCTTCCCCATGAGGGTTTCCTAGGATAAATTTGTGTGTTCTTTTGTGTGGTTGTGCATGTCTTTCTTTAAGTTATCCTGTTGTATATGGTTATTATTTTATGATGTTAAATGTTATTAGAAATTGTATGACCATTGAAATACTAACATGGAATTAGAGCCACCCTGAAATAATCCATTGTACAACCAAAATACCGTTGCAATGGCAATTACTGAAGATTAGGGTTTCATGCTTGAAAAACCTAGAAAAAAAGTCATATTGGGAATTTCGCTATAACCTGATATTTGAGAAGGATCAGGAGTTAAAAATTTGACAGGATAAATATGAATTCATCTTGTACCTGGTGTGAAAGTTTCATCCTCATATTATCTATACTTTAGGATGTATGATTCCTCCAAATTAGGGGTCCAACCTCCTCCATAATATAGTCATAAACAAGATACCTAGGGAGAATTTCCATATCTTGGGATAGGAAGGTACAAATTAATTTTCATAAGATGATGCCGATAGGGAATATAATTCAGCTTTTGTGGCTAGAGTTTTATACCCTAAATGTGAAACCATGACATGTGGCAGTCGATAAAAGTTTGTTATGATGAACATTCCTCAAACAAGTCACCTTGGGAAAACTCGCACAATTACCTCTTGGAGAATCTAATTCTTCTCTAAACTGTGGCATTGGAAATAAGACATATCATGATACCTCAAAATCAATTTTCAGAACCATAGGAGAAGGAACTTCAGATATACAATAGAAACAAGATCGTGTAATTCTGCAGAAGAAATTGAAGAAAACTAGGGATTCTTGTTCTGGGAAATTTCCTCCACCATTTAGTTGAAAAAATGAGGACTATAAAATTAGCCTTTAGAGGGAACATATGTATATGGAATAATTTTATCATTATATGGATCTTCAATTTTTGATTTAAATCTGCTTCTGGAGGAAACTAGGGCATTAAATATTTTGCAGCTATGTCCACAATTTTGGGAAAATGAATATGATGCTCAGCTCCCTTGAAGAGGAGCATATTTCTATCCAATCAGATATGAAATATACATACGTTTAAAAATTAGGGTTCTCTATCAAACCCTAGTTCTACCAGAAGCAGTCTTTTAGAAAATTTTTCAAGCAAGCATCAAGTTGAAGCAATATCATTGGTAAGTTATATTCTATATATTTCCATTTGAGGGTCTCATTTTTGTCATGATGACAAACAGTACCAAGATTTAGAAAAATATTAAAGGATCCAATAACCTATAAGAATGGAAGTATAGAGTGATTCTCATACCTAAAGAAGCATGACTTAGTGAAATATGACAAAGAAGAAGTTGTAGATCCAGAGGGAGATGAAGATAAGGCACAAGAAGGACTTAGTCAAAGCCAAGAGGATTATTTCCTTCTCCATTAGATCTCACGTGTATAATCCTTGTAGACTCCCAAGGAGATACAATGAATATCTTCTATGAAGGAAATAATATATAAAAAAAGATGACATTGAGGAACCAACTAAAGAATGTGAAGATACACAACTCAAATACCATGCAGTCTCACCGAGCAATGGGATCTGGCACTCAATGGGAAGTATCGATTCAATGCCGTGGACCAAATGGAAAGGGGTGAATCGAGTGGCAGTGTTTGTGGATGTGCAATAGGCCCAAAGGAAGAAAAACAACATGTGGTACCAATTAGTTTTGTGGTTATCCACCATCCACTGGAGCATGGTTTCAAAGATTTTGTTGACGGCTTCTACTTTCCCATTTCCATGAGGGTAGTAGGATGATGAGTACTGGTGCTCAAAATTCAACATGGTTGAAAGTTCTATCCCAACAGCGTCTTTGAAATTACTACCGTGGTCCAAGAAAATCTATTGGGGAACACCGAAATGTGAAATGACGTGGTTGAAGAAAAATCATGCCACCATGTCAGATTTGCAATTGAATGTGGGCATGTTCTTAGCCCATTTAGTAAAATAATTGAAAGCCATAATAATGTATTTGTGGCCTCCGACTTAGGGAGGATCAATTTTCATGAAATCGATCACCCACTTGCAGAAGGGACCAACTGTGACTATGGGATGTAAAGGTGCAGGGGGAGTCCTTGATTTTGGAGCAAAGAGTTGACAACTGCAACAATGTTTAACTGCCTCGATGCAATCAACAAAAATGGAAGGCAAAAAATATCCAGCACGTAGAATATTTTGGGTAGTTGCAAAACCATAAAGGTGGCCACCGCAAGCTCCACTATGACAGTCATTGAGGACCTTTTCAACCTCATTATGGGTGAGGCAACATCGTAATATGGTATCGACACCCTGACGGTACAGAACATCCCCAATAAGGATATGGAAAGTGGCTTGATGACGGATGCAGTGTTTGTCTTCGTGGATTAAGTGAGCCTCAAAATTTTGGATGTACAAGTACAGAAGAATGCCCCCATACCAAGGATCTTATGTGGAAATGACAAATAAGAATTCGTCAAGAAGGTTGACCGTAATCGATGATGATGCAGACAATGGGGGAAGGTCTATCATCAATGCAGCTAGTCCCAAATCCTTGATGCTTTTGGGAGCAATAATTCCAAGTCGAAATCCTGGAGTACAACAATCCTCCCAGTCGTGCCACCATGTAGGAGGTGGTGACTTAGGAGGTACCGCATAGGGTTGGAGTTGGACACTACCCGAGTATGGTTTGCGATAATGTAATGGCGAAGCTTTTGGACCAAAAAAATGATGGCAAGGGCCATCTTCTCTTTAGTCAGATATCGTAGGGGGGGACTAGTCATCTTTTGACTAACGTAGTAAATCACATGATCCCAATGATCATCGTCCTCTTGGACCAAAAAGCCAGTGATGGAATTTTCAAAGGCTGACACATAGAGGATGAAGTCCTTGGTAAATTTAGGTGCAGATAGTAACAAGGAAGAATCCAAAGCTTACTTTAATGTGTTAAACACATCTTGCACATGCTGATCCCAAACAAGTGGAATGTTGGTACGAAGAAGACGTAAGAAACTGTGGGATTTTGTCACATATTTTGATATGAAGTGATGAAGGAATTTAGCCTTACCTTGGAGGCTCTGCAATTGGCGCAATGTCCGTAGTGAGGGCAGATCGAGAATGGCTTGAACTTTAAGAGGGTTAACTGCAATCCCTTTGTGGGAAATGATGAGCCCAAGCAGATGGCCCACTGGGACACAAAAGACACACTTCAGAGGGTTCAAGCATATTTTGTACTTGAGACATCACAAGAGGACTTGTCACAAGTCGTGTAAGTGTTATGAGCACTTTCATGACTGAGCGGTGAGGTCATCTAGATAGACCAATATGATGCGCACAAGGTTGTGGAAGAAGTATGTCATGGCACGCTGGAAAGTGGCCCCAACATTTTTTAGGCCAAAGGGAATACTCGATATGTGAATGTGCCCCAAGGGATTGTAAACGTAGTCTTGTATCGATCTTCCTTCCAGATCTGAATTTGGTTGTATCCGGAGAAGCCATCCATGAAGGAAAATACCTCATGTTCAGCACATGCATCAATGATTTGGTCAATAAAAAGTGTTGGGAAGTTGTCCTTAGGACAGTCCAAATTCAAATTGTATAAGTCTATGCAGATGCAGATGGTACCCTATTTTTTATTCACAAGAACATGATTCGAAACCCAAGTGGTATATGCAATGGGGTAAATGAAGCCTGCTATGCGCAACTTCTCAATCTCAGCCTTGACCGCGAAATCCTTTGAAGGATGAATGGGTCATTGTTTCTGACACACAGGTGTCACATCAGGCCATGTATCAATGTGATGTTCCAGGATGGATGGATCAAAATCATGCCTCTCAGTGTAGGACCCATCAAAGATGTCATGGAATTCTTGAAAACGTTCTTTGTAAGAAGCAACTTCCTTAGGGGAGCATGATGCTCCGAGTGTGATTTCTTCAACGACCTTCGGATTGGTTGAGATATAGACCTTAATTGTGGGTGAAATGTTGGCCATATTTACTTCTTCAAAGGCATTGGGAGCCGGGATGGGGTTTTTGAACCAATCCTCCTAGCCATGGATGAAGTCCTTGGTCTCCACTAAATATTGATCTGATGTGGACAAAGGTTACCTGGTGATAAAGAATGAGCGATGGTGCATGTCATCCCATGGGTATTCAGGAGTAGAAAAGGCTTCAAGTATCTCCTCCTCATTGAGGAAACAATGAATGGATAGATCTGAGGGATCGTCGACGGTTGCGGAGACAAAAGGATCAGTGGAGATGGACACCATGTAAATGGTTGTGGTGTTTGAGGAATAGACCAGAGGGTGGATCTCTTCGATGACAGTGATGTCATATTTAAGGGAATGTTTCCAAAGATTTATAAGGGTGTCTTGATACTCAGAAAAGTTTGGGAAGTGGTGAGAATAATGTCCATACAATCCGCAAAGTGCACATGCATGGCTTGTCCTCAAAGACATATTTTTTATTGTGGGCTGAGTTGGGATGACGACCATTGGAAGGTTCTCGGTTGTATCCATAATTTCTAGATGTGTGCGAATGATAGGTATTTCTAGACAACTCTGGGTTGCATGACCTTGTATGTTGCACAGGACACAAGGTGGATTCAACCGAGGCTCAACAGCTGCTTTGGTGGTTTTGACCCGAGTCCTCTTTGGAGGAGGCGGAGCTGGTGCAGTAACAGAAGGTGTTTTTGGTGGGCCAAGAGGAGGGCGTAAAACTGTCTCAATAGGATGGACAGAGGTTAACACCACCTAGGGCATCGATGGTGGGGTGGACTGTCTGAGGTACCACACTGGAATCCCTAGTGTAAAATTTGGTAAATTTAAAGTATCCATGACAAGATTACTCATGATACCGGATGAGGGGAAAAGGAAGGGAATTGTATGGATTGGGAGTGAGCCCCAATAATTCCCTAGTGATTGCATTTGAGGTTACGGCCATGGCTGCGGTGCGGGTGGAATGGTGCTAGATGAGAGAACACAAAAATATATTGTGTTAGTCGGCTCTGGTGGAGGTGGTAAAGATGGGAAGGAAGCCGTCGGATATGTGTCAACAAAAAATCCTGATCCTATAGCCAACAAGGAAGGGATTGCTATGCCGTCGATGGAGGTATCAACGACAGGGATGACATAGTCCGGTGTTGTCGGCCCCTATGGATTGTAATAATTTAATTGGTCCATCATCATGATCTTCCCATCATGAGGGGGAATTATAAGGCGAAAGACAGTGGATGACATCGCTCTCATGGAATACATGTAACTATGTCCGAGGAGGAGATTATAATAAAGCTAAGCATTGACAACCTCTATGTCAATCAAAACTATCTTACCAGCTAATGATATAGGGACATTCAAGAGAATTCCCTGGGATTTAATGGAGCGACCATCATAGGTGCAAAGGGAAGTGGTGGATGGTAGGGGACCTGCGGTTTTTCTAGAAAAATGTTGACATGATGCAGGTGGATGCCCCTTCATCAATGATACATCGATGTATGACCAAATTTGAAATTGAGACCAAAATCTAGAAGGTGATTATGGAAGGCATTCTTGGCTCTCCTTGATCCAAATTAAATGTGATCAATCTGGAATCAGAGGGATCCACGACACTAAGTGCGAATAATAATGCTTTCCACTGTGGAGGGCATGTTTTCAGGACCTTGAGAATGGACATGGTTATTGGTGACTGAGCCAAGTCATCAACGATGCTATAATTCAAGGTAGCTCTAGTGGTGGTGTTGTTGGAAATACACTGCATGGAAAACCATGGACCTCTAGCCACCCCATCGGTAGGGGTGGGGGAAAATGGAGGGGCATGTGGGCGATGCCGAAGGTGGACGCCGCTGATGGGTCAACTATTTCTGTGGTGGATTCGTAGTGGTTATGTCTAGTCTGTAGGTTCACCTCTTCAGTGGACAATGTCATAAGGTGATGGATACTAGTCTCCATAGGTGGAGCCACAGTGGGTGCCGCAGGAGCATGTGGGGGAAGGGGTGCAGTCTCAACCATTCCTTGGAGTGGTAGCGGGTTTTGGAGCACCATAGGAGGAGGAACCGGTGGTGCCAATTTGGGCAGATCCTATGTTGCTGCATTAGTGTCCCATTGAGCTTCATTCTGGAGAAAATTATTGATGCGGTCCATATGCGGGCATTCATGAGTGTAGTGACTATAGAAATTTCATAATTTACACGGATGATTATTCTGTAATGGAACGATTCGTCCTAGTCAGTTAGGTTGTTGGGGGTTTTGTGCCGACAGGTTAGGTGCGTTGTTGTTAGGAGGATTAGGCTGTTGGCCACCTTCTTCAGGTTGGTTGTTACCCTGGTTTTTGGCTCTATTTTTCTTACCCTACCCTTATTAGTTATTGGGGGCGGGTTGTTTGGGAAGATTCTGCTGTGCAAAAACTTGTCTCGAGGAAGTCGAAGGAGTTAGAGCAGGGGTCAGAGAAACTTATATAGGTGGTGCATAGTAGGTTGTAGGAGATGGGGGGCTACAAATTCAGTCATTGGATCCAAATATGGTTGTGCTTACCAAGTGGACGCATCGGTGTGCTGACTTGGTGCGGGCTATGCATAGGAGGTTGTGGCTTCGGACTAAGCCATCATCCTTGAGTAATCAGGTATCTGGATTGGTTACACAACACTAGGGTTTTTCTTGGGTGTGGTGGCATTATAGGGGGTGATGCATAGTATTGTGGATGTTGGGAAACAGAACCGATGACACCATCCATAGCATGGGATTCCCCTGACGCATCACGGTGAGAGGTGTCGGCATGGGGAGCATTTGGTATGATGGTGTATAGGTATCTAGACAGAGCATAAATTAAATCAAACTGTTGGGCCTTTAAAATGACCTCTTCCTCAGATTGGGGACATTCAGAGGTGACGTCCTTGGATATGGGTGGTACAAATGTTTTCAAGAACCAATCGAGTAAAATCCTGTCATCAAGCTAGATATTGCATAGGCTGTGTCGTTTTCGCCATTCATGGATGTGGTCGATGATGTGTGTAGTGGTATTCTGACGAAAAGATAACAAGATCTCCATGCCTTCATCGTATCAGATAGGTATATGGAAGTATTGGAGGAACATGAAGGCTAGCGAAGTGAAATCAGGGTAAGAGGCTTGAGGTAGTTCGATATATCATGTTGCCGCAGTACCTATGAGTGTGCGTTGGAATAATCTTAGTTTGGTTGAGTCATCGACACTGTCGTTTGACGAGCACCATAAATGAAATGACATAATGTGGTTTTTTGGGTCTTCCCCCACCTTTCCTTCAAACTTTGGAATGTATGATGGAAGTTTGGTCAGCATGGGAGGCCAGTGAGGTTGATGACTAATGGGGTCATTCATTAATTTGGACAAGTCTGGTAAATTAAGTCAATCCATAAATGGTAGGCTTGATCCAAGGTTATTTTGGGATGGACCGGCGATGGCGCCAGGGTTTACAGGAGTGTGATGTCCATGCATGACTGGGGGCTCTTGAGGTTGACCTCCTGCAATGGGGATAGTAGAGAAAATGGTAGAAGGGCCACTACCCCCAGGTATGTATGGTGGTACTGTTGGAATTATGGGAGCTATTGTAGGGTCACCACTGATGGGTGGTGTACCTATAGCTGCATGCGCAGTGGTGTTGGGACCATTAACAGGGATGTTGGTAATGATGTGAGGCAGGGACATGGGTCTGCTATCAACCATCCCTCCGAAGAAGGGATCGATATTTGTGCCATCCATGGGGATAAACGCTGTAGTGAATAGGTTCAGCTCGGATTGATAGGAATCTTAGTCAAAATCATAGGCCATGTGGCCTTGTCAAAGTGAGGAAGGTTGTCAAGGAGGGCCTCGATGGTGACATTATAAAGACCCAAACTAAGGGGGGTTTCCCCTAAGTTGTGAGGAGGAACGTGGTTGATCAATGGTGTCTTATGGTAGTAACTAATAATGAATTTTGGACCCCAGTTTAAATGGCTTCCTATTGGTTCACAAGTGGTCACTCGACAACCAAGACTTCCAAAAGACAACGCTTGGATTTTTCCTCACAAAGGTGTATCTAGTCAATCAGAAGGGGTCGTTACCCACTTTGCTTAGTAATTCCTTTCATTGGACAACTAATTTGGGGTTCCTATGGTACTCCTCATAATGAGTTTTAGGGAAAATCACAAGTACTTCCTGCGGTTGAGTCGGTTGAGACTTATGTCCGAAACTGAAAAATTATTAAGTAATTTGGTTACTTTTATAGTTCGCTCAGGGTCATGAACCAAGTTTTGTTGGATTATTTGGTGTGAATGTGTACACTTTGTGTATGAATTTGTGATTTTTACTTTCAATTATGCAATAAGCAAATAACACTAGTTTCCCTGTAATAAATAAGAAAAGGGCTTGTCCCAAAAAAGGGTTGAAAGGTAAGAACAAATCCAGATAAAGTGCAAGATAAATGTTGGTCCAGGAAAGGGGAATAAGAAGGAAATTCACACGCGCAACCATTAAAAATGTGCCCCATGCATGATAGAAGCAAAGGAAGAGCACAAAGGATGAAAAGGGCCCACGAAGACAGAATAGAGGAGTGCACGACAAAGGAAAGGCAAGCGCGGACGCGCGCAAGGGGAAAACAGATGAAAAGCGACAGATATAAAATCTAGATCATTGCTGTATAAGACAGTGTAAGCCTGCAACTATGCACATATGAGAACATATTTGTAAGTTAGGCTAATAGTGCCTCCTGTCCAGTCATGATCACCACAACTGTAACCAGAGGGGTGGGTGATGGTGATGGCTAACAGACTGCCAGGATGCAGTTGGCCCTGTGTAGCCATGTAAATTAGTATAAATAGGAAGGATGAAATGGTTAGAGGGTTGGTTAGTTAGTCTATAAGGTTTTCATTGATCTTTGTTTAGTGTTCAGTAGTAGATTGTTATCTAGCAGTAATCCATGGAAGAGGATGCCGATTATGTTGTAATTTCATAGTGATCAGAAGAGGAGTAGACTCAGGAGGAGTATGGTAGCATAAGAAGGGCTATTGAGCCGCGGATATGACTACAGTGGGATCATACCTCTAGGAGTAGGAGTAGAGTAGATGAGCGAACTAGAGAGCATGAGAATTATGAGTCTGAATTTAAAGAAATATCTCAAGATCAGTCTGCATCCTGTTGACTGCAAGGTGCTATATCCTTTCTCATGCCATATGAAGAGCACCTTGGTGGTTTTTTCCCATATGGGTTTCCATGTTATTTCTTGTGTCCAAATGAATGATTAATGTGGTGAATGTTTATGTGATTGATTAATAGTTTCTTTCCATATAATGTTAAATGGGGTTCAGTTTATGTCAGTTTCTTGCAATTGATAGGTGGATGAATAGAATATCTTGTTGAGTTGAAGCTATATAAATATATATACCATTCTGCATAATTCCTATTATGAATCCCGACTTAAGTCATAGAGACGATTGATGTGAGTCAGCTGCGCTGCAAAAGTTGCACCAGTTGCGAGGGAGAAAGGAAATTTAGGTTGTGTGCGATGGCATACAGTTGTGCTCATTCATGCAGAACTGACTCTTCCATCCAGCTGTCCTGCTGCCTTCGTTGAGCTCCGTGGTTGTGAACCAAGGGACTATACTTCCCCTACAATCGGGGAAACATGGTTCTGGTGGTTACCCATCTATGAGATATCTCGGGTGAGATTGCACCTGCTTCACAGGTGTTTCCTATGGGGCTTTCTCTATTTGGCCCATATCTCGGGTAGTTGTTGGATCGGTGGCTGTGCAGAACCTGGGGAAAAGTGGCCAAAAAATGCTTCTGTTGCCAGGACCTCTTGATTGAATTGGGGAGATGGTGTGGCACCCAACGAAGGAGGAGATAGAAGACTGGATGGATGCTAAAACACTGGTGTTTACGCAAGAAGAAAGTGCAGGAACACAGTTTAGCACAAAAAGATGGTTAGATGATTATATATACTCTGATATTCATGAGATCTTCTTTGTTGAGTTACCTATTCTACTGCATGAATGGTTGGTAGGATTGGCATCTAAACAGACCAACTACCAGTCAAGGGAGATTACCGAGTAGAGCGACCAATTGGTTCAGGAGGTAACTAGTGTAAGTAATGCTGTCTCAAGAGCTATTGATTTTTGCGTTGATAGTATATTGCAATGGTATATTACTAAGTTTTCAATAGATACCATAACTTCATATAGTGAAGCTGAATGATATTTCTTCCAAGGACCATGAAGGAGATACTTATTGAGCGTAAGTACATGGATAAAACTACTTGCTTATGAGAATGGCCTTCTGCTCCTGGATAGTTGAGCCATGTTTCTAGGAATGGGCTATGTTGCTAACAAGTAGGTAAGAACATGGGGAGGAGTAGGTGGAGATGTTCCCAGGAAGAATAGAACCTAAACTCGAGGTTGGAGTCCTAAGAAGTGGGAGAATATTTAGATCAGGAAAGAGAAGGAAAAATGAAAGGGGCCGATGGAATCCTAGTTTGTTCAAAGGAAGCAAACAAAAACTTCGGTCGTACGAAGACGAAGGGTCTTGCGATGAAGAGGAGGACTATAGCCCGATCTCAAAAGGACCTAAAGATCTGGATAGCTCCAATGATACCTCAAGGTCAGAGCACAATTATATAACACCAGCTATATCACCTGGGACGATATCTAGATTCTCATCCCCTGAAAGGACCTCTAACTCAGACAACACTAGTCCTGAAACTAGTGCACTAGAAGGTACAAATCAGTTGAACCCAACCCCAGAGAACCTGAATGCCAACAAAATGGCTATGACAGACATTTGGTTACCTACATTTAATGGAAATGGAATGGAATACCCTAAATAACATTGGTTCCTATGTGAAGCTGTGTGGATGGCATGTTTGGTCCATGGTGCCGACGTCAAGAAAGTGTAGATGATTACGACCTTAAGGGGTCATGCCCTGGATTGGTTCATGAAATTTTGTGCAATCCCATCCAAAACACCACAGAAGACCCTCGAGGAAATCTGAGCTGCAATGATCTCAAGGTTTAGAAAACCCAAATCAGAGTCACAATGTATTACTGAGATTAAGGAGTTTAAACAAGCTCTAGTAGAAACTGTGTGGGATTTTGACCAAAGATTCAAGATGTCGAGGGCTAAGGTAAGCTTCCAAATGTCTGATGTACAACATAAGGAGTGGTTTATTGTTGCTCTGCTACCACATATTTGAGGGACATTAATGTAGCAAAAGATTGAGTCGCAGACATAAGCATTGGAGCTGATGATGAAGCTAGAGGCCTCGCCTATTGCTGACGGTTATGCAGGAATGGTCCATATTCAGTCGCAGCTAGCCAACCTCACACTACAAATTCAGGATATCAAGAAGGGAAAAGAAGGAAAAGAGGACTTATGGTGTGCAAAATGTAGAATGGATGGACACACCAAGGATAAATGTTCAACCTTCATAAATTATGTCGCATTTGGTGCACCTAACCCATTAAATGGGAAAGGGATACCCTGGTGCCATATATTCTAGTCAAGAGATCACCATGATGAGGAATGTGTGTATTTGTAGAAGGTTGTAAGTACCCCTACAAACTTATTTTGTAAATTTTGTAGATGGGTAGGACATGATGAAAAATACTGTAGAGCATACCAGCTCTTGAAAGAGAAAACAATTGATACATACTTAATGAAAAATGAGGGGTTCCCTCAGGTTGAATAGGCGCAAGCCTTGTACCAACCTGCATAGTTCCTAGCTAATCAGTACCAATAGCTGTATGTGCTTCAGCATCCATACGTGCAGCAAAACCCCTATCAGCAAAACTACCAGCAGAACCAGTACCCGCAGCAGCAATTACACCCTCAGGGAAGGGGTGGTGGAAACTTTATAGGATAAGGTGGTAGAGAAGGATTTGGTATGGGGAGAGTTCCATTTACATTCTATAACTATGGAAAATCTGGTCACTTTTCCAGAGAATGTTTGGAGCCTGCAAGGACATGCTCATATTGTAAAGGGAAGAACCATAATGTTGAACAATTCCCTCAGCTGATCGCAAAGTGGCAAGTAAGAATTTTTATTGCACCCAACCCCCCACCAAACCCAAACTCAAATGCAAATGTGAATGTTCAGATGATCGTGGCTAAACCACGAGACCTAAACATTGATGCCATAACAAGAGAAGGTGCGACGACTGGAGTAGAGCAAGAGAACCCACAAGAACAAACGCAACTGCAAGTGAGGTTGGAGGCATAGAAAAAAGAATCATTGACTGACCCAAAGTAGAAGGAAGTATTTTGGGATGTGTAATTAGAATTCATAAGCCCTGAGGTACCATCAACTTCAATAGAAGTCAAGGACATGTCGGAACGATTCCAACACCTGTTTCAGAGGAAAGCTTCAACTAAGGTTAGTAAGTTAAGGCCTCTTCTATCAAGTTGTTTGATGCTAATCCAAGATAAAGATGCCATTTCAGAGTTACAATCAATAATAGATGAGATCCCTATAGTACCACACATTGAGAAGAAGTTTAACAAAGTGGGACGAAAATGTAAGACTGGCTGCGAATTGAGAATGAATGCACAGATAGGTGATTATGACATGGACTATATCATCTTAAACCTGGGGTTAGATGTGAATATCCTAACACACCAGACTTGCGAAAGCATGGGTAAAATATACTTGGACTGGTCTCCTATCCAGCTACGTCTTGGATTGGTCTCCTAATCAGGTGAAGGTACTACCCATTGGACGATTGAGCAATGTCATCGTCGACGTTGAAGGATTGCGCACATATGCAAACTTTGAGGTCATCAAAATTGTAGATGATATAAATTCTTAACTTTCACTACTAGGGATATATTGGTCTATAGACAATCAAACAATTATAAATTTCAATAAAATGATCCTCTCCTTTGAAGATGAGGAAATGAGAGTAGTATCTCCCATTGATCCATTCGAGGGGCAAAGATATGTTGAACCTATTTATAATGAGGGGTAGGTTGACTATCTTGATAAAATATACAATTTTATAGCTATGCACGAAGATCATATAAGTCCGATGACAGATGGGAACCTAAGCTAGAAGTGCACGAGTTCATGTACATCTGATTCAGGGGAGGCTTTAGAGAATTGGAAAAATAGGTTGCATGAAGTCTCCATGAGAAGGTGTGCAAGAGTCACAAGGTCTGTGCGATAGGTGGATACTGAGTCAAGGGAGTTACCCACCTATGAGAGTTTCATCTACGCATCGGATACAACGACCAAGACCTGCGATAACTCTGAGAAGCTTCGACAAGGAACCCAGTAGGTCACGCATACAGTTGTGAAGGCTGAAAAACACCCTATAATTCATAATACAATCCAGCAAGACAAGGAGGGTATAGTCGAGAAAATCAATGACACTAATGATAACCTACACAGTGTAGCTACTTAGTAATACAAACTACCCAGGGACGTAGAAGATAGCCCGACTAACCCCAGCAAGCCAAAAACAATGGAACTAAGAAAATATCATAGAGTAATCCCAAAGCACTCATAGGATGATGCAGTTGTACAAATCATAGATCTCCTAAAGAAATATCAGACCCTCTTCCCTCTAAACAGCAGATAAAGAAAGGGGATGGTGGAAGAATTAGAGAGGATGAAGATACCTTTGTGATTGTAGACTAAACCAACTCAACAACAGCTACCAGCATGACATTGTCAATATATCAGGGTGAAGCCATCCACAGAAGGAAGACTTATCCTACACTATGACAGCAAACCTTTCGTGCACCCACACAAACTAAAGGTGACTTGGCTATGACCATATACCATCATGCCAACTATGGGTAGGGGTAGAGTGAAATTTTAGAAGATTCGATGGTACCCACATTGCGAGTTTGGTAAATGACAGTTTCCTAAAACCTTACTCTGACACGTAAAAAGAAGAAGAAGAAGAAGAAGAAGAAGAAGAATGACCAAAAAGATGTAAACTATTCTGTTGCACGATTGCGACAGAACCAACAGAAAGCATGAGCAATAAACCGTCCAGTGGTCACATCATCACATATATCCAAGCGGGTGACCTAAAGTGTGTAAGCAGCAAGACAGCTAGGTGCCAAATAAGGAAAAAAGCAGGAATGATAGGCTGGCTAGCACTAACCAGTGGATCCATACCAAAGATCTGTACGAATTGGTCACTTGCATGGCATTAAATCAACCCAGTACGAGGAGAAAGGTTGTGTACTATTATCTCTCATCAACCGTCTTAGCACTAATTTACATTACTAATTCTGACAAGTACAGATCGAAAGGTCAGCTATAGAAATTAATGGAGAAAGCATTGGAAAAGGCAACCTACAAGCGTGATTAGACCTTAAACTACTGTCAAATAAATGATTGAAAGACATTGTCCGCTATCTAAATATTTGTTTCTTCATCAAGATAGTTTTCTATTACGCACTGAGAGCACCAAAGCCGAGCTATTGCAGACTTGCATCTTGTTACCCATTTTCCATCCCATTGAAGGCCATGGTAATTAACATTCCCAGTGAGAGTGGGGCTTCAGACGCCACTGTCATCTCTGGCTCCCTAATTGAGGAGGAGATAGAAATACAGTCAGCCACAAGCCCACAACTACAATAGTCACCAAATACCTACACAATGGAAAGAACAAGGAAGCCACAAACAATTCCGACCCCTTGGTCGCGTCCTGTGCTGAACCTAATCCAGGAAATACCAGTTATTCCAGGTGAGTAATCTGCACGACCACAGCCGAGACAAAAGAAACATAAAGTTCCAGACACTCTAGGAAAGCGCAAAAATATTCCTGCTCCTGACCAGGTAACTGATGATGAAGATTAAGAACTACTACCATAGGCAGATCCATAGAGAGAATGGGTCGACCTAAACTTTCCAGCTTACATTAGACCAATAAGACTTGGTGCAGTGCATGTAGATCTCTCGACGAAACCGGTGACTACTTTGATCACACCAAGGATCCTTGTTGGCATACCTTTACTGAAGGACATCCTCCCAACATTAGTCATTTTGAAACTCCAGGGCTACGACACTCAGCAGCAAGAGGGATTGTAGATAATAGACTCCATGGAGATAATACAGACTGCTGACCCTGCTGTCAAGATAATAAAACCGCAGAAGTGGGATGAGGTACTAGCCACTTCAGGGCTAAAAAATATGCTATTCAAGCCTCATTTCGACTATATTATATAGGCCAGTACATATCTAAATCAGTTACTGGTCTACATTCATAGAGGATACTTATGGCTAGATCAACCATACCCAATTACTGTTGAACTAATAGCAATAATTACAGGGGTCCCAAGTGAAGGAAAAGAGCCTCTTCCTTACCTTGCTAACGATAATACTCAGGACATTAAGTGGAAGCACAACCTTCAGTGCATAGGATGAGGATACTTAATTGGGCCCATCCAAGACAAAAGTATTTGGGTTGCTACAAAAATATTATCTTGTAAAATATTTCATAAAGTGGTACCGATGCAATGTTCCGCAGGAGTAATAAAAATTGCATATTTATGTGCATGGGGACAGAAATTCAACTGGTCATGGTACTTTCTCACTGTCCTGTTTGAAGATGTGATGCTGGTGCAACAAAAGGAAGGTCATAAATTCTACTATTCCTGGCTTCTAATTTTGATTTCCTTCACTTTCTGGGATGAACCCTCGGACTATGTACATATGAATGTCCTAGTATCTTGTTTTGGGGGAAAATATCAGAATATATGGGAAGACAAGTCCAACACCAAGCATCAGCAGGATATTAATGTGGTATTCTTCTTGCATGCAGAGGAACTGTGCCATTTTTTTCGAAAAACCCACAGGATACGCACCGCAACTGTGCAAAGGTATGCTTCTTTCATCAAATTTGAAGCTGATATGCATAATATCAATATGTTTCCTATATAAGGTCCACCTTGGAAAATACATCAAGCCATATTTTTAGTAATCTACAATGATGTGGATGCAATTGTCAAGCTCTGGCTGGAGGAATGACACAACCCACTTGCTGAACCACTTCCTAAAGAGTAGAATGTAGAAGAACCACCAATTCACCAAGTTCATGGTGAAGAGAAAGAAGGTGATGATACCCAAGGGGACCCATCGCAAGAAAACTTGGAATATGATGATGACATAGAGGACTCATATCACTATCCTTCTACACATACGCATGTTGAAGAGGAGACACAGACCCATGTATAGCCCGAGGAAGGCCAATCGTCACAGAAGAAGCAGAAGGTAGATAGAACAATAAACACTACTACCTTAACGGAGGATGAGTTGCAAGAAATTGCTAGTGTTGTGGTGAAATTTTCATAAGATAACCTTGGTGGTATAAGGTCCCAGCAAGAGAGCATCACTGCCTAGGTCCAGATCCACCTCAATTAGTTAACAATAGCTATTAATGAGGTCAAGCACATGGTGGACACCAAAGCATATCGCATTGATCCTAACATACCACTGCTCACATTGTCCTGGGAACCACCAATCAAGGTACTCATTCAGGTGCAAGCACTAGACGTGAAGGAAGAGACAATCGCAGATATTGATAATAGCACCACTGAGATAGACTTCTCCAAGTTGCTCTTGGACGAGATCTATGTCATCCAACAGGAAGATGCAGTAGAACTTCGACTAAGGAAAAACGATGTTGCTCATCAGGCCGCAAAACAAAAAAAGAAGGCCAAACTATGCAAGACCCTATTGCAAGGAAAGGAGCAGGAACTACAAGAGCACACCAACTATTTAGCTGAGAAGGAACAAGAAATCCTAGCATGCGAGAAAAGTCGTCTCACATTGGCATATTCCATTAAGAATTCCATTCCAACATTCCTGCTGGAGGTTGGGAAGGTCGATGAAGATTCCTTGGCTAAAGTGGCCAGGCTTGCCAAGATCATGCAAGATATTCAGTGCCATGTAGAATATTTGCAAGCCTAATAGATACCAAGCACACCCGTAGAGGTGCTAGCAGAAAGAAAAATAGCAGTGTCTAAAGCTGCTACCACAATTAAAAGCAAAGAAGCAATCTGTGCAAGGGACGCAGACAATTTTGTGACCATTTGGGAAACATTGCTTGAGCATGGTAGAACTGAGAAAATAAGGTAGTGCATTCACAAGACAGATGAGCACATCACTATCGCGACAGTGGAAATGCGGAAAATGCCCCTCAAGGAAAAGGTCATTAAGCATGCAGAGATCAAAAGTCTCCAACATGAAGTGCAGAACCTTCATGAGTAGGAGAAGGCTAGGGAAGCCCAATTTGAGGAATTCCAGTCAGGGGTAGAAAATCTCACAGGCCATATTCAGCCAATGCAGTAGAAGCTTCAAGGAATATTGTAGTCGATAGAGAAAGACTTGTTGGAGCATGTATAGTCCGACCAGGTGGAGCTATTGGCTGCGCAAGCAGAGGACACTATGGCGAAAGTTGAAAAGATAGAAGCCCTGGTGTAGGAATTCCAAGGCAAGGTTTGTGCTACTACACAAACAGACCTGGAACCAACAAGTTCACAATAGTGTAGACAAATGAGACCAAGGAACCCGACTGAAAAAAAATGTGTGTGTATGAATTTTGGAGGCAACCATAGCACCGCACATGGGTAGTAGGCTGGTAGAAATTAAGGAAAAATTTGTGCAGATATGATAAGACACATTACAAGCACTGCCAAAACTAATTATTAAGCAAGTAATGACAAATCTGAGACAACTGGCATGTGTTGACAAATCGTTAAATGCATCAAGATTCCACGAAGATTTGGCACTTGGACCAGGAAAGCACTGTAGTAGGATCAAGAGTGGAGAACTCGGTCACTGTGACCATCCAGCCCATCCGCACATGAGCACGACTGTCATTACCCAAAAGTGGTGACACCGGTAATTACAGCATATCTAAGAAGGAAATTCGGTACACAAGGTTAGCGTCTTGTCGTCATAATTCCACTAGATAAGCCCACATGAAAGAAGACCTGATTCTCTCCCTATAAGATTAGGGTTTGCTTGCACTAAGAAGACATCAATATGTTATGTTGCTCACCCACCAGTTGTAGTTACAAATGAATTGGAGAGTCTCCTGTCAAGCAGCCTTGAGGGCTAAAGCTGTTGCTACAGCTTTCAGTTTGTCAGGTGTATCCAAAGATAGCAAGAAGAAATATGGTGATAGTCACCCAGTGGCTTCAACCCATTGATAATATTTCGATGAATTCATCCTTGTCTATTAGTATACCAGTAGATTAGAGGCCCTATCGATGGCACCAGATCGGGCTCCTGTAGGGACTAATGACCCAGCCCATTTTGAAAATCTCTACGGGAACTGATCCATAGTCTTTGTAGGCTTGGAATATGGCCATGGCATCGATCTCTTTAGGAAGGATCTATGGCTCCTAGTAGGATGTGAGGGGTCCTACGGGCAAGAGTCGGGCAAGAGTCGGCTGCTCAGGTGAAATTTGTCAAATTCTGGCAAATCCCTCACCTCCACCACCCAAGATAGCAAGACTTGTCTAGTTTTCAATATGGACAAGTATTCAAAGTTCATATCTATGGAAAAGAGGGTGGTGAAGACAACGTTGCAGAAGAGAGAAACTCAAGGAAGCGTAGCAAGAGAACACGCTGCCGTAACCCGCAACAACTGCGCATTAACTCCCTGGAGCATGAGAATGGTGGAAGGACCAAGGCCACATGGATTGCTATGTCGGAATGGGACACTAAGCACCCTTGGTGAAATTTGAGGCGGACTATGACAAGATGATGAGAGAGTCCCAGAGAAAATAAAGCATTCCTCTTCACAGGGATCTTGGTCTCAACAAGAAGCGCATAAGCTTACCTTGTCGGCTCAAGCAAACTCTGAAATCGAATCCTCCATTACCCATCCTCTCAAATGGTGTTGCAAAACAAGCCATGTTGGTGTCCTTATCTCTGTTGTAATAAAGATATATATTTACAGAAAGATGCAGAGAGTTTAGATAGAAATATCGGGGTTACGATGATAAGGACGATGCTAGGATTGAAGATAAATGTAAAAGGTCCTGTGGTTCAGTCAAACGGAAGGGCCTTGGCACATGTTCTGGTAGTAGTAAACCTTCTATGATTGATTCTACGTATTTACTTCAAGCGATTCCAGATGTGAAGAGGGGCCAGATTAAAGACAGTAGGAGGTGAGAAATGAAAGAACCTGTCACAAAGTTTCCTTGAAAAAAAAAAAACAGAGCAAGGAGCAGACTGTGCAAGTTAAGATGCAGTCGAAAAAAAAACTATCTATATTTTGTTTCCCAAAAGATACCGTGTAGATTGGGCTGCTCATATGTCCCTTGCTTAGTGGCTTGAGATGAGCCACAGGTGAGTGTTGGAGACCTATTGGCCCGGGAAAGGGGAGTAAGAAGGAACTTTGTGCTCACAACTAAGGAAAATGCACTGCGCGCGCGATAGAATCAAAGGAAGAGCACAAAGGATGAAAAGGGCCCATGAAGGTAGAACGGATGAGTGCGTGACAAAAGAAATGAAATCATAGACCCATGTGAGGGGAAAACGGTTGGAAAGTGACAGATACGGAATCCAGATCATGGCCATATAAGACAATGTAAGCTTGCAGCTATGTATGTACAAGAAGATATTTGTAAGTCAGGCCGATAGTGCCTCGTGTCCAGTCATGATCACCATATTTGTAACCAGAGGGGTGGCTGATGGTTATGGCTAATAGACTGTTGGGATGCAGTTGGCCCTGCACGGCCATGTAAATTAGTATAAATAAGAAGGATTCAATGGTTAGAGGGTTGGTCAATTAGTCTGTAAGGTTTTCATTGATATTTGTTCAGTGTTCAGTAGTAGATTGTTATCCAGTGGTAATCCATGGAAGGGGATGCTGATTATGTTGTAATGTCATAGTGATCAGAAGAGGATTAGACTCAGGAGGAGTATGGTAGCATTAGAAGGGATGTTGAGCTACGGATCTGAGTATAGTGGGATCAGACAGCTAGGAGTAGGATTAGAGTAGATGAGTGAACCAAAGAGCATGAGAACTATGAGTCTGAACTTAAAGGCATATCTCAAGATCAATCTACATCCTACAGACTGCAAGGTACTATATCCTTTCTCATGCCAGATGAAGAGCACCTTGGTGGTTTTTCCTAGATGGTTTTCTACGTTATTTCTTGTGTCCAAATGAATGATTGATGTGGTGAATGTTTATGTGATTGATTAATATTTGATTTCCATATAATGTTAAAAGTGGTTCATTTTTTGTCAGTTTCTTGCAATTGATAGGTGGATGAACAAAATATCTTGCTGAATTGAATCTATATAAATTTATATACCATTCTGCATAATTCCTGTTATGAATCCTGACTTAAGTCATAGAGCCTATTGATGTGAGTTAGTTGCGCCACACGAGTTGTGCCAACTACGAGGGAGAAAGGAAATTTAGGTCGTGCGTGATGAAATACAGTTTTGCTCATTCACACAGAACCGACTCCTCCATCTAGCCATCCTACTTCCTTCGTTGAGCTCCATGGTTGTGAACCAAGGTACTATACTTCCGCAACAATCATGGAAACATGGTTCCGATGGTTACCCATCTATGAGATATCTCGGGTGAGACTGCACCTGCTTTGCAGGTGTTACCAATGGGGCTTTCTCTATTGGGCCGGTATATCGGGTAGTTGTTGGATCGGTGGCTACACAGAACTTGGGTCGTTGTAGAAGGAGCAAGTCAACATAAGTCGACTTGAACGAAGACCGACTTAGTCGATCAGCCGACTAAGTCGAGAGACCGACTACGTCGGTCGGCTGAGTAAACACAGTAGTTAGTCTGTTAACTAATAGTCGTGTCGGTTCGGTGAACCGATAGGTAGTTATGATTGTAACTGTTTGTAACCTGTATATTAGGCTATTGAGCCACTCAAGAACGTAGTTCAGTTCTTGGCTTTGTATGATCTATTGAGAATAATATAATCTGTTCATCTGTTCTTATCTCTTGTATCTGTGTATATTTCTGTATATTTTATGTATTATTGGTAACCTTATGTGATCTGTGAGACTACAACATTGGTTCCGTTGCCGGTAGTACATAACTGGAATATATGCTCACATATGATACCAGAGCAGGAGATTAAGGACTGGTGGGAGCGAAAAATTGCTAACTATCTACAAAATTACGCAAGGAGGAACAGATTGACAGTCGCAGAAGCAAAAGCCAGATTTTCACTGAAACTCACAAAAAATTTGTCGAATCCGTGCCACATCTACTGAAGCAGCTTTTGGATGAGAAAACCGGACGAGACTAAAGAAGCACAGTTACTCTAGAAACTGATCCGAGGAGGACGTACGAATCTCTCGGAGTGGTTCGAAAAGATAGCCGACGACTTTTGTGAGGAAGAAGCGGTCGAAGATAGGACTTCTGTGGAAACTGTTCGACAGAAATTTTTCACAGAACTTACTGATCAATTCTTGTGTTCCTTACCGGCTTTATTGTTCAAATTTCTCATAGAGAAAGGAGCAGGGCACATTGTCGAACCTCGACCTCTATTACGTGCACCACCCTCAAACACTAACTGGGCGGAGAAGCAGAAGCAGTGGGAAAAATTCATTGCTGAAAGGGAGTGGGAATACTTCCTGAGTAAGTAGACACTATCCGGGCTTTCTAAAAAGCGTCGGGTAGGCTATGGGGGGGTAGCTGGTCGTGTGTCGGACCTCGAGCATAGTGGATCCTAGTCGACCAGAGTCGTCGTCGCCAGTAATGCATCATTGAACGAAGAGGAACTGAAGGCATAGTATTGTACTACAGTATGTCGGACATTAAGAGAATCGAAAGGGATGAAAGACAGAAGAAAAGGGAAGCCAGACGAGAAAGGGCCGCAGAGCTGCAGCAAAACCCTCGGGCGACCGACCATGTTGAAGTACCGCCAGATTCGGGTCATGACCGACGCAGAGAAGGCGAAGACGAAGAAGAGGCGTCCCCTGAAGATGATGACATGTGGATAGAGCAGCCAGAAGCTCTCCAACTAATTGTTCCCGACGAAGGAGTAACCCTTTCCACAGTAGGTCCGCGTACCAGAATACAAACTATTATTGAAC